>QLOH01000183.1:1200000-1580855 GCA_026901365.1 Sesbania bispinosa
TTTGAACAATAATCATAAAGAAAAAGGGCAAACCCTAACCCACAAGCTCTAACATATACCACAATTTCCATCAAGTAAAAAAACCACAAGAAGAGAAATCCACATACAAACAAGAACAAACAAGATAAAAGACATGGATAGGAAAGATTGGGGCTCATTCATAGAGAGCAAACACCAATTGAGGTGAGTGTGCGAGTTATACTCACCTTAAATGGAAGAACAAAGGAAGAGAGGAGGGAGGAGATAGTTGTAGTCAAGCCTAGAGGATGGTGGAGCACCTTTACACAAGGTCGTCTTCTTCTTTCTCACTCTTTCTCTCTCTAATTTCTTCTCTCTCTCGCTCTAAAAAAACCCTAGGAAGATGGTGAAATGAAGAAAAGAAGCGGAACGCTCTGTTTTAAAAAAAAACCATATTCTCGCGCGCGCTTGAGTACGCCTTAATACGCTTGAGCGGACTCCAAACAGAGACGCCCCCTTGATGCTGCAGAGATGCGCTAAGTCAGAGAATCCCCCTTATGGAGCAAAGACGCGCACTTGAGCGTGCTTGAGAGCGCATAAGTCAGAGACTCCCCCTTATGCATGAAAGAAGCGCGCTTGAGCGCTCTCTCCTGCACTCAGAATTCCTCTCTTTTCTCCATTCCTAAGGTTTAGGCACTTCACTCCCATTTCAATTTATAAAACTTAACTACAACTTGGGTTGTTCTATCTCATAACTCTCATACCGAAAATCTGGCAGAGTCTCCCCTATAAACTGGACATTTCTAAAATTTCCTCTCAACCTGAAACCCACAAAAACCAGCCAATACAGTACATAAAAGCACAATGTAGTTTTTAAAAAAATCAAATGAGCCTCCATGGCTATTATGAAAATCAAAGAAAAGGACCCAACTTAAAACAATTTTGCCCTCAAAATTGGCTAAAGAGAGGATGAGTATAGAATCTATACCTGAATAACTCTGGAAATTGAAAATGAAGATCCTCGTCCTTCTCCCACGTTGCCTCCTTAGGCGTATGACCCTCCCAAAACACCTTCATAAGAGGGATTGTCTTATTTCTCAGGGTTTTGACACTACTGTCAATAATTCGTGCGGGCCTAATGGGAATGGAGAGATTTTCCCTTAATTGTACCGATTCGGAGCTAATGATGTGTGAAGGGTCATGAACATATTTTCTCAGCTGGGACACATGGAATACATCATGGACTCGGGACAAATGAGGTGGCAAAACAATCCTGTAAGGCAGAGGGCCAACCCTCTACAGGATTTGAAACGGGCCAATGAATCTAGGGTTGAGTTTCTTGGCTTTGATGGTTCGCCAATGCCCGTGACAGGAGTTACTTTCAAAAATTCATGGTCCCCTTCCCTAAACTCTAAGTCCTTTCTCCTCTTGTCAGCATAGCTCTTCTGCCGGCTTTGGGTAGTGACAAGCATTTCCCTAATGACCCTAATCTTATCTGTGGTTTCCTGCACTAACTCCGGACCTAAAAGGGTTCTCTCACCCACCTCATAAGGTGCCACGCCTATATTGCTATGGAAGGTATTGTTGTAGGAAAACTCTATGAGAGGTAGGTACCTATCCCAACTACCCTGCTCCTCCAACACACAAGCTCTAAGCATATCCTCTAGGGTCTGGATGGTCCTCTCAGACTGTATGTCAGTCTGAGGATGGTAAGCGGTGTTAAACCGGAGTTTAGTCCCGAAGGTCTGATGAAGCGCACTCCAAAACCAAGAGGTGAACCTAGTGTCTCTATCTAAAATGATACTAGAGGAAATGCCATGGAGCTTAACAATCTCCTTGACATACAGGTCTGCTAACTTGCTCAGGGAATAGGTATTCCTAATCGGTAGGAAATGGGCCGACTTAGTCAGTCGGTCCACAATGACCCATATGGCATCATACCCTACTTGGACTCGAGGTAAACCTACCACAAAGTCCATAACAATGCTCTCCCACTTCCACTCAGGGATTTCTAAAGGC
The DNA here is from genome assembly GCA_026901365.1 of Sesbania bispinosa. Classification (NCBI taxonomy): domain Eukaryota; kingdom Viridiplantae; phylum Streptophyta; class Magnoliopsida; order Fabales; family Fabaceae; genus Sesbania; species Sesbania bispinosa. The sequence continues at coordinate 1,201,978 of QLOH01000183.1, forward strand.
ATAAAGGCTCCTGTCGGTTTCTGGTGTTTTATCCTAACATGTTGGCACACTAAACACCTTGATACATAATCTTTTATCTCCCTCTTCACGCCATCCCACCAAAACATCCTCCTCAAGTCCTGATACATCTTGGTAGTGCCAGGACGTATTCAGAACTTGCCCCTGTGAGCCTCCTTTAGAATCTGCTGCCTGAGACTACCCCCCTTAGGGACATAGATTCTCCCTTGGAAGAGAATCATCCCATCCCCCGACTCAGAAAAACCCACCCATTGTCTCTTATCTTGGAGGTTTAGGTCCGAACCCTGAGCCTCCTTAACCTGGGCTCTTAGCTCACTGGTGACTTCTAGTCTATGGAGTTTCAAACTACCCTCTCCAACCTCAACATTAAGGCTCAGGTTTCTAAAGTCCTCTAGCAACCCCATCTCATGCACCATCATAGATGACACATGCAGGGATTTCCTACTGAGAGCGTCGGCCACTACATTGGCCTTACCTGGGTGGTACCTTAGCTCGAAATCATAATCCTTAAGGAACTCCATCCACCTCCTCTGCCTCATGTTGAGTTCTTTGTGATCAAAGAGGTATTTCAAACTCTTATGATCACTAAAGACCTCAAACCTCACACCATATAGGTAATGCCTCCAAATCTTGAGGGCAAATACAACAACTGCTAACTTTAAGTCGTGGGTAGGGTAGTTCTCCTCACGGGGTCCCAACTGTCTAGAGGCATAGGCCACTACCTTCCTATCCTGCATCAACACACACCCTAGCCCCTTCCCACAGGCATCACTATAGACCTCAAAGGTCTTGGACAAATCCGGTAACACGAGTACTGAAGCGGTGGTCAACCTCTCCTTGAGCTCTAAGAAGCTCCTCTCACACTTCTCGTCCCACACAAAGTCTTGACCCTTACGAGTCAGTCTAGTGAGGGGCAAGGCTAGCTGGGAGAATCCCTTAATGAATCTCCGGTAGTAGCTGGCCAATCCTAAGAAACTCCTAATTTCTGTAATGGTCTTAGGCCTTTCCATTCAAGGACGGCTTCTACCTTGTTAGGGTCAACAGACACACCCTCCTTAGAAATCACATGTCATAGAAAATGGACCCTATCCATCCAAAACTCACACTTCTCTAGGTTAGCAAACAACTTTTTCTCTCTCAAAATCCCCAGGACAACCCTAAGGTGCTGCTCATTCTCTCCTAAACTGCGGGAGTAGATTAGAATATCATCGATGAATACAACGACAAACTGATCAAGGTAGGGCTGAAAAATCTGATTCATGTAGTCCATGAATATAGCAGGAGCATTGGTTAAGCCAAAAGGCATCACCAAATACTCATAGTGCCCATATCTAGTCTTAAAGGCAGTCTTGGGTATATCCTCACCCCTAATCTTGATCTGGTGATAACCAGATCTCAAGTCTATCTTAGAGAAGACCGAAGCCCCTCTAAGTTGGTTAAGAAGGTCATCTATCCTGAGTAAGGGATACTTATTCTTAATGGTAACCTTGTTTAGCTGCCTATAGTCTACACACAACCTCATACTCACGTTCTTCTTTTTCACTAGGAGCATTGGCTCTCCCCAAGGTGACACACTAGGCCTAATGAACCTCTTAGCTATAAGGTCTTCTAATTGGGTCTTAAGCTCACTAAGCACTAGTGGAGACATCCTATAGGGTGCCTTGGATATGGGCCCTGTTCCCGGTACCAAGTCAATGGTGAACTCCATCTCTCGGCCCGAAGGTAAAGTGGTTACCTCACTAGGGAATACGTCTTGGAACTCCCTAACCGTGGCTACATTGCTCAAGTCAAATCTTCTCATAAATCTGCAAATTTAACAGATTTTCTATCAAAATAGCATCAAATTCAAATTCAAATCAAATAAACACAATTATTACTAAAAAGGGATTATTTTGGGGCATAAATTATTATTTTAACCTTGATAAGTGCAGTAAAAATACAAGAATTTATCATATAATTTGCACTTATCAAATACCCCCCAACTTAACTTCTTGCTTGTCCTCAAGCAAGAGATCTTTTTGCAAGCAAAAATCAGTTCAACCCCCTGTACAGTTCTCATTAACAGATATAAGGACAAATTTCCATCATCTCTTTACTAGGCAAAAGTCACTTTCCAAATATCAGAAAAAAATCAGAATTAAGAGATGTTACCAATCCTCAATCAGAACAGAACACAATCAACAGTTAAACTTTCTCAAAAGTAGCAATTAAAGCAATAAATGATAAACCAAGGAATTTCTCTCATGCTCATGGGTAACTGTTTCCCTCAATTTTCCACCACAGTTGAACAACTAAAATTGATAGTCGTTTCTAGTTCCTAAACATGCTCATGGTCAATATGGATCAAAAGGTCTTTTTATGGTTGTAATGAAGTCGGGCTATCAAGAAATCATGGTTTTTTCGATAATCAAAGAACACTTAGAATAGAGAGCATCTTTTGATTTTTTCTTGAACTTGGAACTTCTCTCCATTCTCCATCTCATTCTTGATTTGTTTCATTTTAGCTGGCCTCTTTCTTTCTTTGAAGATGCACTCCCCCCAACTTATTCCTTTGATTCACTTTTTTCTTTTTGATTTTTGAGGGAGTGATCTTCTTTTTGCTTTCTTGTGCCTGCTCTTTGTATTTCTTTGACTTTCAAATCACCAACCTTTTCTTCCCATTATTTCAAGTTACACCTCGCTCTCTATCCCAAGTGTGTAAGGGACAGGATATAGACATTAATTATAGCTGGGGTGCATAAGAAGAAACATTAAAGCTCAAATGGGTTACCAACAAAATTGGAAAAATTTTAACAAGGGTTGGCTTTTTGGCACTGAGAAAATAATATAATTAACAAAAATTGCCTTTATCACTTCCATATTTTCCACATGCAGAATAAAATCCAAAAACTCAATCAATAACAATTGACAAGCAGCGATGGAAACTCTCAATTTAAGTGTTTGGACTCACAACTCACCGGCTTTTGGCTAAATTCCTTGATAAAGCACTTACTGGTTTTAATTAACTACCCTGATAGGTTCTCCTAAGAAGTATCCTAATCCTAACTGATTATGGAATTAATCACAAAACCCTTTCTTCTTTCCTAATCTGGTTAGTTAAACTGCCTAATTTTAGAGAATTTTGAAAAATTTTCCTTTAAATCCTAATTCCTAAAATCCTAAAAATTTAAAAAAAAATCCTAAAAATCCTAAAAATAAAAAGAAAAACAAAGAAAATGCTGAAAATGCACTGCATAACAAAATGATGTATCAGTGGAGTATATATACAATACATATCCAGAATATAAAAAGAGAAATAAAGAAAAATAAAAGAAAATGAAAAAGAAAAAGAAAAGAAAAGCACCAAATCAAAATAAAATCAGTCCTCCTGGTCCATGTCAGCTGCTCCATCTCCAGCTGCTCCACCTTCCCCTGGAAGAATAGGCCTGTCCCCAGGCCACTGCAAATAAGCTCCAAACTGATTAGGGTGCATTCCTGGGTACGGGTCCGAGCGAGACTGAAAGTGCATGTCCTGAAATGTACAGCTGCTCTGTGGAGACTAGACAACTGAGCCTTCATATGAGTGTTCTGGGCCAGAAGCTGCTGGGCCCATACTGGAGTCTGTATGTCTGCTACTGGTGGTGGTGGTGGTGCCTCTGGCTGTTGCTGCCCATCCTGCTCCTCATTCTCCTCATCCTCAACAGGGATGCAGTGGGCCTCTATATATCCTCTAGTCATGGGTCTCAAGATGCGTATCGAACGGACTACCTCAATACCCCTAGACTCACAGAGGGCTGTGATGAGTGATAGGAAGTCGAGACTGATCCTGGAGGTCTCATGCGCTGCTCTACAGAAGATATAAAATCTATTATCTTCTGTGAAATGACACTGGCAATGTCAATGTCAATGTCAATGTCTGCGCCAGTAATGATGCTGTAGAGGAGGTGTGCTACTGGCATGATGACATCTGAAACATGTCATTTAGGGGTGATGTTGGCTAGTACCAATACTGTCCACATCCGTGTGATTGCTGTCATGTCTCGCCAAAGAATGCGAGCAGCCTCTCTATATGCATTCCTCTCAAAGGAACGACCTCGTAGGCATAAACACTCTGCGGTCTGAATATCCAGGGGATCATTGCCGTGGATCCCCACTGCTCTCATCCTTTCACGGTGCTGGCACACCCTAAGTTCTCTATCCTCGGGCCATGGGAATTGTAACAGAGCATTGATCGCATTGCGACCATATGAAATCACCCGCCCTCGAACATAAGACTCCCACCTCGTATGAATGCCATTTGCCTCAATAGCATTTGCATAAAATTCCCTAACAATGTTAGGGTCAAAGTAATCATCTGGGCGGCTGAGGCGAAGGACCCAGTTCCTTCTAACTATTTCCGCTCTGAAGTCCTCATACTCATCAGGCTCCAAAACTTCCGGCCTTTCCTTAATAAATTTACAGTTCATTAGTGAACTGTAAGCTTCAAAGGCTTCAATGTTCTTGAAACGTTGAGCATCAAACTCAGGGTCCTCTTGGGGTGCTTGCCTAGCTCTCTTGGCACCCCCTCTGCCTTTGCTAGAGGTGCCAGTTACTTTGATGACTTTGGTGCGAGCCATCTGCAAAAATCAAACCAAGATCATTTTAAGCAATTCATAGATTACTCATAATTAATGAAATAAGTGGCCAAATTAATTCAAAAATAAGAGCAATCATTCAATCAAGCACTTGTGCAAACAATCTTGATTTTTAAGTTACCAATATGCCAATTAATTAATTTATTAAGAACATGCTAAAGTGATCAATTAAAGCAGTCCTAATTAATTTTTAAAGAACATGGCATACAGATTGGTAACAAAAATTAAGCTCAAAAATCATGTTATCAGTAACATGTAATAAGGCACAGTTATTCATGCATGGGCATGTAAAATATGAAGCATTCTAAGCATACATGCACCAAACAGAGCAACTTGCAAAAATTTATTGAGCACTTCAAAAACTACCACCTAAGTACACCAAAATATACCAATAAACATACCAAAGCAACAAACATACTAAACAAAGACTCTATTGAAAAATTTCTTAATTTAAAAAGGTCCTAAGAGCCTAAGTTTTCTACCCTAAGGTTTTTCTCAAATAAATGAAAAACTGGAAAATTTCAATCGGTGCAAACTAATAAAAACATACCTGGTGTAGCCTCAGAAATTGAAAGGAAGTGGAAATGAAAGTGAAAAGGTCAAAGATAAAGATGAGTTTTTAGAGAAAATGGGAGTTCAGGAGTTGAGGAAAGGTTGAAATGACCTTTCCTCTTTTCAAATTTCAAACTTATGGTGCAGCGCGCACTTGCGCTACACTCTCGCTCAGTGAGCGAGAGTGCAGCGCGTACTTCATAAGAATATGAAGCGTGCCACTGCGCTTCACCTACGCTTAGCGCAGGTGAAACATAGAAAACAAAGAGTAATTTGATATTTCTATGCTTTACCTTCGCTTAGAGAGAATAAAGCGCAGAAAACAGAGACTATTTTTCAAACCTGCGCTAAGCGAGGGTGAAGCGCAGAAAACAGAGTTAAAATTCTATTTTCTGTTTTCCACTGCTTCCTAACTCCATTTGTTTTTCATCCTTTACTTATTGAAATCAATCCATTTTCTAACAATTTCTTAATATACACAGGTATTGACTCTAAACAACAAAAATCAAAAACAAAATAAAAAAAAAGAAAAACAAAAAATGTTGGGTTGCCTCCCAGGAAGCGCTTGTTTAACGTCTGATAGCTCGACGCCTGGTTACTTAGAAACTTATGGTGGCCTCAATTGGAGGATAATGGTTGACTCTGTTCTAGTTCTTCCTTTTAGTTCCCACCCTCCATGCCAATTTCTTATTTTCTCATCATCGCTGTCTTCACTGGCTTCTTCTTCTGATGCTGCTCTTTTTCTCTTTTTAAATCTGAACTCCAACATGCTTTCTGGTTGTTTAACTCTCATTCTTGGTTTCCTCAGAAATCCAGAAACCTTTTTCTTCTTTTGCTCCACAATATCTGGGGGAGCTTCTTTCTTTCTTACCTTTGGCAGCTGAGATTTAGATTTAAATTTATAGATCCCATCAGTAGGATCCATTTTTAAATTTTTCTGGAGTCTTTTGTACTTGGGGGATTCCTCTGTCAATGTGAAACACAATGCTCTCATCTTTAGAGCTCAATTGATGTTTTCCCCAATCAACATCCACTATTGCCTTGGCAGCTTTCATAAAGGGTCTTCCCAAAATTAAGGGGACATCAGTATCCTCCCCTTCTGTCTCTGCAATGTAAAAGTCAACAAAATACATAAACTTGTCTGCTTTAACTGGCAAATCTTCAACCTTCCCATATGGGCTTTGAGTGGACTTATTTGCAAGTTGTAACTTTACGTTGGCAGGCTTGACCTTCAAAATTCCCAGCTTGTGAAAATACGATAGCGGCATCAAGTTGATGCTCGCTCCAAGATCCAATAAAGCATAAGTAGCTGCTTGATTACCTATAGAAAGAGGTACAGTGAACTTACCTGGGTCAAGTGACTTTCCTGTGGTGTAGGCCTCTTCTGGTTCTCCTTCTTCTTTTTGCAAAATCTCTTCTGGCTTCTCCTCTAATTGAACACTCTCCTTGACGATCTCCTCTTTGGGAACTTGTTCTTCTAATGTGATGCTTTCTTCTACATCACTTTCTTCTGTAATGTGGCCATCAGTAGCAATCAAATTGCAGTGCTCTTTTGGATTTGTCTGAGTGTTTGCTGTAAAGTGGCCATTCTTGTGTTCTGCCATCTCTGTTTCTAGTTGGACCACTTGATTTTCTAATGCTTTGATTGATGCTTCTGTGTTCTTCTTGAATCCATCAAATCCTTGTATGAATGCATCAATCTTCTCTTCCAACCTGTTCAATCTGTCATACATTGATGGTTGCTGCTGGTATGGTGTCTGTCTGTTCCCTCCATTCTGCCCCCATCCAGAGTTGTTTTGGTTATTCCTCCATCCTTGTGAGTATTGGTTGTTATTGTTGGAGAAATTTCCTTGCCTCCCCTGGTTACCCATAAAGTTGACTTGTTCGGCTTGGTTTTCTTGGTAAGAGCATTGACCATTGGGATGGTCACCTCCGCAAAAGTCACAGATCAAAGGTTGGGATTGAATAGGTTGGGATTGGACAGCTTTTAACTGTTGAGGAAGTGTTTTCAACTGTTCTGTGAGTGCTTCTATCTGTCTCTTGATAAGCTTGTTTTCTGTTAGAATAGCATTACTATTGTTGAGTTCCAACACTCCTTTCTTCTGTATTTGAGCTGGATGTCGTCCACACTGAGCTTGCTGATCATTCTAAGCAAAGTTGTCAATGATTGAGATTGCTCGCTCTGCATCCACGGATAAGATAGTTCCTCCTGCTGCAACATCTATGAAAGATTTGGAATCAGATCTGAGTCCCTTGCAGAAAATGTTGAGTTAGGCAATGTCATCATAGCCATGATTGGGACATTTGCGCAACATAGATTTGTATCTCTCCCAAGCTTCACATAATGGTTCATCTGATCCTTGTCTGAATGTGGAGATATCTGCTTTGGCTTGTATGTGTTTCCCTGGTAGGAAAAATCTTGTCAGAAATTTTTCTTCAACCACATCCCAGTTGTTTAAACTTTGGTTTGGATGCGACTTCAGCCACTCCTTAGCTTTACCTATCAATGAAAAAGGAAACAAGCATAAATATACAGATTGAGGTGAGCAGCCTTAAACTCCAAGGACTTCACAGTTATGGGTAAGACAATGCTTGAAAAATGGTGAGGTCCTTGATGCATGACATATTCTCCTAAGGTCCTTCTTCTTGGTGGTTGTTCTTCTGCCATATTTTTGGGTTCTTCCTCAAGTATCCTTCTTCTCCTTCTCCAGTTTCTACTTCTGTTCTTCCTTGATGTCCTTTCTATTTCTGGATCAAACTGTAACTGATTTGGGGACATCTGGCCTCTGAAAAGCATAAACAAGAAAACTTGAAATGGGTAAGTGTGGAAGAGAATTTTAATAAAAAGATAAATTAAAAAAAATTCCTAAACATAAAAATAAAAATAAAAATAAAAATCTAATCCTAAGATAGAGTAATTACAACTTGATAATTAGACCTTCCAAGTCTATACAAATTGAAACACCGTTCCCCGGCAACGGCACCAAAAATACTCGGTGAGATTCTGGAAAGCGTACCAAAATTTCAGCAGTATAATAGTAAGTATGAGTTATCGTATCCACAGGGAACGGTTCACTTCGTATTTACTCGTGATCAGATTATCAAGTAGAAAACGGTATTTGAGAGTTTGTGGTGAGGAAAGTAAATTTGCATAAAAGAAAGAGACGATTGAGAGAAGATAAAATACTTTACTTGGATTAGGATTGAACTTTGTATCATCACACCCCTTTATGCATGTGAATCCCAATATTATTTATGAATATATTTCTATAATATCCTAGCCAAACTATATTGCTTTACCCCGAGTTACCATGTAGTAAACCACTCGAAGATAATTCATGCGTTTCTCCCAGGCGACAAATTACCCCGGCTTGATTGCTCTATCTTTCCGTTTGTTTAATACTATCAATTCGCCCTATAGACCTATAGTGCCAGCTATGAAGATATTGCCTAGTTCTTCTTCAATGGTCACTTTCTCCTATAACCCTATAGTAACTACTATGAGTACTTTTACCAATCAGACTTTGAGTTTCCTAAGTATCGGTTCCCCCAAATTCACTGTTAATTTTATAGAAACATCTGTCACCTGAATCCTAAAATTAACCTATAACTCAGGCACACAGGCGGAAGCTATGCATTAAGCAAAGATAAAAATACCGATATTATAAAATAGGGATTCATAAATAAATACGAGAATTCACATACACTTTGGGGATTGAATCAACTACATTCAATCCTATCGAGACGTTTAGCTACGCATGGTAGCCATTACAACCCAATGGAGAAGTTGTCACCTTGCTCCAATCCTAGCTCTGCCTTTGTCGTCTCTCTAATCTCCTTCCTAAATGCTCCTCTGCTAACCTCCTGAGACTGTGTAAAAGCCTCCTTTACTTCTTTACAAAGGGTCCTATTTATAGACTAAGGAAAACTATCTTAAATCTGGAAGAAATCTGATTTGAAAATAGATCTAAAAATAGATCTAAAACTAATTCGCGCAGATGCGCTTCATCTGCGCTCAGCGCATTTGCAGCACAGGAAACAGAAACAAATTCTGATACTTGCGCTTCATTTGCACTAAGCGCAAGTGAAGCGTGGAGCGCGTAACTGATTGCTCCGTTTCCTCTTTTAACAGTTTGATCTCTTCCTGATCTTATCCTTGTTTGCTTGGCTTTCCTTGTTTCCCTCTTTTTGATCTGATTCTGTGATTATTCTGCTCTTTGAATTTAAATTGGAAAGTTATCTGCAGAATCCTTGTTTAAATGGCAGCTGATCTTATCTTTATTTTCTCTGATTTAAACTTCAAATTCGCAGATCCTCTCCTCAAATAATGCTATCTTCTTTCCTCATTCAAATCTTCTCATAAATCTGCAAATTTAATAGATTTTCTATCAAAATAGCATCAAATTCAAATTCAAATCAAATAAACACAATCATGACAATTATTACTAAAAAGGGATTATTTTGGGGCATAAATTACTATTTTAACCTTGATAAGTGCAGTAAAAACATAAGAATTTATCATATAATTTTCACTTATCACTAAGGTACAAGGAAAATGTCAACAGCTTGAAGATCTAGCATGAACTTCTCAACTCCTAAGAGACGTTTCCACCTTCTCCTCTTCTTTGTCATCCACCCCTTTCTACTCTCTTCTACCCCTTATGCTTTCTTTTGAACTTTCAGATTTGAGGTTAAATCCTCTTCAAGGGGGAGGGAATGATGGCGCCTATCAAGTGGAACTCTGAGCTGACAGCTGAAAGAAGGAAAGCTAGGAGCGAGCATGGAGCTACTGGGAATGCTTGGAGCTAAATCAAGCATAGGTCAACCATACCTTGGTCAACCCACCCATAATCAATCATTGATCATTGACCACAAGACCCAAGTCAACAAGGAGACTCATCTTAATTAGGCTTTAATTAGCTTAATTAGAGTTTTAATTGTAACTAGGACATGAATGTAATTTTTCCTTATCTTACAAGAGTGGGGCGCTATTTTTCTTGGTTTTATTGGCTTAAGTGTTAGCTTAGCTACTTAGTGATCGAGGTCGTTCTCAACCAAATAAAATGAATTAAAGTGCAGTAGGTTGATTAACCCAAAGTTGTCTCTCTCAAGGAATCCAATTACAAATTCAGAATTTCAATCTCATAGCAACTCACACACACAAGGGGATTTTGATTATTGTTTATACTAATTTCTTAACTTCCAAAACAGAATTTAAATTTGCAGAAAACAATTCAAGAAAAATGAATTGGTTCTCTACCTCATTCAAAAATTGGATCTATCATTAGCTCATACAAAATTCCTCAAATCCTTGACAAAATCAAATTCGGATTAAGCATCCTCATTAATTTTCACACTAGAAAAAAGCAAACTAGTATGAATCCTAATTTCTAATCCTTGGAATTAAGCAAACCTAGACTTCATTTCAGATTAAGCAACCTAAAATGTGAGTTAGATTCAGATTAGAATTCGAATTTCATAAAGCATGCAACTCAATTTCAAATTCAAACCTAAACATCAAGAAACTAGGAGGAGAGTTCATGAATCTGTCCAAGAAATTAAGAGATAAAAACCGAAATTAGAACCTCAATTCCCTTTGTGAATGCAGTAGAGAAACAATCCTTGAAGCTTAGCCTTCCATTTCCATGGAGGAAGAATTCGAAAATTGAAGAAGAGGAAGAATAAGAGCCAAAACCGAAATTGGAAGAAGAGAGAAAAAGAGAGGGAAAGTGAAGAGTCTTTTTTCTAAAATCTGAAAAATGAGGGGAAAAAGTGTTTGAACTATTCAGCAACACACCTATTTATAGTGCCTAAATCATTAACAAACTGATTAGGCCTTAATTGGGCCGAAATTAATTAAAACAGGCCCACAAACTAATTACAAAACTAATCAAATTCGAACTTGTGACAGACAGCAACAGTAGGCGATTTTGAAACAGTAACTGCTCCTAATTTCTTCATGGGAATATAATCATATAGCATATAAAATTAAATCCCCGGAAGTTAGCTTTCTAATGCCACTGGAATCACTCAAATCGGACACCTATAGCTCCAGATATCATCAAAACAAGACAGGTAGGTCAGTAGGCTTAAAAGTCCGAATTTAAACAACATTTACAGTTAAAGCCCAATTAAGCCCAATTTGGTAAATTCCAATTAAAACAATGGATTTAATCACAATTAGAGCCCAAGAAAGCTAAGATTAATTATGCAAAGTATGAATAAAAATGTGATCATCACTTAGCCAAAGAGTCATGGGTTCAAATCCCATTAGGAGTAGGAAATTAGTCATCTTGTATTTTCTTATTTCCTTTCCCCCTTTGGCCGCCCACTCACTCCTATAAATAGGAGGCTTCACTCTTCCATTTGTACCTTTGATGAATATTAGTAAAGGCATTATGTTCATTTTCCTTCTCATTGTGAGTAGAGAAGGCTTGGTTGTTCTTGCTTAAACCAACCAGAGACTTATCTGATTCTCCTTTATCAGTGATGTCTAGCACTAGGACTTATCTGCGGTGGGGGTTGCCTGCTTCAGTGGCGTCCATTCCATCTCTTTCTCTTCCACTTTTTCCTTTTAATTTCTCCTTTTGTGACCCATAAGGCCACGACCTTGCTGCCTTAATCTCTTGCAAATTGACCGGTTGTTTGCTTGGTTTACAGCTCTTGGCTCCAAAACTAGATCCGGGAAAGTTGGTGCTATCATCAGGTCTAGCCACATAGTTATATAGTGATAAGAACCCGTCTGCTACGTAATGCAGGTCACACATATCATGTTTAACTTAGTTAAACTTATGATGCTTTGGTGAATTGTGATTAAACTAGTTTATGTATGATTGGTTCAACTTTATGTGCATCTCATTTGCTTGCCCTCCTCACACAGCTTGCATGCATAATTATACTCGTTGGGACATTAGTCTCACCCCGTTTGTGGGGTTCATTCTAGATATGCAAAAATAACTGGCTGGATGCTTGGACATGGAGGTTGAAGCTCTTAGAGTGGATTATTCCACCCCTAACTGTCTATCTTGTTTCCCGTGATAGAAATTATTGTATAAATGTTAAGCTATGTTGAGTTAGGTTAGGAATACTCTATAGTCAAGGATAATGTATTTCTAAGCCATGAAGTGGCATTTGTATTATGGTGTTTGATTTATTGTCTAGGCTTATATAATCGTTGGAGTTACGTAAGTATTTGATGATTGTGTATGTAACGATATCGGTAATGAAGCGAAATGATTTCAGGAATTTGGGTATAGTGTCTCCAACGAATATTAGTCTGGGATTTGGAAATTAGGATGTTACATTATGGTATCAGAGCAATTCAATCCATTGGACTGTGGTTAGGTTAATTGCCTGTGACTTCCTAGGATCCTATAGTACCTCGTACTCCTTATAGGGACTTATCACCCCTATATTGTGTGCCTTGTATGCAGGATTATGGTTAGTGACGTGAATAGGTTGCCTTGGTCAGGAAGTTTGGGACACTTCCCTGACAAGGTTAAGAACCAACCACCTTTTAGGAAGAGAGAGAACAACATAGGCCTATTCCCAAAAAAGCAAAACCCTTATCATATTCGAACGTCACTCTTAGGTCCTAATGGACATGAGATACACATAGATAGACTAAATTGAGTGGACTCCCTAATGAGTGAGGAGAGTGTTGTTTGCTTGACCTTGAATCTTGGTAATGCCAATTGTTTTGATTGATTGTGATGCTTGACTTACCTAAATGATTGAATAACATGTTGTGCTTCGTATATATGGGTTTGATTGTTAGATTCGATTGATCGGACATCTTGTCAGAATTTGATAGAAGTAAGAATAGGACAGTTAGCATAGAACGAAATAAAAACCTTGTCTAGAGCAGACCAAATTTTTATTTAGGCACAAGGGAAGAAATAGAATAAATAGGATTCACTAGAGGGGAGTATTGGAACACGGATCAGGTAAACCAGAGACCTCACCTAACGATAGAGAATTAGTATAAGAAACATAGGTACCTCAGTATCATCTAGGAGGGGTTGGAGATCGAAATTCCATCGAGTGTAGATTAGGACGAATGAATTTCCCCGGACCACCTTAGGGCTAGTCAGGGGGCTGGTTGAGCAGTTAATGATGCATTTCAGATACCCAATACTTTTGCCTTATCCAATAATTACATGGGTGAAATCCTTAGACCTTACCCAGAAGGGTATGTTGTCGTGGTTTTGACTATACACTTACCCTTTCTACCTAACGTTTAGAGGATACCTAGCGACCCTTCATGAGTTGTGTGCGAGCACCCTAGAGTGTGAATCTTATTCAAGTAAGTTGGTGATTATTGAAAGGTGAGGGAGGCATGACTGATGCCCTAGACAACCTAGAAATTCCCAAGTAAGGATACCCTATTCAAGCCCTAGGACTAACTGCACCAATTGTGATCTGTGAGGACTTGGAGACGCATTCTGGAACAGGTGAGTTAAAGGTCTCTAGTGGCCTTAGGGAGCATGAGTAAGAGGTGTACCCAAGTAAGGAACCCTCATAGGGGTAGTGAGGGAGACCGGAATTTCCTTAGAACAAACAACTGAGATGGAGCACCATCAAGGTCCCCATTTGGGACCTACCAGTACTTATGGAAAGGGGCCTTAGTTACAACTCCCCTAGAGGATAGGAATTGTAGTTGAGAGGGCTAAGGATTCAAGTTTAGATGACGGAAGGTAACGATAATATTCTAACGCACCAAGTAGAAATAAAGAGTCCTACTCAAACTACCCTTAGAAGTAGCCCTAGAACTTAAATTAGGAGAAGACGACTAAGTTTAGATCTTAGGACTTGGGACTTAGGAACCCCAATGGATGGAGAGAGGTTGGAGATCTGAGGGCTGCTTAGGGGGAATCTGAGTCCCTAAGGGGGGTAGCCCCTGAGGGTAGGATAGAGGGAAACCACAGGGGAAACCCGGTACATGATGGCACCTCCAAGGTATAACGAGACTGAGAGTAGATTCAAGGGTAGGTAGTTAGTCACGACCGGATGGCCAGGTTTGGTTTTATGAAACTGATACACTGGTGGGCTAGGGTAGGATACCAAAACCTTCATAAGCCCTCTATTTCCTAGGAAAACCCCGAGTATGGATAACCATAGATCGCCTCAGACTCCAGTTTAGACTTAGAGCCAAGATGGGTGGAAGCCTCATCCCTTAAGGGGGTAGTTGTGATATGGACCTGTGAGAGAAAAATTCATTAAGATAGGTAACAGCACAAGCCAGGGTTTAACAGAATCATACCATGATCCTTAAGAATTTCACTGGTGGTAGTGGTATAAGTGTTGCGTGCTAGAGTCATTCGTGTTTCCTTAGCACGACATGTGTGTTTTGTTGCATGTCAGGTATTGATTGTTGCATGTGTTGCTTATGTCAACTTATGCCTCTTGGGCACGACTTAAGTGTCGGACTATTCCGTCGATGCAAGTTTCATGATTCAAGGGGTTAAGTGATTGCATGTGATTGAGTTAATAACACTAGTTTCGAGGGAACCACAAAATGAGCTAGAAAACCAATTAGAAACACTTAAGAGTAAGGCCAAGTTGTTAACAACACAAAATTTTAAGACAAGTTGTAGCTATCGAGAGTTAGGGTCCCTAACAATTCACGTAACTTCTAGGTGATTCCTAAGAGTGGTGTACGCGTTGAGAATCGAGTTTGAAATCATAGTCATAGTTTTATGAAACCTCTTTATGTTGCGACCCTGTTGGTAGCCTGGGACTTTGATATATGACATAGGATGGTGGAGAGACAACTACCCTTTAATCCGGTTAAGAACCATTGGTAGGACATCCTTGACTTGTTAAGTAGCATGATTGTACAAAGTAGTTAAGCCTCAGAGGAGTGAAGAAAGCAAACCTAGGGTCACCTAGGAAACCTTGTTAGGATTTTGGTGGAAGGATGCTAAGTGACGGGGTGCCTACAAAAAGGAAGATTGAGAGATTGATTGGTTTTAGCATAAGCTAGGTCTGTTGAGTCTCAAAAATGATTAAGAATTTAAACACAATTTGAGTCTCACTCTCTTAAGGTTTTAATGAATAACAAATATTAAGTAAAAAGAGTATTTACATGATATTATGCTTTCATGTTATAATTCTTGGTTTCAGATCATATTCTATCTCGAGATAATTCTGAAAGAAAGCAAGAAGTTCATCTAAAGACGTGAGATCGTCTGATGAATACAAGGAGCTCTCTAAAGCATTTTCAGAAGCAACAATAGAAAATGATAAATTACAAAAGGAAAATCTTGTACTCAAAGAAAAGTTGCTTCAACAAGATCCAAGCAGCTCTGACAATCTTGAAAAGCATAACAAAAATCTCCAAAACAAGGTTAAAGAACTGACTCTGGATCCAGCCAGGTTTGTCAAAGGAACTGATAATCTGAATAGATTATTAGGCTCTCAGAGGCACTCCTTAGACAAAAGTGGCTTAGGTTATTCATACATTACTTCTTCTAAACCTATTATTTTTAAAGTGCCTGATAAAGGAAGAAAGGAAGGTAATGGGTGTTCCCACTGTGGCAAACCTGGACATAATGAGTTCTAGTGTAGACACAGAAGGAAAACAAGACCCAAAACTAACAAGAAAGGACCCAAGAAGGTATGGGTACCTAAGACTTTGATTGTTCCTGTTGCAGATGTGTTTAACATGACAAAAGAAACACCAAAAATGGTACCTGGACAGTGGGTGCTCGCGACACATGACGGGAGAAAGGTGTTTGTTCCAAAGCCTTAGACCCAAGGCTGGTGGAGTGGTCACCTTTGGTGGAAATCAGCAAGGGAAGATCATTGGTATTGGGACAGTAGGTATAACCCTTCTTTCCCTGATTAAGAATGTTCTTCTAGTGGAAGGACTGCAACACAATCTTCTGAGCATAAGTCAATTATGTGACAGTGGATATGTTGTATCTTTCACTAAAGAAGGATGTATAGTCAAAGATGTTTCAGATCATACCCTCTTTTCTGCTAAGAGACACAACAATGTGTACAAGATTGATCTAGAGGAACTAGCAAGTCAAAATGTGAAGTGTTTTGTTTCTATTGAAGATGAAAAACAGATTTGGCATCAGAAACTTAGGCATGTCAGCTTGAGATTGATCTCAAAGCTAACTAAACACAACCTAGTTAAAGGGCTACCCAAGCTTTCCTTCAAATCTGACATTTTATGTGAAAATTGTCTGAAAAGGAAACAAACAAAAAATTCGTTTAAGAGCAAAAATGTTGTTTCAACTAGCAGACCTTTAGAGTTGCTTCACATGGACTTGTTTGGGCCTACTAGAACAGAGAGTCTTATAAAAAAGAAGTGTGGATTGGTCATTATTGATGACTATACTAGATTCACTTGGGTTATATTCCTAAGAAGCAAGGAGGAAACTTTTGAGAGTTTCACAAAATTCTGTAAGAAGGTGCAGAATGAAAAAGGAATCTGCATATCTGCTATCAGAAGTGATCATGGTGGAGAGTTTGAAAACTCAAACTTTAGACTGTTCCGTGATGAGAATGGGATCTCACACAATTTCTCTGTGGCTAGAACACCTCAGCAAAATGGGGTTGTTGATGTAAGGTCCAAGACCCTTTGAGCAAAGGTTTTAATGACAACAAACTTTCACAACAATATTCTAAGTGTTCTGAATACTTTGGTACTAATGTTTGCACTTGAGAATGCTTGAAAGAATACAGGAAAAGTTTCAGAAGGAAGATGAAAAAATCATAAACATCATTTAACATCAGAATATGTATCTAGAAGCATGTCACATAGAGCTTCATGTTAAAAGTGATGAAACAAAGTCAAGAAGTAGTTTCTTAGCTTCAAGAAGAACAAGTCAGTTCATCTAAGATCCCATGAATATTAAACTGAGTTGTATCAAGCTTCAGAAGCAAAGTTTAAGCTTTAGAAGGATCATTCAAGACCACTAAAAGCATGAGAAGGAGCATTTCATGAAACATGGCACCTTCTGAATATGAATGAACACTTAATCAATTCAAGCATATTCATTCCAAGTGTTATTAATGCAAACAAAGTAATTGGAGAAGAAGCATTGAACAAGTTCCCACACTTCCAGAAAAAGAAACATAATTTCTACTTGCTGAAGAAGAAGCAGTTACAGCAAAGCTGCAAAAGATGCATTTCTATAGAAGAAACTTGATAGGAAATTCAAGAAGAAATCCAAAGAGCAAGAAAGGGAAGTCTGGACATAAAGATAATTGGAATAAATTCAATTTATCCCTTAAAACCAAAATTCCAGACTCAGATCAAGTTATGATATATTAGAAGGAAGATTCACTTTTGTGAAAAGTGAAGAAGAAGCTCTTTGCTGGAAAATCATGACTTCCTAAGCTTCCAAAAAGTGCAGTCAAGAGAAAACATACTCTGAAGTCCCCAAAAATGATCACATGTCATTGACAAATCTCTGTATAAGAAAAAGGAAAGTCTGCAGAAGATTTAAGCTGTCAGGAATACTCCAGAAGAAGCAGAATGCAGTAAACTCAATTTTTCTCATTTTTGAGGATGCAGCTGAATCAAATATATTTGAAATAATTTATATCAATCATTCTAAGGTTCCCAGCAAGCTTACAGAAGAAACAACTGCATAATCTACAAGTTTCCCACTCTACAGAAGATATAAGTTATCAGGATTGCTTCAGAAGAAGCAGAATGCAGTAAACTTTATTTTAAGGCTGCAGTTGAATCAAATACACTTGAAATAACTTATATCAATCCATTTAATGCCCTCAGTATGCTTACAAAAAGAACTGTTGCAGAATCCACAAAATTCACATTCTGCAGAAGATAGGCTCCAGAAGATGCGACCAGTCAAAGAAGACAGTTGTACCTGCCTGTGACAGCTGTTGCATGATGGAGACTTGTCATGAGGAGTTAGCTGGAGGTGCAAGGAACCTCTCCAACAGCTAGCTGCCCATTATTCCTATAAAAGGAGGTGTTCTCCCACATTTGAAGACACACCTCTCTCTAGAAGAAGAATCTGAGCTTAGATTTACAAATCCATCTTCTGGAGACTTTCTCTCTCTTCACATTTTCTCAGATTCTGCTCTAAAAAGTTTAGTAAGAGAGAGATGGCTCAACCTTTTGCTGTTGTGCTTAATTTGTAGTAGTTTTGAGCCTGTTTTTTATATTCTCAACAAATACATCTTCTGTAAACTCTCAAGAGTGCATTAAAAGTGTTAGTGTCTCTTGAGAGAGTGTATAATGGTTGCTGTGAGCTGCTGCACTGGTATAGTGAGCTAAACAGAGGTGTAACTCCTGCAGAAGGAAATCTGCAAAGTATTTTTGAGTATGTACTTTCTGCAGAAGAAGTTGCAGTAGGTGTGAAGCCTTGAGAGATAGTTAGTTTGAGTATGCAATGGTGAGGTGTGCCCTGCTATTTTCAGAAATCAGCTATTTGAGCCTGAAGAGGCTGCAGAAGAATACTAGTGGTGAGGTGCACCCAAGAAGTCATTGTATCAAGGTTAATATAGTGGAAAATCCTACAGGTGTAGGTACTGGACATAGCCCAAGGATTGTGAGGGTGAACCAGTATAAAAATCATGTGTGCAATATCTCTTACCCTTACTCTCTTTAATTTTCTGCACATACATCTATTGCTTGGTTAGTTATTGTTCATACTTTAAACATTTAGCAAGCTATAAACCATATTTTGATAAATTTTTTTTTAAACTGATATTTTCATATAAATCATATCCATATCAGTTAAAATACTGATCTGGAAAGTTTCATTAAATTATGAAACTGTTTGGTGCTTCAGAAGCACATTTCTTGAAATATGTCCATTGTTCAACATTGAACTTGGGGTTCAAACTACCAGATCTTTAAAACCTTGATTTTAATAAGATTTAACTTTATATTCTGGTTGTATACTAATCAAATATCTGATCTGGAAAGTTTCATCAAGTTTCAAGTTCATTTGACCCTTCAGAAGATTGATTTAAAGTGACAGATTCAACGTATTGCTTCTGCACAACTGCAGATACTTTATACTATTCTTCTGAACAGTTTTTCTCACACAATCTTATTAGTTATTGGTTAAATAACTATTCTGGAAAGTTTTATGAAAATACAAAATCATTTGACCCTTCAGAAGATTGGTTTAAAGTGACAGATTCATGGTTTTGCTTTTGCATAACTGCATAAACATTATATTATTCTTCTAAACCTTATTATGAGTTGTTATTACATTAAATACATTATATGGAAGAATAAATCTTGATGATATCAGTCCCTATGATTTTGCTTACCTTTAAGAAGATAGTTTTAATCTACTTAGTTGGCATTATTTACTAACCACTATCTTCTAGAAGGAACTTCTGATAGCCAAGGCATTCCTTGAGCAGAGATCAGTAAGTTGTTCAAAATACTTGCAGGTTGGACCAAAAGTTTTCAAGGGTCACAATTCAACCCCCCTTCTTGTGACTCTATGATTTACTTCAGTTTAGAGAAAGAACAAAAGTTTGCAAGAGATGGGAAGAACCATGCTCATTTCAATCAATCTACCTAGATCCTTTTGGGCAGAAGCTGTTCACACAGCTTGTTACATTCAAAATAGAATTTTGGTAAGACCAATTCTCAAAAGGACCCATATGAATTGTGGAAAGGAAGAAAACCAAACATATCCTATTTCCATATCTTTGGGTGTGAGTGTTTCATACTTAACACTAAGGATGATTTAGGAAAATTTGATGTAAAATCTGATAAGGGATTCTTTATTGGATACTCTGAAACTTCTAAGGCATATATAGTGTATAACTCAAGAACCTTAACAGTTGAAGAATCTATCCATGTAAGATTCAATGACTATAAAGAGACTGATAGGGAACTATCAGATCTTGAGGATGATTTTGCAGGGATAGAGCTGAATGAACAAGCAAAGCTTGAAGGACCATCTGAAGGACCTTCTGAGCAAAAGTCTGAACCTGCATCTGAAGTTGGACCTTCTTAGACCAACATTGTTGAGTCTCAGACAGAGAATGTACTTCTTCACAGTCGTGATTGGAGATACAGATCTCATCATCCTAAAGAGCAAATTATTGGAGACACTTCAGAAGGATTTAAGACAAGATCAAGATTTAGGAGTCTGAATAATCTTGCACTTCTCTCTGAGATTGAACCCAAAAGCATTGAAGAAGCTCTGTATGATGAAGGGTGGATCCTAGCCATGCAAGAAGAGCTGAATCAATTTGCTAGGAGTGATGTCTGGACACTTGTGCCTAAACCCCATGGGAAAAATATTATAGGAACCAAATGGGTGTTCAGAAACAAGTTGTCAGAAGAAGGAAAGGTGATCAGAAACAAGGCCAGACTTGTTGCTCAAGGCTATAATCAGCAGGAAGGTATTGATTTCACTGAAACTTTTGCTCCAATAGCAAGGCTTGAAGCCATTAGAATTTTACTCTCTTATGCAATAAATAACGGCATCACCTTATATCAGATGGATGTAAAGAGTGATTTTCTCAATGGATTTATTGAGGAAGAAGTCTATGTTAGACAACCACCTGGTTTTGAAGATTCTACTTTTCCAGAACATGTTTTCAGACTGAAAAAGGCTCTGTATGGTCTGAAACAAGCTCCAAGAGCTTGGTATGACAGATTGAGCAACTTTTTAACCTAAAATGGTTTTCAAAGAGGAAAAGTGGACACTACTCTTTTTAGAAAAAGGTCTAACAAAGATTTCATTATTGTCCAGATATATGTAGATGACAATATCTTTGGTTCTACTGATTCTTCATTATGCAAGGAATTTTCTGAACTTATGCAATCTGAATTTGAAATGAGCATGGTGGGGGAACTTAAGTTCTTCTTAGGACTTCAGATTAAGCAACAATCTGATTGTACATGGATCCATCAAGAAAATTATACAAAAGAAATGCTTAAGAAGTTCAACATGAGTGATTGCAAGCCCATGTCAACTCCCATGCATCCTTCTATTGTTCTGAACAAAGATGAAGGGTAAGAACCAGTAAATTAAACCTTGTGTAGAGGAATGATTGGTTCATTATTGTATCTAACAGCCAGCAGACCTGACATCATGTTCAGTGTTTGTCTTTGTGCTAGATTTCAATCTGATCCAAGAATTACTCATTACAAAACTGTAAAGAGAATTTTTAGATATTTGAATGGTACTACTAATCTTGGTTTTTGCTATAAGAAGAGTAAGGATTACAGGTTGGTGGGTTACTGTGATGTTGATTTTGCTGGAGATAGGCTTGAAAGAAAGTCAACTAGTGGAAGTTGTCATTTCATTGGTGACAATATGATTAGCTGGTCCAGCAAAAGGCAAAGCCCCATTGCTCTTTCAACAGCAGAAGCAGAATATATTGCTATAGCCAATTGTTCACAACTGCTATGGGTAAAATATCAGTTAGAGGATTTTAACATTAATGTATCTTCTATTCCTATGATGTGTGATAATACAAGTGCTATCAATTTGTCTAAAAATCCCATTCAACATTCTAGAGCTAAGCATATAGAGATCAAGCATCATTTCATTAGAGACTATCTTCAGAAGGGTGTTTTTGATATAAAGTTCATTGATACTGAGCATCAATGGGCAGATATATTCACAAAACCCCTAACTGAAGATAGATTTAAGTTCATTAGAGATCATCTGAACATCTTGTCTTTATCTGAAAAATCAGTATTTGTTTGATCTAAACATGCATCTGAAAGTGTTGCATCTGAACATGTATGTTTGTCTGAAAATTATGTGTGTCTGAAGTAGTCACAGTCTGAGTGGCGTGGGAAGCTGAAACGTTTGGTCTCCTCCTCTCTGTAACTGCTCTTAGAACGATTGCACGTTCTCCAAAGACTGCAACTGTCATCATTACTGTGTGTGACGGCTATTTAAAGGACATTTCATATCAGTTATTGGTTACTCTCTCTCCTGCAAGCTTTCCTTCACAGAGGTTCTTCTGCCTTGTGCCCTAAGTTCTCTGTGCCCTTAACTTTGTTCTTGTTAGACAAGCGGTCTCAAATAACTTAAGAGGGGGGGTGAATTAAGTTAATCCAAATTCTCTCGTTTTCGTTTATTTACTTCTTTTATCTTTTACTATAATTAAAACTCTTCTTTTATAATGAAATATGAATGCAAAACTCCTAATCTCTTAATATATAATAAATTTGAAATCACAATCAATAAGTAAAAGTTAAGGGAAGAAGAAATGCAAACTCGATTTATACTGGTTCGGCCAATCCCTTGCCTACGTCCAGTCCTCAAGTAACCCACTTGAGATTTCCACTACTCTTGTAAAATCCTTTACAAGAGATGAACACTCACACACCTTGGAACCTCTTCCCTTGTGTTGAATTTCACCCACAATCCACGAGAGGCACCCTCTCTTCAATCACACATTAACATAATGAATTTTGTACAAGTGAACTCTCTTTTAGAGTGAATATTACAACTTGAAGAACCTATAAGAATCCTTAATAATTTGCAAGTGTTTTGGCCAAAATGATTCTTAAAGAGATTTCTCACTTTTAGTTATTTCACATTGTAATCTCTAGTTTTTTTCGAAATGAAGACACATATTTATAATAGAACAATCGAAGCTTTGTATCCTTTGATAAGGAATTGTGTCTCTTCGTAATTTTTAGAAAAAGTGTTCTGATAATCGATTACAGGAATGTGGTAATCGATTACCAGTTCAAAAATTTCCTTTTGAACTGATTTTACCTTATAAAAACATTTCCTTTAAATTTTATATTTAAGGCCAAGTAACTTGCAAATTCTAGAATTCTTTTAACATTTTATCTAACTAGACTAATACTTATCTAATACACCTTCTTGTCTTTGATCTTGTATTAACCTTGCTTCTTGATCTTGTATTGACTTTGTTGTCTAGCTCTTTCTTCTGCCAATTCCTTTTGTCAATTTAGTGAACTCATTTTCTTTCCATTGGCATCATCAAAACCTGCATATAATATATCTACAAGTATATGCATCTACAATCTCCCCCTTTTTGATGATGACAACCATCTTTAAGGGAAGAAAGAAATAAACATTTCAAGTATACATATATCGATCATTTCCCCTTTAGTCTCCCCTTAGTATTTGTCTTTTTAGAAACAATGCTATATTTTGGGGACAAACAATATTAACAATATTTGGGGACAAAATACTTTTCTTTTCTTTCTAGAAATATTTGGGGATAAAATAAAATTTCATAGTCCTTTCCTTTTCTTTCCCCAAATTAACTTTTTAAAATTTCATATCATAGAGTTCTTTTCTTTCCCTCTCTTTTCTTTCCTTTTCTCTCCCCCTTTGGCATCATCAAAAATAATCAAAGATCATCAAATACTAAACAAGATATATCCATAAGTAGTAAAGTATTAGCCAAACATGTGCAAAAAAATTTTTCATATCTAAAATTTTTAGGAGTTTAATTTAGAGAAATCTAAGATTTCTAACTCTCTTCTAATTTATTTCCAAATACCCATTTTGTTCCTATAATTGAATGATCACTTGGTCTATCAACTAGTTTTCATATATGATTTCTTTCAAATTGATTTAACTCTTATAGCAATAATTCATTGTTCATCTTTCAAATCTTCATCAATATTTTTAACTTTAATTTTAGAATAAAAAACCATATTATTTCATATACCTTTAAGAGAGAGTCTAGTTGTTACCCCTTTTGAAAAATCTCCAATGATGTTGTCAAGAGGATGATCTCTTAAAGTTCTCCACTCTCTTGGAAGATCCATGTTGGTTTGATTTTCTTTAATTGTATAATCTTTTATGTTTACTTCTTCCTTATCCTTGTGGACTTCTTCATGTATTGTGAGTATCTTCTTTGTTGTTATCTCCATAAGTGACTTGTCCACTGTTTTTGGGAGTAATGTCAATAAACTTTGAAGTATCTCCCTCCATGTGCTTGGAGCATCCACTATCAAGATACCATTGTGAGTGCCTTGCCATCAAGCACACCTACAACACAATTCTTAACTTTTGGTACCCATATCATCTTGGGTCCTTGAATGTTAGTTTTGGGGAGGGTGCTTTTTGGAACCCAAATCATATTTCCATGTTGAACACCATTCTTTCTTATATTACAAGTATATGCACTATGTCCCTTTCTACCACAATAGTTACATTTAATAAATGGGCTAGTAGACATATTATGTGAGATATAGAAATTTTTGTAAAGCTTTTGTTGCTTTGAAGGATCATATCCTAATCCAGCTTTATCAAATACACATCTTTGATCTCCTAATATTATCTAAGTTATTTTTGCCAAGAGTGAATTTTGCAAGAGTATTATTTAACTTATTAATTTCTTCTTTGTATTTGTGGCATGATATACAAGAATGAGTTTCTTTACTAATTTCTAAATTATTAGTAGAACTTTGATTTTCATTTTTAGAATTTATTAACTTAAGTTCATTTTTAAGACTATCTAATTTTTCACTTAACTTTGAGATTTCCTTCTCTAATTTAGAAGTTGTTTTCTTATAGGATGATACTAATTTTGAAAGTTTAAATGATTCTTCATGTAAATCATTAAAATCATCTTGAAGTTCATCAAAGGTAATAGAGATGTCATTGTTTGAAGATGTTACCTCTTCTTCGCTATCGTAATTTCTGGCCATGAGTCCCAAGTTCACAACTTCATTTTCTGAGTCACTAAAGTCCATTTCATTATCATCCCAATATTTCTTGTTGGATTTTTCCATCTTTCTTTTATAGATTGGACATTCTAGTCTCAATAGTTCCAATTCATGTTCTTGAAGTTTCCCAAACAATGAAGCAAGAGACATGGTTGTGAGATCTTTTGATTCTGCAATCGCAGTCACTTTTGGTTGTCATTGCCTACTCAAACATCTTAAAACTTTGTTAATTAAATCTTTATTTGGAAAAATTTTTCCTAATGATGCAAGATGATTAACTATATGAGTGAATCTCTTTTGCATGTCTTGTATGCTCTCATTTTGGTTCATGCTAAACAATTCATATTCATGAGTAAGAGTGTTTATTCTAGATCTTTTAACATCACTTGTACCCTCATGTGTTACTTCTAATGTATCCCACATTTCTTTTGCACTTTTGCAATTTGAAACTCTAAAGAACTCATCTATGCCTAATGCAGATGCAATTATGTTTTTGGCTTTCAAGTTGTATTGGACTTTTCTTTTGTCATCTTTACTCCATTGCTCTCTAGGTGTTATTTTAACTTCATTCCCTACTTGTTTTGAAGGAATAAAAGAACCATTTTCTACAACATCCCAAATGTTTAGATCTATTGATTCTATGAAAATTTGCATTCTAGATTTCCAATAGTGAAACCCTTCTCCATTAAATGCAGGCGGTCTATTAAATGAGTTTCTTTCACCAAAAAGGGAATTGGATGAGTCCAAAATTGATCTTGAGGCTTCTAATCCTTATACAAGATACAAGCTCTGATACCACTTGTTAGACAAGCGGCCTCCAAAAACTTAAGAGGGGGGGTGAATTAAGCAAATCCAAATTCTCTCGTTTTCGTTTACTTACTTCTTTTATCTTTTACTATAATTAAAACTCTTCTTTTATAATGAAATATGAATGCAAAACTCCTAATCTCTTAATATATAATAAATTTGCAATCACAATCAATAAGTAAAAGTTAAGGGAAGAAGAAATGCAAACTCGATTTATACTGGTTCGGCCAATCCCTTGCCTACGTTCAGTCCTCAAGTAACCCACTTGAGATTTCCACTATTCTTGTAAAATCCTTTACAAGAGATGAACACTCACACACCTTGGAACCCCTTCCCTTGTGTTGAGTTTCACCCACAATCCACGAGAGGCACCCTCTCTTCAATCACACATTAACAGAATGAATTTTGTACAAGTGAACTCTCTTTTAGAGTGAATATTACAACTTGAAGAACCTATAAGAATCCTTAATAATTTGCAAGTGTTTTGGCCAAAATGATTCTTAAAGAGATTTCTCACTTTTAGTTATTTCACATTGTAATCTCTTATTTTTTTCGAAATGAAGACACATATTTATAATAGAACAATCGAAGTTTTGTATCCTTTGATAAGGAATTGTGTCTCTTCGTAATTTTTAGAAAAAGTGTTCTGATAATCGATTACAGGAATGTGGTAATCGATTACCAGTTCAAAAATTTCCTTTTGAACTGATTTTACCTTATAAAAACATTTCCCTTAAATTTTATATTTAAGGCCAAGTAACTTGCAAATTCTAGAATTCTTTTAACATTTTATCTAACTAGACTAATACTTATCTAATACACATTCTTGTCTTTGATCTTGTATTAACCTTGCTTCTTGATCTTGTATTGACTTTGTTGTCTAGCTCTTTCTTTTGCCAATTCCTTTTGTCAATTTAGTGAACTCATTTTCTTTCCATTGGCATCATCAAAACCTGCATATAATATATCTACAAGTATATGCATCTACTGTAGACCTTGAAGCTCTACAGGCTGGTGGCATTGACTTAATTGGGTTGTTTGAAGAAGTTGGCTGGGGAAACTTCTTCACCTCTATCATCTACGCATGGCATCAGCAGAGTATTGTACAATTCTGGAAGAATGCTAAGGATGTTTCCAGTCAAGATGGGAAGTATCAAGCTCTTGAAACCACCGTTCTTAGTGTGAAATTTAGAGTTGATGTTGATGTCATTGCTGTTGTGACAAGTGTAAAGAAAGAAGGTGCCATGTTTGTTCCTGAGTGGGAACAGAAGAACGAAGGTAATAAGAAGTTCACAAAAATGTTGTATGGTATTGAAGAACCTGGAGATCTCAGAAGCTCTTACATGCATCCTAGAGCCAGAATCCTTCATGCCATCTTGGGATGTTGTGTTTTGCCCAAGCATGGTAGCAAAAACCATGTGTCTAAACTGGAAAGATTATGTGTGATCAACCTGTTAGAGAAGAAGAAGTTGAACCTCCCAAGGATCATTCTCTACAACATACTGAAAAGGGTGAATGATTCTGCTGCAAGTTTCACTCACACTACTCTCATCACCAAGATTCTGATGAAGTTCAATGTTCCTATTGAAAGATTGTATGACCATGAAGGTCCTACTTTCTTCTCTTTGGGTAACATCAAGAAGATGGGCATTGTTATGAAGAAGCCCTCACCTAAAAGGACCCTCATAGAGAAAGCTGTCAGAGATAAAGCTACTGCAACTGGGAAGTGTGCTTTGGATATTCTGGAGGATGAGCTGAGGGGAGATACTCACAAGGACAAGTTTGTTTCTGCTCAGACTCCCAGAAAAATTGTGAAGAAAAAGAGGTCAAAGACTCATCAGAAGGTCTCAGTGTCTGAAAGGGACGTTGACCTCGGATCATCTGAACCTGCTTAGCATGTCTACACATGAACCTGAGATTGTGGGTCAGGTGCCTGAGAATCCAAGTGTTGCTACTCAGCTTACTCTCACTATGGGAGGACAAGATGGGGACAACAATAATTTAGAAACTGCACCAGTAGTTGTTGAATCTGCTGATTCAGAGAAGACTATTGATGCAATCCTTTTAGCTTCTAGTCTACCTGAAGATGACATTAGACAAGTTGTTCTGGAGATAGAACAAGAAGAATTGAGGAAGAAAGAAGAACAAGAAAAACAAGACTATGCCTTAGCTATTGCTTCTCAGTAGGATATGTTAGAAGATGAAAGGCTTGAGCAAGTCTCAAGGCTGAAGAGAAGAAGGGTCAGTGCTAAGGCCAGGAGGAACAAAAGAAGAATATTGCTAAGTCCCGCAGCTGAAGCACCTCGAATGGTAACAAGAAGTAAAAACTTTCAGCAGGAGGATGCTATAGAATTTCAAAGGGCAGCTTAAGCTGAAAGGAAGAAGAAGCTGGAAGAGCTTAAGCAGAAGAAGGCTACTGAACAACCAAAGGCTCCTATCAAGAGGCCTAGGGCTATCTTTGGGAATGTTACTACTTCATAGGATGAAGCTCCTCCTCCACCCAAAGTTGTCATCACCATAGAGGATGTACCAAAACCATCATCTTCATCTTCATCTTCTCTCTCAGGATATTCAGAACTTGAGTCAGATGATGAACCTGATTGCATATGGTTTGGTGGAAATCTTCCAGTAGCTATGTTGTTGAAAGAGAAGGATAGAGATCTCACCAGGCAACCTACTTACGATCTGGTTCTCCCTGTTTGTAGCAATGAACATATGATGTGGGCTGCTGAAGTACCCCAAAAGTTCTACAACGTGGCTTTAGAGGAAAGACCCAGAGTTCCTCGTTTTACAAATCTTTATGAAGAGCTTATGTTTTTCAAATCTGCTGCACCGATGATCATCCATCCTACTACCAGGTTTCAGCTGGAAACCTCTTCAGAGGCTCGTCACAGGAGACTGCATACCTCAGGGGGAGGTGCTCTTTCAGACTCTCTTGAGAAGATCAGACATGGAGTCATTACTCCTTGTCACAAGTGGAGAGCTTTAGATCCTTTCTCACAGGATCAACACAACTTATCTCTTGATGATTGGATCGCTGTCAGAATGCAGTGCCTTGAAGCTAAATTGATTGATCAAAGCTGCTCCAGATCCTTTGGTTGTAGAGATTTCAAACCACCTCTACGTATTCATACAAAGCTATCAACTACTATCCTTGTCCAACCAGATAGGATAGTACCCAGGTATCCTTATGCTGAATCCTTTTACAACAAGGAAAAAGGACCTGAGATTGTATCTGAAGGTGCAGGACCACCCAAGTCTCTATCTAAAGAAGATTGGGATGGTTTGGCTGAGTATATGTTTCTCAATAAAGGCATGGATCACTCTTTGTATCAAGCAATGTGGGATTATCATTGGGAGTTAGTTCAGAAAGAAGGAAGTTCTTCCGGAACTCAGTGGAATGATGAAGATTCTTTAGTGGTTGCAGGCCTTACCATTTTGGAAACTGCTACATTCTTCAGAGGGAGATTCCCTATGTCTAACAGGGAACTTCATGATGAATGGGTGTTGGCTTTTCCTTTTGAGAGACCTCAGTTTTTCATCAAGATAAGCAATCCGAAGTTGTATAATCTATCATCAGGCTTTCAGTACTTCCATTTCTCAAGCAAGTACATCTCCTTGATCTTCTATGAAGAAAATTTGGAAGCTGAATTGACTGTGCTATTAGAAGAAAATCAGACTTTGAGAGCTAAGAATCAAGAACTGATACAGAGAACAGATCAAATCCTAGATACTCAAGAACAGATTAGGGCTGGTCAGAATGAACTCAAGGAAGCCGTTGTGACTGAACTTGAGAGGCAGAGGCTAGCCATGCAAGAAATGTTTGAGAGGGTTCTGGGAGGACTAAGACCTAGTTCATGATGTTGTTTCTCTATTGTCTTCGACCTGTTTATATTTTAAGTTTAAGTTTTTCATCATACTTTGGTATCTTTTATGAAAATGTTGGGGCTATTATTGTCTATTATTATGTGTTTACTGCGTATTGAATGCTCTTGAGTACGTAGCTCTGCATTGAATGCTGCTGCTTAATGATTATCACTTATCTCGTTCTTAACTGGTATAGACGTACCCTTTTGAATGATGACAAAAGGGGGGGTATTTATGTGAGGAACTAACGAAAATCTGAAGTTTTTCGTTTACAGAAAGTTTTTCAGAAGATTAAAATCTTTCAAAAAGAAAGAAGCTTCAGAAGCACAAAGCTCAGATGAATGATCTGATTAAGGGGGAGAAATTTTTTAAACTTTATAATCTTTAACTCCTTCAGATTTTAGTTTTACTTAATATGTTTGTCATCATTAAAAAGGAGGAGATTGTTGAGTCTAAAAAATGATTAAGAATTTAAACACAATTTGAGTCTCACTATCTTAAGGTTTTAATGAATAACAAATATTAAGTAAAAGGAGTATTTACATGATATTATGCTTTCATGTTATAATTCTTGGTTTCATATCATATTCTATCTCAAGATAATTCTGAAAGAAAGCAAGAAGTCCATCTGAAGACTTGAGATCGTCTGAAGAGGTTCACTTTGTCTGAAGAGACTACTTCATCTAAAGACTTGAGAGTCCATCTGAAGAATTTATTTCGTCTGAAGACTGGAAGTATTAGAAGCTCTCTTTGACTTAAAGCATTGCTGAGAACGTTGTACACTCATTCCAAAAGTCTAACCTCTTTCAGCATATGAGTCAGAACTGCTTTCTTTCCTCGTTCAAATGATTTGCACAAATAAGGAAAGTCTGCAAATGTTGCTAAGTAGCTGTCCAAAAGCACCTGTGCGCAGACCTGCTATCAGAGGTTCATCAGAACATCTTTTCAGGCTTAGTCTAAATGTCTCTTGCGCATTAAATGCTATTTGACAACGGACATCTTCTCACTGTGCTCTATAAATACTCATGCACGTATGAAGAAAGAAGAGATATAGAAGCTCACAAGATCTACGTTGAAACGCTGCAAAAATCTCAAACTTGTACAAATTATTATTATTCTGATCATGAGTTGAATCTCAGTTACTTGTACATTGTGTTGTTCAAGCTCTGAAGTGTTTTATTGCTTGAACATTTCTGTTTATCTTAAACAGTTTGGGTTTACAAGCCTGGAGAGGCTTACTGTATAAAAGATTACTTGGGTTACACTTGGATAAGTGTCTGAGAGCCTGAAAAGGCTTGGTGAAAGAAAGAATACTTGGTGTAGAGCCTGAAGAGGCTTGACAGAAAAGAATACTTGTAATCAAGCAAGATTAGTGGAAATCCAGGTGCTGGTTTTGCCCTGGGACTGGACGTAGCTCACAGTGGTTGTGAGTGAACCAGGATAAATTATTGGCTAAGTTTTCTCTATCCCTTAACTATTTCAATTCAGTTTTAATCTAACGAAGGGGAATGAAAATTATTTAAGTGAAAACCTTACTTCTGTATTAAACTCTCTTTCAAACAAATCTTTGAATCTGAATTAAGTTCAGAAGGTGATCAAAACTTCAGACTGATACCCATCGTCTGAAGCTTTTCGAAAGCCATTTTAAGAAGATCTGTTGAAACAGAAAAAAGTTTCCATTGAAACACTATTCAACCCCCCTTCTAGTGTTTCCCTGTATTTCCAACAAGGCCTAGAACAATTTAGGGAGTAACGACATTCAAGACTTGACCTGTGAATGTAGAATCAAAGGACGAGTTCGGAAGTGCAATCGACCCTTAATTCTCCTTTAGCCACCTGAAGGATAGAGGCATTGGCAATTGAGCGACAATTTGGGGGATTTTAGAGTACACCAACATAGCTAAGAATAGGAGTGTGACCTTGAATTAGGGGTGATCTTGTCTTTAGCTTTAAAGTCCTTTCCCTTTCCGTACCTCGTCTATCTCTTGTGATTGATTTGATTGATCTACGTAATCCCCAATCATGGTGTTTGCCTTAAATGCATGTTTGTTCAATGAATGTGGACCCTATAGATGATCATTAAGAGGTAGATTGGTAAGTTGATTTTAAGGTAAACCGAACGTAGGATATGGCTCGGCCTAGTGAGGTCGGCCTGGTACAGTACAATACCAAAAGACAATACACCAAAACAAGAAAACTAAGTAACCAGGTGTTGTCTATGGTGCAATAACAATTGGGTTTTGTGTCGATCCATGAACTCGTTAAAACCATTGGATATATTAATATAATAATGAATGACTGTGATGAATAACCAGTAACCTGCTAAGAAAAGATATAATAAATGCAATCCAGTCCTTGTATATCTCTTTTGAAGTCACTGTATATATTATCAATATGAAATGATTAATTATTTATTTATAATTAAAACCTAGATACATCAACTCTCTATATTATAATATTTTGAGACCTTACCTTGGAGAGTGAGACACTCATGAACTCTACTCTCCTTCTCAATGATTTATAGCATTATATCACTTCTCTCATTTGATGGTGAACTTCACACAATTTTTGTGAGAGTGAGATTATCCTTCTCATTCTTTAATGTAAATCTTCTCTTTCTTCCTAATTAAATTTTTAAATACTAATAAACGTACTTTAATCCTAAATTTGGAAATTTATCAAGATTCAAAATCTTGTCCTACCATTTTTTATATTAATCCTTATTTTTAATATAAATTTTTGTTCTTATCATTATGATTTTAATTTATTTAATTATATCTTATTGTCAAATAATAATATCAATTAAATTTCAATAATAAAATATAATCTACTATTATAAATTAAAATTGAATAATTATTCAAAATTATTTTAATTTTAATTTTTTTAATTTTAAAAAATATTAATTTATCATTTAATTTTAATTATATATATATATATATCTTTATCCATGTATTAGCGGGTTAATATACTAGTTAATGATTTATTTGTGAGAAATATGTTAAATTTATTTTACTATTATGCTAATATTCTTTAGTTTTCTCCCCCACTCCAGTTTTTATTAATATGTTGAAATCAAAATGTTAGTATACACCAAAGAGTTGTGGCTCAGTTGGTAACGCAAACTGAGATTGTGGGAAGGATTTGATTCCCACTAAACACACTTTTAGGGAGGGATGAAGAGCCTTAAATATAACTGTCAGGTGAATGAGCTAGTCATTTCAAATGTTGATGCTCGAAGAGGGGCGGGGGTTTGAGGTTTCGAGCCATACTTCACACATGTTCTGTTATATATCTCCATCTTCTCTCTCTATTATATTAGAAATAACATATTCATACAATAAAAAATATATAATAACTTATATAACACGCTCTCTTTTTTTTCTCTTTTTCCTTTTTTATCTCTATATATATCTCTATGTTTGTACAAACAACATTTCTCATTATATTAACATTTACATTGGTGTAAATATATTGTAAAACTAATGAGTGAGACACCTTTCTTCTTAACACTTTGACAACAATTCAGTTAATTTTCATTTCTTGGAGCTCTCAAGTACTTAAATTGATGAGAGGGCTAAGCTAATTAACACTTGTATATTTGTTTTCTCCGCCACCATCCCTCTTTTGTTTAGAATTTTTTTTGAAAATAAATTTTGTTTGTAAGGTGTATTCATTCTTGATTTAATATAAGTACATATATAATGATCTTAATTTATTATTTATAAATTTTAAAAATGAAATAAACTGATTTAAAAATAAAAAACCTTAGGTGTTTTTTTTTCTTGTTCAAAATTGGCTACCTCACTCAATGCATATAGTCAACATATGGTAGAATCAAGTGCGCAGAGTTAGACTCCAAATCCACCTTGACGTCTCCACCTACCCGGCTACCCCCACCCTTTTCTTAGTTTAATCTTTCTCATATATTATTATTAGTGCATATTATTTAATTCAGCAAAGAGTGGCAGCTAAGTTCATAATAAAAGGGGAATCCAAGGACCCAAAATATTGAAGCAGAAATACATTGATAGAACCAAGAGGGTAGAGAAAGAGAGAGAGGGGGGAAATGGCAACAAAGAGCAAGGTTCTTGTTGTGGGGGGAACTGGGTACATAGGGAGGAGGATAGTGAGGGCAAGTCTAGCACAGGGCCATGAAACCTATGTGCTTCAACGCCCAGAATTGGGCCTCCAAATTGAGAAACTGCAGAGGCTTCTCTCATTCAAGAAACAAGGTGCTCGTCTTGTTCAGGCCTCTTTTTCAGATCACAAAAGCCTTGTGGATGCGATCAAACAAGTTGATGTTGTCATCAGTGCCATCTCTGGTGTTCATATTAGGAGTCACAGCATCAGCTTGCAACTCAAACTAGTTGAGGCCATCAAAGAAGCTGGGAACATTAAGGTTTGAGTTTGACCCCCTTTTTTGTTTCTTTTTAATTTATTGCTTTGCTTTTCAATTTATGATAGACATCGCTTAACTTTTTACTGCAGTACTACTAGGATTGAATAAGTGAATGTAGGTAGAGGAGTAGATGCAAATTTGTGAACAATGAGATTTTGTGTTAGGTTCATTGTTTTTTACTACTATTTACTTAATTGAATTCAGCGGTGGTATATCTCTTATCCTTATGTGGGTAGGTGGGAGAAGCCCACACACGTGCACGGCGACATATTATAGGCCATTTCTTATAGTTTTAATATGGGTATGAATGATATCTTTCTAATTTATAAAATTTAACAATTTACTTATTTAGACTTTTTATAAGATATATTTCTTCATAGTTCGTACTTTTATTATTTACTCTTTTTATTTTATACTAATTTCTAAATTTTAAAATTATTAATATAATTTTGTTAAATATTTTTCAAACATACAAAGTAATTATCTTTCTGACTTTTATTCGTGATAAATATTTAAGAAAATTATATTTTTATATATGTTAAGATTTAATAAAATTATACTCATCACTTTTTTTAAAAAGTAGTATGAAATAAAAAAAAAGTATATGTATCTTAACAATAAAAGTATACACAATTTTCTGTCCAATAAATATTTGAAGTAATGCAATATTAAAAAAATTTCATTCAAACATGAAATTTTATGTGCTACCAAAAGAACATGAAAATTTATGAAATGGACATATAATAATAATATGCAGCCGCCCAAGTATAGGCTTCCCCCACCTACCACAAAAACAATCCATAAACCCCATTGATTTAAGGAAAAAGCAGTCAAGAACTGAGTGTGTATGGGCCCACCCATAGAAATGGGAATACCCATAAGTAAAAGGTTTGGCATTACCCAACTAAGCAGTGGGATATTGACGAAAGAAAGGACATTGCTTTTCTCTCTCCTTTTTGCTATTCCCACCCCCATTTTGTTTTTTTAAAGAATTCCTTCCCTAACTACTTCCACCTAGAGGTGTCAAAACGGCTACCCAGCCCAGCCAGAAGCGGGTAGCGGGCTTTTACGGACCAGGCTAAAATATCTGGCTAAAATTCGGTCCTGTAAAGTAAGAGCCCGAGCTCGGCCCGGATCAGGTTGCTTGCGGGCTTATGCGGGTCGGCCCGGTTAAAGCCTAATTTATTAAAAAAATGTAGCTCATTAAAAGTTATAAAGAATTATACTTTTACAAAACTAAAAAAATTACAATATAGTTATAAAAAATATTAAAAAGAGTTCATATACCCTAATAAAATTCATTCCAAATTGTCAAACGGATTCATCCATCCTATTAAGCTAAAATACATTTAACGCATTCAAATAAATTTAAAATACATTCCTAAGTTCCCAATCCATTCCAAAACACATTAAAAGATTTTTCTCAACTTTCCATTCTTACTTTTGCTAAAATTATCCTTTACTGATAGAAAAATAGACAGTTTATATCACAAAGAATATTCAATGACGAATATTCGAAATAAAAGAAAGAAGTGAAAGTTACATTCGATATATTATAAAATGTAATTTATATAACTATTTCATTTATTTATATTTTACGAACGTTGTTAGTATTTTTTATGATTATGAAAAAAAATCAATATTTTCAATTGAAAGTTCCTTAGGTGGTACTTATATATTATAATTCATACTAAAATAAGTGTTATATTATGCTTTGAAAATAAGTCCCTTTGAAAACATAGGAAAAACGTGAAGTGAACATGACTTTGTGACCATGCACAAAAACATGTGTTTACTAATTGTAAAAACTTCTATATTGTTGGAAAATATATATACCATACAACTTTTTTATTTTATATATATATATATATGCGAGTAGCCCGAAAGCCTGTCGGGTTACCCGGCCCGAGCCCGGATTGTTGCGGGCTTTATTTATTTCGGGCTAAAAAGCCTGACAAAAATTCGGGCTTCAAATTTCAACGCCCAAGCCCTGTAAAAATGTGGGTTCGGGCGGACCGGCCCAGTCGGGCCAGCCCATTTTTCCGGCTATACTTCCACCTCTTCCCATTCTCCTTCTTTTCACCACCACCACATCCTCACCCACAGCACTACCACCACAACCCCCTCCCTTAGAGGTGTCAAAATGGGCCGGGCCGGCCCGCCCGAACCCGCAATATGGGAGGGCTTGGGCACTTAAATTAGAGGCCCGAATTTTTGCCGGGCTTTTTAGCCCGAAAATGAAAAAAGCCCGGTCTTAAGCGGGTTCGGGCCGGGCTACCCGACCGGGCTAACGGGCGGCCCATTTTTTTTAAAAAAAAAATTGCCTTGCTTTTGAGTTATGCTTAAGTTCGCTGGCATGGCCCATTTTTTATTTTTCTTCCATCTAAAAATGTTTGAAGTTCTGAAAATTGAAATTTCTACTATGAAGTCAATGGATATGGTGAGCAATTATGATTTTCTTTTGATAGATAACTAATTAATTAAAGCAATTATGATCGAGTATATTATTATATTAGTGCATATATATACTTCCTCAAATCCAAGTTTGTCAAA
This sequence comes from Sesbania bispinosa, assembly GCA_026901365.1. Taxonomy (NCBI): domain Eukaryota; kingdom Viridiplantae; phylum Streptophyta; class Magnoliopsida; order Fabales; family Fabaceae; genus Sesbania; species Sesbania bispinosa. The sequence continues at coordinate 1,238,427 of QLOH01000183.1, forward strand.
TATGTATTTTATAATTCTATTTTGAAGAACAATTTTTGGAACAGGTGCAGTATAGGTTTATTTAATTTAATTTAATTACATATCAATTGAGTACTATTATAAAATGGAAAAATCTTGGAACAATTTAGAATCAATTTTGAAGAACAATTTTTGGAACAGGTGCAGTATAGGTTTATTTAATTTAATTTAATTACATATCAATTGAGTAGTATTATAAAATGGAAAAATCTTGGAACAATTTCGATTCATCGAATGCAAATTCATTTTGCTTTTCCCCTTTTAAATGATTTTTATAACTAAATTGTAATTTTTTTTAGTTTTGTAAAAGTATAATTGTTTACAATTTTTAATGAGCAACATTTTTGAATAAGTTAATTTTTTTTAACTGGGCCGGACCGCACAAGCCCGCTACCCGCATAGGGCCGGGCTAGGGCACTAAGTTCACAGGACCGAATTTTAGCCGGGTATTTTAACCCTGCCCGCACAAGTCCGCTACCCGATGCGGGCCGGGCCGAGTAGCCCATTTTGACACCTCTACCCTCCCCCTTTCTCTCTTCTCTCACCCCACATTTAGAAGCCATTTTTTCACCAAAAAAATAAAACTTTTGGAGTGAGAAGGAGAATGAGAAAGGGAAGGAGAAGGGAATGAGGTGAGATAGTTAGGGAAATATTTTCATAAAAAAACATATTGAGGGTTGAAATAGCAAAAGGGGTGGAAATAGGGGTGGGAACAGGCCAGACCGCTCGTCAGGGGCCTACTACCCGACCTACATCAGGCCCAGGCCAGGCCAGGCTAATTTATTAAATTGAGCAGGCCAAGGCTTTTTCAAAATCCTATATAGCAAAACAGGTCAGGCTTCAGGCCATCGAAAAAACCTTTTGAGCCTATCAGACCGGTCTATTTAACTAAATATAAATAAAATACTAATATTTTTTATATTGTTATTATTATTATAAAGATTTTTTATTACTTTTCCTTTTAATTATATACTTATTAGCTTGTATAAACATTTAAGTATGTTAAAAACTTGTGCCTATAAGTCTATTCATATATATGCTTATGATATATTGAAGTACCTTACTATAAAACAGACTTTTAAACAGGCTTTCAGGCCTTGTCAGGCTTTAAATAGGTCAGGCTCAGACCATAAAATAAAGCCTATGTCAGGTAACAGGTCAGGCTCAGACCATGAGTTTAAGGTGCTGACCAGGCTCAGGCCTTGCAAAGCCTAGCTTGGCTCGGCCTATTCCCATCCCTAGGTGGAAAAAGTAATGGCCCATATGAAAAATACAAAGAATGGGATAAACTCCCAATCAAAAGAAGGAAGTATATAAAATTGTTTAGTATGGTAAATTTATAAATAAAGTTATATTTAAATTTAATTTTAATTAAATTGGATTAGTTTTTAAAATTAAGTTTAAAATTTGATTTAATTCAAAAAATATTATTTTTATTGGATTGCATTAGCTGCCTTGTATGAGCACCTTGCACTATATTTAATTACTTGAGCACATGATTGGCTATTTTCAATTTCCAATTTGACGTAATTGCATACATGGATCCTCAATAATATTATGAAACTCTTTTATTTCTTCTCCTGCAGCGCTTCTTGCCTTCAGAATTTGGTCTAGACCCAGCAAGGATGGGACATGCATTAGAACCAGGAAGGGTAACATTTGACGATAAAATGGCTATAAGGAAAGCAATAGAGGAAGCTAACATCCCTTTCACTTATATCTCTGCAAACCTTTTTGCTGGTTACTTTGCTGGCAGCCTCTCTCAAATGGGGTCTTTTGTGCCTCCAAGGGACAAGGTCCATCTCTTTGGAGATGGCAAACTCAAAGGTAACTTTTAATAACATTTTCAGCAAACACACCAAATCCATTGAACAAACATCTTTTATTTTATATGATCAATAAAATGATATATTGTTGTCTTGACAATTATTAATTATGTGAACATATATGATTTTGCATTTGCAGCTATTTTTTTGGATGAAGATGATGTTGCAACATATACAATCAAGTCAATAGACGATCCTCGAACCTTAAACAAAACTTTGTACCTGAGGCCACCAGAAAATATTCTCTCCCAAGGAGAACTTATTGGAATTTGGGAGAAACTTATTGGAAAGGAACTAGAGAAAACATACATTCCTCCAGAGGAGTTCCTTAAAATATTGAAAGGTAGCACATTGAATCCAATTAATTATCCTAAATTTAGTTTGTGTACATTAAGTTATGCGCCTTTCATGTATATATGTATTTGGAAAGAGAGACATCATTCTCTTAAGCAATTTGTGATTCCTGATGCATGTGAATTTGATATGCAGGGATGGATTATAAACTCCAAGTAGCGATTGGGCATTTCTATCATATTTTCTACGAGGGATGTTTAACAAATTTTGAAATTGGAGATGATGGAGAAGAAGCATCCAAGCTTTACCCTGAGGTGAACTACACACGGATGGATGAGTACCTAAAAATTTATGTGTAAAATGAAATCTTTCTACCATGAGTGGCTTAAAGCATGAACATGAATTTTAGTTACAATAACGTTAATTTAAGGAGATTTTGTGCTTATTGGATGGGAATAAAGTGGATTTCTTGGATCTCGAAATATCAATTTAATGTTTTTTATTTATATTTTTCCAAAAATTGCTTACAGTTGTAATTTAGAAATGGATATTAATAATCACATTATTCCGTATTTCGAGATTGTGAGAAATTGACTCATAATTTTAAAATTAAGAGTTGTGATTTTAAGATTTTTAAATTTTTAGGAGATTATATAACATTTAATATTTCAAATAAAATTAATAGAGTGATTTCCAATAAAAACTTTTAAATTCATTAACCAATACTCTCACTTTATTTGTGAAGAGGAGTTACAGGGGTAGGGTTGTAGGAACCCTTTACTCTCCTGAGTTTGGGAATCTCCAATATATAAAGTCTCCCTGCCCCCCTCCCCTCCATTTTACCCCTAACCCTCCCTCTTCCTTCTCCCTCCATATTCCTAAACATAACGTTAGACACTCATTAACATGACTCTAAAAATATATCAAATTTTGCTCCATATTATGATTAGAGGGTAGGGATTCAGTAATTTAAGGAGTGGTTCTTCTTAAAATTATTCTAATTAATAACTTTTTGTAAAATATAATTTTAACAAATCCAACTATTAAATAATATAATATTAATATATTGGTCATATATATCAAATTTTAGATAAATAAGATATTAAGTATTTACTTATATGTTAAAAAATATATTATATGTTAAAATAAAGTTATTTGATGAAGTATATAATAGTATGTAAAATGTAAATTTTTTTGTAGACTTGGTGTGAGTTTGGATAAGTTTATCAACAAACATATGTAGGAGAAGAAATTAAAATAAATAAATAAGTAAAACAAATTTAACTTCTTTCATACGTTAAATTTGATCTGCCCACTTCAAATTTTTCAAAAGTTGTCTCATCTAACTTCTTCATGAACATCTATTAACTCATAAGGGCTTTTTTATAAATTTAGATTCATGTATTTATCTTTGTTGAAAAACTCCTCTAAATTAAAAGTTAATCCAGATTGGGTATCAATCTACTTATTTAGAACTTTAATTTAATCCAACACATGGGTTCGTTTGGTATACAGAATAAAGGATAGGATAGGACATGATATCAGTATTCTATCATGTCATATTTCTAGTATTTGCTGCAGCAACAAGTTTTTTTTTTTGTCAAAGGAATTCATTTTACAAAAAAAGGAAATAAACCGGGGCTAGGCAAGAAGCCTGTCAGAGGCCCAAAGAGTTTATCATGTTAGGTTTATCTTGTTGGGTTATTATATTTTATTTTCTCTAGTATAATTTGTATCTTGAGGGGAGCCTGAATTAAAGATTATCAAAACTAGGGATATGAGGGATAGAAAAGACTTTATAAATAATTTTATATTCCCAAATACATTGGGAGAGTACTTCCAACAACTCTCCCTCTTCTCCTTTATTTTCATCTTTCCAAACATACCTAAAGTTATAAGAATCTTTTGTTTTGTATAAGTGGTTTATTTTTAATATTTTGCACATAGAAGACAGAAGAAACTGAAAGTTGGTATTCATAAAAATACCATTGTGATTGTGAAGAGATTTTTATAAAGATCATCCTAAGAAAAGTTAAGTAAATGATCTTTTATTTCCTAGGGACTTTATTTTCAAATCGTGTTTCATTAACTAGATATTTGGAAAAAAAATAAAAAACACACAGAAACAAAAGATACTTCTAGTATGTTTGGTTTACACTGGATTCACGTTTCAAACGTGGATCCAAGCAAAAGCTACTCTCAGTAGCGTTTGCCCTGATCCACATTTGAATTGTGATTTTGAAATAAACCAAATACACACTCAATACCGGTTTGAAAAAATTGCAGCATAGTGAATAATCAATTTTAGTAGAAACCGTCACAGGAAGACTAGTCTTAGTTAAATTATTAAAATAAAAGTAGTTAAATTATTAAAATAAAAGTATTGTTAAAAGTAGGAATATAATACTACCTACAGTCCTATTTATCAGTGACAAAAAGATATTTTTACGTAGTTCTAAATATAAGAAACACAGTACTATTTTAAATTATATTAATTTTAAAATTACTTTTATACTCTTAATTTATTGTTCACTATTCACCTATTTTCCATGACAATGAATGTGCTACGCTATTTTCAATGAAAATTGCCAACTATTAAAGCATAAATTATTAATTTAATAATGACTTTAATTTAGAGTAATTATTTCACTATTTTAATTATTTAATATTAAGGATATTTTTAAAATAAAATATAAATCTATGACATTATTAATTACAATTAACTGATTCGAAAGTATTTATCCGATCTTGATGATTTAGTCATGTTTAAATAGTAGTATTAATTAATAAAATACTTTTGTCAATATACACCCAACTGGATTTTTCTTTACCATGAAGACAAGGAAATATTAATTTTGTTGTTGGATAACAAAATCACAGTTTTGACACAATAAATTTGATTTTATTATAAAATTGCTAGTTATACTTATGGTTAAACATACTATAACACTCTTCATCTACATCTAATATATATTGATTTCAATTTAATTTGACGTGCAGGACCAAAGTATGAGATCAGATAATATTAACACTACATCACAAGTTGGTCCATCAGTCCCATCTTTTTAGTATGAACCACATTTCAAGTAAGGGCAGCTTCTTGGAATGTTGACCGGTGACATTTTTCTAATACTAGACTAAACAACCTTTGAAGCCTTTTCTGAGGGCAGTTTCATCCAAATTCCTTCCAATAAACACAAGCTTGTTTATCCTCTTCTCGTGGGGTTCCCATGTTTTCCCTGGGCAACCATCCAACATGGAATGCACCCCCTGAAAGTAACAGGGAAGTGGGGCAACAACATGGCAAATTTGAGTTTCAACAATCTGAAAAATGCAGATAGCAAATAGAAGCATGATAACATTAAGTAGAAGAGAACCTGGAACACATATCGTTGATCAGAGCCATCAACTGACAAGACACCCTTCATCCTGTATAGGTCCTCTCCTTTTTCTTCAATCACTCTTTCAAGCCAATCGTCAACCTAGACCGTCATTTAGTGTGAAAGGAAGGAACTTGATTAGTGCTATTACATCAGTCATAATCATAAATGTGAGTATTGTCATTGCATATACACAAATATGCAAAATATGGTTTTTTTTTTGGGGGGGGGGGGGGGGGGGGGGGGGGGGAGGAAAGGCAGAAAACCACTGAATGTTGCAGAGTCATTATCATAACCTAGTCAAATAGGACGTCATTTTATACTCTATTCAAAGAAACCATCCATATTACCAAAAAAAAAAGGTAACAATCTATAAATAACATTATGAAGCTAATTCAATGAAAAAAATACATACCAGATACATTACAACACATTATAAAAATTAAGACAGCACCGGTCAAGCCGTCAAGCATTACAAAGGCCTTGTTAAAGGATTAAAAAAATTACCAACACCTCAAAGAAACAAAATGTTACAATTACCTCATCAAGATCAAGAGTTCCCTCAGCAACAATACTGACGCTGGAGACAGCAGAATCATGTACATGATCGTGATGATGGTGCCCTTTGTGTTCTGTAGATACATTCAGAATGATGATATCATGTAGAATCACAAGAAAATAATAGGAGTAAAAGCATTCTGGAAACATAGTGTATTAATCAAATCATACAGACTTAGTTATTATTTCAAAATTTTAGACCACAACAGAAAAGCTTTTCAACCTAAGAAATAAAGAAAAACAAAACAAAAGCCATGGAATTACCTTGCAGATCTATCTATTAGAAGAAATTTTAGGATGAAAAATATAATCAGAAATCTTTCTAGCATTGAGATATAATAGACAAATTGGAGAATCAAGAAATTGATCAAACTGTCTTCTAGAAAACTAGGTTACCTGAACAATGCAAGACATAGGTAGACATACACTTTACCATCTATGTAGTACATGTGTAAGATCCAATCCTACAGAAGATTCTTTTAAATGCAACCTTAATGAAATAAACAGAAGATATAGAACTGGTAACTAAGGATCAAGAAGAAATAATCTCTCTTAGACTATAGATAACTAGAGAGAATTAAGTGGTGATTTGATTTGTGCATTCTCACTTGGTGCACCAATAAACAAGGATTAAACCATATGAAGGGGAAGGAGATAGCAGATAGTTGAGAGTGAAAGTCAGAGAAGGGACAGGACTTGATACAAGAGATAGTGTGTTTGGTTTACACCAAAACCACGTTTCAAACATGGATCCGGGTAAACGCTACAAAGAGTAGCGTTGGTCCGGATCCATGTTTGAAATGTGGTTTTTGTGTAAACCAAACACACACTAATTGACTTTACTACCAGTGGAAGGTCTGGGGAGAGATGTCTTTTCCCCTTCGCAATTGACATATATATTTAGTAGTCTGCCAATCATGAAACTAATGTCAATCAGGGGCAGGGCCAGGGGAAGTCAAAATGTAAAATGTGGGATCATAAATTTGCAACACACGATGGAAGATCTAAACAAAGGGAAACTTGGTGTTATAAAGCTGCTGGCATGGGTCCAGAGAAGGGTCAAACACATTTTAGGTCTATTGTAGGAAGCCTTTACATATGCAAGAGGCCGACTCCACAACTTGAATCTGTGTCTTAGTCACACAGACACAGTAATAAATCCATCCATTGTGCCAAGATCGGATGATGTAACCTCAAATAAAATTATACTACAAATAAATATGTATATATAATAACAAACACTGTCTTTGAAGCAACAACTAACATTTAATTAAATTCTAATTTAAAATAAATAACAGGTGTATATTATTTGTATTTTCTAATTTTTCTTATCTTTGGTCTTAGTACACTTTTCTTTGCGTTTTCAGTCCATGGCCCAAGCCCATTGGCAAAGCCCGAGCCGCCATGCCCAAAATTATTTAAAGATGTTTGTGTTCAAATTTGGAAGAAATAAACAGAAGAGAGAAAGATATTTTTATTGAAGAAACTCCTCCTACTCTGGATTAAGGACCCAAAGCACAGAGAAGTAAAAGTGCTTACAACAGAAGACTCCGGGGATTCGGGAGCCTGGTCATATTATCCTATCATAGTTTGAGTTGAAGTGCAGGACTACTTCTACCTAAGTCAAAGACTAAGCATTTAGATCTAATTTTTCCATGAAATAGACAACATTGTGATAGGCATAAAAAATAGAAGACGTATCTATCAAATAGTAATAAACTAAGTATACAAGAGTAGGCTTCTAAATGGAAGACATCCATTTCATTCTTTACTACTTCTACTTTAGTATTTTAACAAGAGAAGGATCTAGCATAATGCAATTGCAGTATTCTGTGTCATGATAAATGAAATTGAATCAAATCCACATGACCTATCAAAGACACCCTCTGTTTTCCAGTTGAGTATCATTGACCTTATATTGCAGCCAACATTAACAACAAGGTTGATAAAATAACAAAAGTGAGACAAGGTTTTAAAAGAGTACCATGCCCAGAATCATGTTGATGGCTTGCCGAAGAGGAACATTCTCCATGTACCTCAGATTCAATTCTGCAATATCAAGATAAATGATTGAAAGTTGAAACATAGATAAATTGCAGCAAATACAGACCAATTTGTGAATATGCATTATGTTTTGTCATACTTCCATATTATTTAGGAAAGCAGGGCAGGACAAGAGGGGGTGTATCATGTACTTTAATTGGAGCTAAAAAGGTAAATCAAAGAAGCAACACTTTAAAAGATACAAAGTAAATACCTATTACCTCTGAAGATCATATCCTCCCACACCCAGAACAAAGTCTAAGTCAACAGATCCATATTTAGCTTGCTTAATTTGTGCCATTCCATTGATATGCTGGCAACAATTCACAAAAAGGAAAAAACAAATTCCATAAGCATGTTTTCTTGGGGAGCTAGGTATATCCATACACAATGCTAAAGAAGCTGATAAAAAACAATACAAACAGAAATCAAAGGACAGCAATCTGATCCATTTCATTGAAAATGAATCAAATTTATCACTCTCTTAACACACATTCATCATATCATTATAACAGCATTAGATAGCTTTATCTATCATAACAGTTATTATGTGTTTAATAACCTTTGCCCTTGAATAGGAATTATAATTTGATATAAAACTACTGGTTTGTTACATCCATATAGGAAAATCAGCAAAATCAGCAGGAGAGAAGAACTAACATTAATCATGATGAAAAAGATGGTTTAGGAATATGTAATCCAATCCAATCTAACTATAAATCCCCATCATTCATCAATTTGAAATTTGAAATGTAACCATCGAATACGGAGTCATCTATGACATGGTGGACTCCATGAAAATTTGTGTGGAAACTCACGTACATATGTACATTTCATGAACCCAGTTTGATGTTTGTACATATCATCTTTCTGCATAGAATTCTATTACCTTCTTAGTTCAATTAAGCAAAATAATGCCTAGAGGACCCATAAGTAACAAAAACATACCTTAATTTTCTTAGTCAAGATATTTAACTCAGATTCAGTAACCAAATCTATCTGCAAAAGCAATTAAAAATTATTAGAATCTAAAAACACAGACTATACCATATATTAGCAGTCAATATTCGAATTAGGGATAAAAACAAAGTTGAAATGGACATAGAAGTAGTATCAAAGAATCCTAAAGCCAGAGGCATACCTTGTTCAAAATAATTCGGTCAGCATATGCAACTTGTTCTACAGCCTCATTAACCACAAATCTTGGTTTCACCTCATTTAAATGTTGCATGGCATGCTTGCAGTCAACCAAAGTCACAACTCCATCCAGTTTCACATACTGAGAAACCAGTTCATCACTGCAAAATGTTTCAATCACAGGGGCTGGCTTTGCAAGACCTGCAAACGGGTTTAAAGTTCAAACATTAACATAATATGCGCTATTCAACTCTTTCATGTACCTGACGGATAGTTAACAAGAGAACATACAATCTTAAATCATACCTCAATTATTTAGCCAAATGTGGAAAGACTAAAGCTTCCAAACAAAGTTTCAGAATCATTATGGAGAATCCCTAAAAGATTTTTAAGCACCAGATGACCATAAGTAAAATTGGTGCATTAAGATAAGGACAATAATGAAGACTCATTGAGCTTCATCAATCCTTTATTTTATATATTTGCTTTTCATTAAATTACCTATTTTCTTTTACTTCTACTAACCTATGATCCAAAATTAAATTCCCAAACAAGCAAATTTCAGACTGCCACTAGAATAATAATAACTTCACAATTTGGTCTGTTTAGTATCAACAAGTAAATATCCACCCTCTAACACCTTAATCCCTGCTACTCAATGCACAAGTGAAGAACATGATCATTTACAAACCTGTGGTTTCGATAACAATATGATCAAAATTGTCTCGTTTTTTCCTAACCAACTCCAACAGCATTTTAACCAAATCTCCTCGCACAGTGCAGCATAAGCAGCCATTATTAACCATGATAATGTCTTCACTCACTGAAGAATGACTAGCAACCAGTGATCCATCAATATCAACCTCACCGAACTGCATTTAAAACAATAAGAGAAAGTTTCATGAATAACTGTGAACCCATAATATAAGGGCAGATCCTCTAAAACACTCCATGCACTCAATTTTTTCCCTTACTTAACAATTGCACCAAATAAATAACATTCTGAATAATCTTCTCAATAAACGCATACCTTGAGAAGTGTATCATAAACAGGTAAGGCTAATGACTAATTTAGCTAGAGTCAATGTCATTAGATAAAGCTACTCATGTTTGATGTCATAATTTATATAGTCAGTTTAGATAAACTTCTCTACAAACACCTATAGAAGAAGAAAATAAAATAAATCAAGGTAAAATAAATTTAACTTCTTTCATAAGTTGAAATTGATCTCTACAACTCAACTTTTTCAGAAGCTCCCCCATCTAACTTCTCCATGAACACCTATAAACTTATCAGGAAATTTCTTAAAGTTTGTATTCAAGCACTCATCTCAATTGAAATACTTATATAAGCTAGAAATTAATCCAAATTGGGCTATAGTCCTAACTCAAAATATGGTGGAAATACTGAAATTAAATATCATCAACTAAACTTGACAAGGCCCTCATCTAATTACATGGAACTCCTTGTTATATAAAAAATAAGGCTAACCCAGAATCATTGTGGAATTATATGGGAAGGCCAAAGTCGATACCCTCGTTTTCAATCACAGCTATTCGCTTGCCATGTTGGGACGTCAGAATATGATTCAGGAGAGTAGTCTGCATTACAGAAAACTCTGTTGTAAAGTAAGGGTCCCAATAACAATGCGCTGAAAGCACTTGTAAAGCAATAAAAAAATCAAAAGTATTTAATGAAAAATACAACATTTAATAGATTGAGAACTTAAAAAGCATATTATTTATTTTGATATTTTTCATTTTTAAATTATTAACAAGCGCCTTAAGACACTCATCATCATTTGTCATAAACTATTCAATTGGTAATACAAAAGACTTAAAATGGAAAAAATAAATAAATAAATAAAACACATCTGTACATTATTATCTCTCAAACATGCCTTACAAACTATGGTGAATTGGTGATAAAATGAACTCATTTCAAACTTGACAAATAGTCAAATATTACAGCTGAAGAAAAGCAAATCAGAAATTTTTAACCCTTTTATTTTACATTTTTCCTCTTCAAAACCATTGTCTTTATGATTAAAAATGTGAGGGTAGAGAAAGAGGCACCTTTCCAGAGCCAAGAAAACCAGTAATGACGGTAGCTGGAACGCGATTATCAATGCCGAGAGCAGCAGCAGCAGCTGCTTCATCACTATTGTGGTTTGGGGCAGAGACTAAACCCCTGAAGAAAAAGAAGCTTCCAGAATAATAAGACTTAAGAAAATTATTATGAGCGTCAGGTTCTCGGGAAACGAAGGAATGCAGAGTTCTGATAACACGGCTAGAATCTCGAACGGGAGGAGATTGAACAAATTTGAAAACGGTTTTAGCTGAGGTTCTTAGAGTCATGTATCTTGTGGCCATTTTTTTGCTGCAAGTGAAGAGAATCGCTGCACAAGTTAGTGGAAATGGTTAAACCCTAAAACCAGGGGTTTATGTTCGTAGGTGTTTGTAAAAAATAATAATTGCAAAGCTAATTTCTGTTTTTTATTTATTTTTCCCGGGCGGAGTGCTGATGTGGCTGAAATTGAGGAAATTTTAAAGGGACTAATAAATTGAAGTGAAAATAAGTTAGCATAAATGTTAACGTTTATATCAGCACTTCGTTAATTATTCTAACGGCGAAGATTATTTTGAAAAAAAAAATTTTAGGGGGATTAAAAAAAAAATTTTAAGGGGACGAAAATAAAAACACGTGTTTTATAGGGATAAAAACATATTTAAGACTTTTTTAAATGATTTAAGTTTTTTTGGAATAATAGTTGGTTAAGTTAGTTACTCATAATAAATTTGTCATAATTATGTACCATAATTTTAGAAATTTATTCTCTCTTTTTTAAGGGTTCGGTCCTCGGAGCATTGATTAAAGAATGATATATAGCATGTTTATTGAAAATCATGACAATGATTATATTTATAGTATTAAATAATACACAACCTAATAAAATCTTATTAATTTTGGTTCCTCAGCTAGTGTCCATAGAGGGCACTTATTAGCATTATCCCCTTTTTTAAGGGAATTTATGTGATACCTTTGAATTTAGAGTATTTTAGTACCCCTCCAACATAGACTAATTAAACAATGACTTATCATTTAGTGAAACTATGATATCATGTTATCTATATTCAAATTCAATTGTTTTAAAAATTACCAAATAAACCTTAGTTCAAATTTTATTAATTTAGCATTATAATAGGTTAAAATCTCTCTAACCTAAATTCCCAAATTCCTCATTTTCCTCTCAACTAGTTGAATTGTTGCATCTCCCTGTGATGCTTATTTTTCCTATTTGATTTAACAATGAAAACGGTGGTAATGTGGGAAAAGGAATAGATGAACCCAGGTCTTTGGCAAATATGGAAAAATCAAAAAAGCGTAGTGCTAAAAACTTTTTTTCAAGATTTTTTGTTTCCTGGTGGAACTTTAGTTTAGAAGTTATACTAATGACTATGAGGCAAAAACAAGGCCCTTTCATAATTCAATCATGTTCATGGTGGTGGCTTAAGATTGGTCCAAATTGGCTAGGTTGCCTTTCCCATAATAACAGTTCAAACCCACAACGAACGATTTCGGTGTTGCTCTATTGTAGGAAGAGAATAAAACACGCTTCAAACACCACCACCAACGAAACCGGAAAGAGGATCTACATCGCAAGACAACCCATATATTGGAGGAGAGAGACAACCCATATATTGGAGGAGAGTATAAGCTACTATTGATCGATTGACCTCGAAGAAAACTTTGGACTTGATATTAGATAACCTGGAAGTTAATAGTTAAATGGAAGTTGTGACTAATTCACAAAAGGAGTGAAATCAAATAATAGAAAACTTATCACATTATATGATAAGTCATTATCTAATTAGTTCACATCGGAGAGGTAATAAAACCCTCTAAATTCAAAGGGCACCACGACAACGCCTCTTTTTAATTATATTTTTATTGTTTCATTTTTTCTACTAATTAATTACCCACCTATCTCTACTAAGGGATGGGCTTTGCAAAATCACCTGTGTAGCTTGTGTGCGACGGCGCATTAGTGCCACAAGGAAGAGGGAGGAGGCATGGCTGCTCTGCACGGTGATGATGGTTGGGCTTGAAGGCACGGAGAGGGATGGCAGCCCGACAGTGTAACATCCCAGAATTAAGGGCCTAGAAACTGAGGTGAACGCCTCAGGCTGTGAATCCTGCCAAGAGGGGAAGGTTAGAGGTAGAAGGAGAATTAGGAGATTTGAATATAAGTTTAGGAAAGAATTAGGTAGATAAACTAAGAGGTTCGAGCTTTGAGAGATTTTTGAAAGGATGACCAAGTGTTAAGTCAAACAAAGTATAGGCTAAGCTTAGAAGGAATCGACGTGGCAAAATTTAGAGTGAGGAGAGTTTTGGATGAGAAGAACTAAGTAAAGAGAAGATTATAGAGAAAAGAACTAATAAGGAATAGGAAAGGATTGTATTAGAATTAAAGAGGAGTTAAAATTAAGAATTTGAGTTTTAGGATTCTCGCTCAAGCGAGGATGGGCTCACTTGAGCGAGTTTAGCAGCAAAACTTAGGATTTGGTTTTTGCAGAACTCGCCTAGGCGAGCAGGGCCTCGCTCAAGCAAGATTCAGGGGGTTTTGGAGTGCTCTCTGGATGTTTTTCGCCCGGGCGAGATCCTTCTCGCCCGGGCGAGAATCTTCCAGATAGGGGAATGCTCTCTGGAGTATTCTCACTCAAGCAAGAGGACTCTCGCTTGAGCGAGAATGAGAAATCAGGATTTTCCTAGTATTCTCGCCCAGGCGCACCTGAGCGAGACCACACGTCCCAGTCTTTAAAACTCATTTAGGGCACAGATTTCTCATTTCTCTTCTTCTCCTTTTCGATCTAGAGAGAGTGAAGGGTTCCTAGAGAGAGAAAACTCCATGGAAGCTTGGAGAAGGAGGATCAAGGCCAAGGATCTCCAACCCCAACCTCCCCAACCTCTTCCTCTTCCCTTTGAGCTACATTGAGGTGAGTAGAGCTCACACACTTCACTTCCCTCTTGTGTGAAATCCTCCATGAACCCACTTCTCTCTCTCTCTCCCTTTCTTGAGGTTGTATGTGATTATTATGATAGTTTACCGATTGATTTTAGTTGTTTTGGATATTTGAAAGAGATTGAGGTTAGAACCCCCACTTAGGGTTTGGAATTGGGATTTTATAGGGTTGGGAGCTTTTGCTTGTTTTATTGGATATTATGGCTATAATGAATGCATGTAATATGTTGAAAATTATTGCTCTTTCTTGAGACTCATTGTTGGAAAACCCTAGGCTAATGGATTTGATATAATGGTTCATGGATCATATTACTCATGTTCATGCTCATGTTCATACTCATGTTCATTGTCAAGTAAATATGTTTCATAAATCATGTTCAAGTTAAAGGAAAATCATGTTAGGCTTCGGCCATCACGGGTCTCGGACCATCAAGTTTAATTAATCAAGATCAAGTTCAGGTGGATTCAAAGGCCAAGTCCCAAGCGAACTTTGGGTCTGATCACGAAAGGTTCTCCTTGGAGAATAATCCACCTTAGGGGGTGGAAAAGCTCAGGTGGTCAATACTCCAATCCGGGCATGGGCCAAGAGGTAGTGGTCATAGTCGGTATTTGAGTATTTACCATAGTGACGCCTTTTAGGAACCATCATGTTAATTGTTTTAAAACTTGGGCTTCGACCTTCAGGTAATGGCGGCGACTTTATGTCCCCAAGGGGGATACCCCTTCTAGTATGAGCTCAAGTCTAGTGATAAGTGCTAAATTAATGATAAATTTCTATATAATTACGGCACTTATCAAGCGCAAAATGTTAGATTTATACCCCAATTTATCTCTTTTTAGTTTAAAATGCAGATCTTGTGATTATTTGATTCAAATTTGAATTTGATGCTATTTTGATAAGAAATATGTTGATTTTGCAGATAAAAAGGAAAGTTTTAAATGGAGTAACAAGATAACAGCAAATAAAGAAAAGATCAGCAAGAGGTCAAGCTAAAAAAGAGGGAAATCAGGAAAATGCAGCAAATAAGGATAAGATCAACAAGAGATCAAGCTAAAAAAGAGGAAATTAGGAAAGCAGAAAACGGAGATCTGCGCTCCACCTGCGCTGAGCGCAAGTGGAGCGCAGGAATAAAAATCAATTATGTTTCCTGTGCTTCATCTGCGCTGAGTGCAGGTTGGAGCGCAGGAACATTGAACCCTAATTTTCAATGAACCAAAGTAAGGTTTCAACGGCCTTTCCAAAGTTCTATTTAAAGGACCTTTTGCAAGGATCAAAGGGAGGAGACGGCGAAGCAGATCTAAAGCTAGAGAAGAGTGTGACAGACTCTCTATTGGTTTGTAATTGCTACCATGAGTAGTTAAACTCTCTCATAGGATTGAATGTAGTCGATTCAATCCCCAATTGTATTTTGGATCCTCTTTGTTATTTATTAATCTCTGTTTTTATAATATTGGTGTTTTTATTCTGTTCTTAATGCTTAACTTCCACCTTTGTGCCAGAGTTATGATATGATTTTATGGGGCGAACTGGAAAGTGGTTTTATGAAATCAAGAGCGAGTTCTTGGGAGCTTAGGAATAGGGATCTTGGACTCTTATTGGTGAAAACACTCAATTTGTAACTGTGGGAACCAGGATGACTTGATAGCTTTTACAACTGTTCTTCAACCGGGGCAATTTGTGACAGTGGGAACCTGCATGAATTGTTTCTGAGTATTTTATATATGTGGGAACCTTTTATGAAGTAATATTTATTTGTGCTTCGATATTATAATTACATATTCATAAATTTCATTGGGTTCCAAATACAAGAGGGGTGCGATAGATGAAGTTCAATCCTAGTTCCAGTAATTTGCTCAACCTCATCCCAATTTCTTATTCTTTCTTTTACTATTGCAATCTACACAACAAACATCTTCCCTCACTTGATAAGTGTGACCACTAGGATTTACATTGAATCGTTCCCTGTGGATACGACAACCCTTTTACTTACTATTATACTGTTGTGATTTTGGTACGCTTGCCAAAATTCCAACATCTAGCTTCATGTCAAGTGATAAGACCCCTGCTACTGGGTTAGCAGTTCATGTTAAAAATGATTTTCAAGCTATCATGGCCATTGGAGTCCAACATTGCATCATGTTAACCTTCATGCTTAAACATCACTGATTATTAGATTTAAATTATTATCACTTGTCATCCTTACCGTGTTATGCCTTACTTGATAATGTTATATATGTATGCACTGCTTTGCTCACTGAGGCGTTAGTCTCACTCCATTGTGGGTTTACCTTTTAGATTCCAAGACAGGTCGTGAGGATCATGGCACAGTTGTAGCTTCGGAGTTTCTGTTGGCTTTATAGCCTCTTATTTTATTGCATTTTCCTGGATGATTATATTTGTATGTTATTTTGGAAGGATTATCAGTGCATGTGTAGTTCCTTATGCTTCCGCTTGTTGAGGCACATGTATTGCATTATCCTTGTTGTTGTTGTAATTAAGGACCTTCAGGTCATGTTTAATTAAACGTTGGACTTAGTTAAGCATATCTATATCTATGTCATTGATATCGTTAATGTCACGAAAAATAATTCCCCTAATTCGGGACTTATGCTCCCAACGGGCATAATTTCCTAATTTTGGGAATTAGGACATTACATTATGGTATCAAAGCAGTTCAATCCAATTGGACTATGGTTAGGTTAGTTGCCAGTGGCTCCCTATAATCTTATAGCACCTTGTAAGCCTTATAGGGACTGATCACCCCTATATTGTGTGCATTGTATGCAGGATTGTAGTTAGTAGAGCTGTCAAAATGGGTTCTGGCCCGTGAGCCAACCCGGCGCAACCCGGCTCACAGGTGGGTTGGGTTGTAGAAAAATCAACTCACATTTTACCGGGTCATTTTGACCCGGCTCACTTAACCCGGTGGGTTAAGTGGGTTCGAGCCGGGTTGAGCCGGGTTAACCCACTTTTTTTATTTTATATTTTTAATTTTATGTGTATAAATATATATATGAAAAAACCCTAACTACTAATCCATGTATCCCACCACCAGTCGCACTTTCCTCTCAATCTCATTATCCCCTTTCTATTATGCTTTCACTGCATTGGTTTCCGGCCACCAGCCATCGGCCTATTGCACGACGACGTTCATGTCATTCGCTCGTCCCTGTTCATCCCTTCTGCGTTTGTCTTCTATAACTAGCGAGGAAGAAGAGGGATAGAAGAGGAGAACAACAATGAACCAAGGTGATGTCGGTTTGCAAGTCGTGGTGCTCCGGTTGGTCATGGCTGCCTCGCTAGTTGCAAGAGAAGTTGCAGAACCTTGTTCTGCTGCACGAGAAAGAAGACCCATTGATTTTCTTTTTGTTTTGTTATTTTTTTTACTTAAAAATAATAACAATAATTATTTGATTAATAAAACAATGGATTTGTTTCTTTTCTGAAATATCAATTGTCTGTTGCTTCTTGAATCTTGATCGCGTCCCCTTAATTTCTTATTTGTATGCATTTTTTATTTTTGTATTTCTTTTTTTAAGTAATTTATCTGATTTTTAATTTTAATTTTAATTTTTATAAAATAAGTGAGGCAACCCGTGTAACCCACCAACCCGTGGTGGGTCGATCCGGGTTGGTATTTTTCTAGCTCACCACAAAAGTGAGCCATCCCGGCTCGACCCACTTTTTGCGCAACCCGTGGTGGGCCAGCCCATGTGAGCCGGGCTGGCCCGTTTTGACAGCTCTAGTAGTTAGTGACTTGAATAGAGTTGCCTTTTCAGGGATTTAGGATGCATCCTTAACAAGGTTAGTGCCTACCCCAGTTAGGGAGAAAGGAGTTCATAAGCTTATTCCCTAGGACCAGACACTTACCTAGGACACCTTATAGAAGGTCATGGTTAGAGTCTAGCAAACATAAGTCTCGTTTGGGAGAACCTACATAAGTGAAACACATGATAACTAATCCTAGTGTCGTTTGACCTCGAGCTTTGCAATTGATTACCTTTGGATGATTTAGTAACATGAATATGATGTATGTGTGTGATTGGTTTTAAATCTCTTAGGTATGAATTGAGTGACCCTGAAATTTAGGGTTTGGCGGAATGGGCATTTCATGTTTGGGTAGATGATAAAGAAAATGTGTGGAACTCGTTGAAAGATTGTTATTGGTTTAGAGTCTTTAACTTTGGATTTGAAGAGTACTTAGGCCTCAAGTTTTAGGACTAGTTGTGACACCCTTCTACCCCAACTCTTATATAATCAACGAAGCGGAAGACTTAGGAAAATAACGAATCACATTGGGTAAAAAGGTTCACATTTCAACTCAATTAAAACCTCAATTCTTTCAAAGTCAACTTATTCAAAATGGAAGTTGGAGTCAAAAGGTTTTCAAAGTAAATAAAATATTACTACCTCAAAAGTTAACAGTAAAACATCATTCTTAGCCTTATAAGGCACTTAAAACCGTTTACACAAATCTCTCCAAAATAGAAATATAAAATAAAACTCCTAATACTAAGCCCTGATGTCACATGTATCAGAACGACATCCATCAACTCAATACTCGGCACCTGAGGTGCCATCGTCATCACCTGTAAATAATAACCACAGATAGAAACGGTGAGGAAAAGAATACTACTCATACATACACATAGGAGACTACCCTATCCTCACCCTCATGTAAACAACATCATCATATAACTCATTCTATTAACAAATATAAAACATAGTCATCATCATCATATACACCAACAACATCAATATCACCACAATCATCATAATCATCATTATCATCAAAATCATCATTATCATCATTATCATCAAAATCATCATTATCATCAATATCATCATAATCATCATTATCATCAATATCATCATAATTGTCATAATTATCATTATCATGATATCATCATACTCATCATTATCATCATCACCATCATGCACCTCCCTGAGTTGTACTTCACCCACTCTAGGCTTGTACACCTCAGGTACCATATTCAATTTCATCATAATCAGTGTTCACCTCCCTGAGTTATACTCAGGTACAATCATCAACATTATCATAGTCATTACTCACCTCTTCGACACACTTAGTTCTACCACTAAGAATATCACATGTATTACACGTGACCAACGAACTTACTGTTTTAGAAACGTTAAAATGCGGAATTATACTTTTTTTTGAAAAAGGATTTAGTTGTCATCAACCTATTACATCTCTAATTTCATTTTAAGTATTTATGAAATATCCTTTCCTTATTGTGAAACTCGTTTTCCGAAAACATCTAGACGGTTACTTCCTCGCACACATACACAACATACACGCAGTTATAACATCAACATAAGAAAAGGGAAACGACATGAGATATATACATATGAACATAACAGTGGTGTACCTCTCGAGTCACCCAAATATCCACATCAAAACACGAGTTCTGGTAATAGACCAAAATAAACAAGACCTCAAACAAAATACAAAGGAAGAGGTCTCTAACTCAGAGCTGCTACTACCTAGACCCAAACCATACTAATCCTACTCGTCGTCACTCGACTCAGTAGTGAACACCCTACTGCTCCTCCTCCCAGCGTCCCCGATAGTGATCATTCCAAAATCCTCTAAGGGATCGTCGCTAGAAGAATCCTCCTCCGGCTCCTCCTCCGGCTCCTCCTCAGGGTCCTCCTCTGGATCCTCCTCAGGGGCCTCCTCCTCCTCCGAGGTGTCTTCAATCACAATCAGATCTAGCTTACTTGTGAGAGAGCGGCCTTGTGCATCAGGACGCATAGGCTGGGAATCAGATGCCTCGGAAGAAGGTGAGTACCTAGGGGAGTCTAGTCCGACCATATCAGCCATCCAAGATGATCGCGACGACGACGAAGAAGCGGGGCGACGACGTGAAGGATGAAAAGTAGTATAGCGCACCAAGTTAGGTGGAGTCGGAAGCTCGAGAGTCACAGGTACAATGAAATCCAACTCTGGTACAAGCGGGAGTCCGTGATGAGTAATGATGATGCAGACTTCCCCAGTGAACTCGCATCTACGAGGGATATCTGTCACCCTCCATGTTCCTCTCGGCATCCACCGCAGCTGCACTCGCATCGATGTCATAGCTGAAGTCTCCGATACCGGCTATCGACGTAACGGGAAGAATATAACAACAAAAGATAGAAAGGAAGGGTGAGAACATCGTATGAACTCACAGCACGTAGGATACAGTATACTAAAGCACATACACAGGGATGATCAACACAGATCAATCAACAAGCAATCACAAACATGTCATCATAGTACACTCATTTGAATGCAACCTTGCAACTATAATGCAATGACTAATGCATGAGGGCCCAGGGAAACATCACCACCACAGTGCACACAACAACTGCCCAACCATATATGTACAACGTATCAGGAGTTAGAGTTTGTACTAGCAATCAGTACAAGGAGCATTGCTCATTCATTTTCTTTTGGCCAAATCTTTTATGCGTCCTTCCAGACAATCTCAACTGACCCCGAAACCATGAGAGCGACAGGATAGTCAAGCCTGTCCGCTTCGGACTCGACAGTAGGGAGCTAGCCTACGTCTCATGATGTCCTTTCTGGAACTCGACTATCCTCAGGGCTGGCGTCCCTTTCGAGGACCCGCTGGCGTTCTTTGCAAAACCCAGTGCACCCTTCCCAACCAGTTTCACACTATACCAAAGTGTCACTGCCATATAGGTCGTAAGGTTTTCAACCTTGAACATCATTAATGCTTTATGATGCATGTCACACAACAATGCTTACAGCATTCACATCCTTACAGGCAAAGCCCATCGAATCATTCAACGTCACCACTTACCCGTGGTACGGCCCGATTCAATGTTTTTCCTTCAAGGAGAACCAATCAATGCTTTCTCAGCATACACAGTCCTTACAGGCAAAGCCCATCGAATCATTCAACGGCACCACTTACCCGTGGTACGACCCGATTCAATGTCTTTCCTTCAAGGAGAACCAATCAATGCTTTCTCAGCATACACAGTCCTTACAGGCAAGGCCCATCGAATCATTCAACGTCACCACTTACCCATGGTACGGCCCGATTCAATGTCTTTCCTTCAAGGAAAACCAAACCCCATCTTGGGTTGGAACCGCACTCTCTCACTAAGCTTCTCAAGTCTTATGCAGAAAGAGTGTGTTGGTTATAATCTTTTAAGGTAGTTTGTACTAATGTTCTTCTTTGAATCAATAATCATTTCCACTTGAGTCCTATAATTTACTAAGACTTATGATTGTGTCTTATGGATAGTATTTCCTATCTTAATTTGTCTTGTGCGTCTAATTAAGATTGGGTTTAACCCTCAATTATAATTAGTCTTCATTATCTAACTATAATCAATCTTAATCCTTACTTAAGGTCCTAATTAATTCCTAATTATCCCTTAATCTCTTCCTTAATCTTGGATTAAGCTTTAGTTACATTTGATTAAGGTTCATCATAATTAATTAGTTCTTAATCGTCATTAAGGCTTAATTACCTAATTAATACCTCATTAGTAATTATTGATTAAGATTTAAGGTTAATCTTCATTAAGGATAATTAACTTTAGCCTTAATTAATTATTCTTTACTTAATTAACTTAAGTAGATTAGATTAATTAATTGAGATAATTAAATTAGCTAAGTCTACTAATTAATTTCTAAGTTTTAATTTTAATAACTTGGATTAGAGTTGAAGTCCAACTCTAATCTAAGCCCAATTCCATAATTTATTTTTTTGGTTGACTTTTAATGAGTCTTTGACTCTCTTTTTTTTGGAGGTTTTGGGCCTGAACCAAGGGCCCAAAGGTTGGATGACTCTTAGGAGCCCATCTTTACACATAACAAGTCAAAATGTTGACTTTTGTGTTGACTTTTATTTGGATTACACTTGAAATCCGAATTTAATTCTTTTAATATTTTTCAAAGTTTATGATTTAAATTAAAATCCTTTTAGTAAATTTAGTGTTTTGACCTATTGGACCATTGAGGCCCAAAAACATGTTTTTCCACTCTACTTGATCTTTTCAAGATCAAAAAGCATTCTTGATGAGTTTCATCAACAACAACCTCAAGAACATCAAGAACACCTTGAATCCAACAACATCCAAACTTTACCAAATTTCAACAAAATCACCAACAAGCATTATAAACAACAAACATCATGCTAATTCATCCATACACACATTCAAGTTCAAAACTTTATTTCTAAGCTCATAAACATCATTTTTCAAGAATCAAACATCCAAACAATTTCATAAATTCAAACAACTTCATGCACGTTAATAAATCCATCATCAAAACACATTTCCATCTTCAATTTAAATTTTAGAAACAAGCAGCCCCATTAAACCAAAATAGCCGAACCATATAGGAAGAAAAAGAGAGAATTTTTTTTAAAGCAAAAACATGATTTGCATGTAACCCAAAACATCATCCAAGCATTTTTCAAGCATCAACAACAAATTAGAAACACCATGCAAGGCTATAATGAAATAGCCGAACCATATCTCCCAAGAGATAGGTTCCAACAACTCATTTTTCAAGGGAAAAACAAGAGTGAAGACAAGGATCAAGGGCAATCCTTGACTCTAGTCACCAATCCTACTAGAGTTCAAGTTCTCCCCCCCCCCTTACCTAAGGATTTTCTTCAAAATAAGGTGCAGCAACAGCCCTTGAAACGGCTCCAAAGATCCTTCCTTTGGTCACAAAACAAGAGTTTTCAAGGCTTGGAGGCTAGGTGTTTAAAGTTTTGGTTCAAAGATGGAACCTTGGCTTGAAGTGTTTAATGGAGATTGAAAATTTTGGGAGAAAAATGGGAGAGAGTTCACGACCAAGAGAAGAAGAGAAAGAGAGAAAAACTAAGCTTTGCATGTGTGGGAAAGAAAGAAGAAAAGGTGAGTTTGGAGTTTTAAATGCCATAAAGGCTTAAGGTTTACACTTGGCTTGGAGAAAAAGAAAGAAAAAGACATGTGGCTTCCATGCAAGGCTCTCCACATGCACGGCTTGCAAGAGAAGTCAAGGGAAGGTTTGTGCAATTTTTTTTGGCCCGGATCAAGAGTATTCGAGCCCGGTTCAAGAGACAGTAGGGGCAAAAAGGTCATTTTTCACAGAAAAATACCAAAAATCCCTAGAAATTCTAGAAAAATAGGAAATCCATTCCTAAACTCAAAAATATAAATTTTGATGATTAAAAATAATTTTAATCACTCAAAATTCAATAAAACACACAATACGACAAAACGGTAAAAACGCGGGTGTTACAACCTCCCTGAGTTATACTCAGGTACCATAATCAATAACATCATCAATACTCACCTCCCTGAGTTACACTCAGGTACCATCATCCATAACATAATAAATACTCACATCCCTGGGTTACACTCAAGTACCATCATCCATAACATAATCAATACTCACCTCCCTGAGTTACACTCAGGTACTATAACCACCTCCCCGAGTTATACTCAGGTACAACATTCACCTCCCTGAGTTAGACTCAGATACAACATTCACCTCCCTGAGCTACACTTAACCCCTCACTGGGCTTGTGTATCTCAAGTACAATCACCTCCCTGAATTACACCCCACCCCTCACTGGGCCTGTGTATCTCAGGTACAACATCATATATACTCAAGCATCATTTACATCATAAGGTTAATTAAATCATTATCACCATTATCACCTCCCTGAGTTATACTCAGGTACACTATTCACCTCCCCGAGTTAGACTCAGGTACAACACCAACATCATCATCATCCATCATTATAATTAGCACCATTCATCATCATCATGCATCATCATACATATTCACCAATCATCATTAATCACATTGCATATTATGCACACCAAAACATCATCAATCACATGGCATATTCACCAATCAATATGCACACCCAATCATCATCAATCACATTGCATATTCACCGATCATTATGCACACCAAATCATCATCAACACCAATATCATAATAAAGCATTATCAAACAACGTCAATCATCATCAAGCACTTAGGATCTCAAAATCCACTTTGGTAATCGATTACTAACCTCTAGTAATAGATTACCTGCAAACAAGGTCTCTGGTAATCGATTACAACCACCTTGTAATCGATTACCTGCAACCAAACACTCTGGTAATCGATTACCAAATTTCTGTAATCAATTACCAACACACCAACTCTCTGGTAATTGATTAAAGCCTCTCTGTAATCGATTACCTGCGAGCAAACAGCCCTTCTGGTTGCCCAGAACCCTCTGGTAATCGATTACCACTCCTGGTAATCGATTACCCGCGACGCAGATCACAGTTCTTGCGATCTCCACCAATTCCAAACCTCTCTATTCAATCTCTAATCAATCATTTTCATCAAAACATCATTTATATACGTTTATATTCATCAAACTCCACCAAAGTATCCATCTTTAACAGTTTTACAAGTTTTCCCATCAAACCCCAATTCATCAAACCCTTATTAATCCCCTTTTTCTCTATTCATATTATTTCATTCATTCCATCAAGATTCATCAAGAATCATACAATCAATCATCAATCTACAGTTTTCATCATCCATATTCAATATATCAATTATTAATACGAATTTAAATCTTAGGTTACTACCCAAACATCCCCCACATGCATATATAAGCAGCACCCTCTCCCCCACTGTACCTTGAAGTGAAGATCGAACCGCAACAGTACTTGATTCTCAATGATTATTTTGCAGCAACCCCTTCTTGAGACGTCGTTTCTCCCCTCCTTAGTGTTTCGCTCTCTGACGATTTTACGAATAAGGATTAGGGTGAACAGATAACCCCTCCTTACTAGAATGCCTAATTGGGTTTGGGCCCACTCTCAACCCCTTTATCTTCTTTTTAAAATGAAGTAGCTTTATTAATAAAACTACTAATAATGTTAACATTATTGTTTATTCCTCTTATTTAATTAATTAATATTATTAAAAATAATAATACTATTATTTATTCCTTTTCTTTTATTTATAAAATTTGGGATGTTACACTAGTGGTTAAGGTGAATCATGAGCCATAAGGGACTTGTATAAAGAGTGAAGGATGGAGATTACATTAGATGAATCAAGATCATGATTTTTGAGTTATTAAGGAACATGATAGGATTCAAACTACAGTGAGCAAATGGAAAAGATCTAAGATTAATAACTTTAACTCAATACCCATCTCGTCTATCCCAAAGCTTTCTTTGTGGTTCAATTCCTTATAAGTAAGAATGTTATTCCTTTTTGGTTTTGATCATGTAGTGTTGCTTGACTATGACCCCATAGTCAGTTCTGTTTGAGTTAGGGAGTAAATTCAGTAATATGAGGATAGTGAGTGAACCTGAAGACTCGAATGGTTAAATGTACTTGGAAGGTTGTGATCATGGTCGGCTCTTTTCGGTCTTATGTTTATTTAGCTATTAGCACTTAAGGAACCGGGGAGTGGGAGGCAGGGACTTCGAAGGGAGGAAGAAGAAGATAGGCATGTTGCTTCTGCAGTGTTGCTGGGAGCTTCTTTTTGAAGTTATTTATGAGATAGAAAGTTTAGAATGAACCCTAGCTTGTTTCATATTAGACCTAATTAATAAAATTAGGTTTTAATATTATTTTTGTTAGCTTAAATTAAAATAATATATTTTTTTTTACTTTTTGCTAGCTCGACGGGCTGGCTTGGCCCTAATATTACTCTTGCCCGTTTTTATATGGGCCAATACGAGGACGGGTTACACAGGCTGATGGGTTGGGGGACCTCAACCTAGCCCGATGAAATTAACGGGTTGGGACGGGTTGGCCCAACGGGCCAAGTCTATTTTGTCATCCCTACTAAGGGAGTACTTTTGTCAAAAGATAATTAATGCATTGGACAATTTGAAAATGTTATTATAATTATAACCGAAAGTAGTAAATTAAACATGTGTTTTCTTGTGTGTGAAGTAAACTAGACATGTTTGGGTAAATATAAGTGAGTAAAATTTATTATATTTATTACTTAGTATTTTACACTGAAAAAGTTTCATTTTCTTAAATTTATTTTACATGTAATCATCTATTGTTAAAACCAGAAAATTGGCCCAGGCCGGTCAAAAGTCCACAAAAATGTAGAGCTCGGGCCTTTATTTTAAAAGCCCGAATAATTCCTGGACTTTTTAGCCTAGCTAGATAAAGCTCGCCACCTGTAAAAAATTCTCAAAAGAAGACGAGTATCCGACAAAACCCAAAAAAAAAAAAAAAAACTAGGTTACTCGCGCAAATGTAGGGCTCGAGCCTTTAGTTTAGTAGCACAAATAATTTTTCCTGCCCACAAAAACCTGCTACCCTCATCGATGGGGCCGAGTAGACTGAATTGTCAACTCTATCTATTATTATCTCATAGCTCAATTTTTTTTACAAATTTTACTTAATTACCCTATTAAACAAGACATATGTTACTAAAAATCTTAGTTCACCTTTTCAGAATTTTATTATACAAGTAATTCTTATGTAATTCAAATAGATCATATTATCTTAAAATATTTCTTCAATTACCAAATCATAATTAATTTTACATAAAACTAATTACTTTGATGTCATTTTAATTTGTTTCAATTATTTATGTACATCTATTTATCTATTATTTATCTTAAAATCGAATTTGAATTGATTTATTTAAACATGAAAATAATTTTAATGGATTTTACATAAAATCAATTATATGTACAATCAATTTTAGTTTGAGAAAAATTTTCTTTTAATTACTTTTTTTTTATTTTAATTATAAAAGTGTCACTTTATTTTTGGCTTAAATACATTTTTGGTCCCTATATTTTTGTAAATGGGTGATTTTGGTCCCCCTAGTTTTAATTGCTCAATTTTGGTCCCTATACTTTTGTAAATGGGTGATTTTGGTCCCCCTAGTTTTAATTACTCAATTTTGGTCCCTCTTCTTTAAAAATTGAACAAATTTAATCCTACCTTTAGCCTCCCAGTAAATATTTAGCAGAGTTTGCTGACATAGATTTAATTTTGTGACGTGTAAACTATCACATAAAAAAGATTATTATTTAATTTTATCTCTTAATTTTTTTAAACAAAAATTTAAAAAGTAAAATCTGCATAATTTAATACAATGAGAAAACAAAATCAAAAAACAAAATCCCACTACTACACTCCAATTTCATCAAAAATAATAAAGCAAATACAAGTCCCAAAACTAAAACAATTGCAAGTTTGTTTCAGGCCATCAACCAAGTGAATTGAAAATCTCATTTGGGCATGAAATGAAATTTAAAATGAAATCGAAAGCGAACTGAAATTTGCAAGCTCTGATTTTCCGTTTAAAAAAATTAAGAGATAAAATTAAATAATAATCTTTGTCATGTGATAGTTTACACGTCACAAAATTAAATCTATGTCAGCAAACTCTGCTAAATATTTAATGGGAGGCTAACGGTAGCATTAGATTTGTTCAATTTTTAAAGAAGAGGGACCAAAATTGAGCAATTAAAACTAGGGGGCCAAAATCACCAATTTACAAAAGTATAGGGACCAAAATTGAGCAATTAAAATTAGGGTGACCAAAATCACCCATTTACAAAAACATAGGGACCAAAAATGTATTTAAGCCCTTTATTTTTTGTAAAAATACTCTTTTTTGTGACAAAATGCTAAATTACATCGCTCTCTAGCAAAAGGGTGCCAAAGCAGTCCCAAATGTAAGGGACTATAGCAAATGGAGGTAAAGACTCAAAAATATGAAGCCGGCGATTGGATGTGAGCCCGTACTCTACAAACTACAAAGCAATCAACAAGTTGTTATATGTGCAACATACTTTATGACTATATTTTCATCATGTTTCGTTTTAACATGTGTACCAAATATTACCTACATGTTTTAACTTTCCAACTCCATTAGAATCACTCAATTTGAATATGCATGACTCAATTTATTCTACAATAAATTTAGTAACCATGTAAACCTACAACAAATTTGGATTTGGTTTAGGGCTATACTTTCTTCATATCTTTCAATAAATCTTCAATGAAATATGTTATTCAAGATGTAAAATAATATAGAAAACCTTCAACTCATAAGTGAAATATTTTCACAAATCATATATTATAAGCATAGACTTCAAAGATTGTTTCCTTAATTATGACAAATCAAGAATTATAAATAAATACATATTTTATGACATGTGACATGATACCTCGCAATTTTAAATTTAAACTATTGAGGCTAGCTTTGTTAAGTCAAAAGATTTGGATCTTGTGTTCTTATGATAACAATCTCAGTACTAGATATGTTTCATAAAACCTTGTGTATAAGTATCGTTAATCATATATGCATGACTCAATTTATTCAACAATAAATTTAGTAACCATGTAAATCTACAACAAATTTGGTTTAGGGCTATACTTTCTTCATATCTTTCAATAAATCTTCAATGAAATATATATGTTATTCAAGATGTAAAATAATATAGAAAACCTTCAATTCATTAAGTGAAATATTTTCACAAATCATATATTAAAAGCATAGACTTCAAAGATTGTTTCCTTAATTATGACAAATCAAGAATTATAAATAAATAGATATTTTATGACCTGTGACATGATACCTCACAATTTTAAACTGAGGCTAGCTTTGTTAAGTCAAAAGATTTGGATCTTGTGTTCTTATGATAACAATCTCAGTACTAGATGTTTCATAAAACCTTGTGTATAAGTATTGTTAATCATATATTCGGTATTTCAAGCGAAGTTTAAGAAAATTTAGGTATTTCATTAAAGTCCATCATACTTGTATATATTTCATATAAGTTCAACATCAAAAGACCTAGAACTTCGAAGTTCAACATGTTATGACTAAAAAATGAAATTTGATTTCAAAAGACCTAGAGAACTGAAAGTTCATGAACAACTTTATAATGCAATATAATGAAGTGTGAGACATGAAATTACAAGTCTCAAGAACAAGTTGAGGTTCATTATAAAATTCATGACTTAACTAGACTTAGGGTTCAAAATACTCAATGTGAGAAGACAAGCCATACTTTAGACTCATAAGTACAAGTCACACTTTACACTACCCAAAGAGACAATGTTGAGACTACTTCTTAGTATAATATAATATAAACTTTAAATGACTTTAAACCCTCAACACTTTCAAAAATTATGAATGTTCTCCTAAGGAACTTCAAAAACATCTTTGAAAAAGTGATCCATATTCTAGAACAAGTAATCCATATTTAATAAAAGGTTCAACACTAACATAGTATTTGGTTCAAAGAATGGAAGGGATTTAAGAGAAGAGGAAAGCGGAGAAATCTTAATAGAAGAGGGGAAGAAAGGGAGGGATTAAAGAGAGGAGACTCGAGAGGAGAGTCCAAATCCCCCACTTTCCCTCCAAATAACACTTTCTTTCTCTCACCTCTTCCAAATGTTTGAAGCAAACATAAGAGGTGATTAAAATCCCTCCATCCTCTTTCATAATTTTTAACCAAATCCCTCCACTGCTAGCTCATCAATATGACCATGACAACATACCATCATCTTATTCATACACAAGAACAGTTGTAAATGCAATGGGTAACATTGTTCAAGAAAAAAAAAGAAACAACAAATTAACGCTGACCCCTAAGGGTAAAAGGAATTTTTCACCTCATTAGATGAAAAACAAAGGATATTGATGTCAATCAAACCTCTCACTAGTAAATACGTGTCTACTTGCACGAAATATGGTAGGGAAGAGGCAAGTGCATCATCTCATGATAAACTTTCATAGTACTCAGTAGCACAGGAACCACGCAAATAAATAAGATTGTGCATTCAACTAAAATGGACTTGCTGAGGAGTGTTTACTAGATAAAAAAATTGCTCAGCAAGAATTCAAATATCAATGGTGCTTCTCATGAAATCAATGGAAAAGAATAGGATGAATGCTAGTCAGTGTTGCCAAGAAGATTATTTTGAAACTGATGATAATTAGAGTGAGAAAACTTGGGCGGGAGGGTCATAAGTGGCTCATTTCCACTGAGCTTTCTATATGCAGTTCCTAGGCAATATCCTAAAGCCCGTGCAACAGAAACGGCGACTGCATTTCCAATTTGACAGTACCTGCAAAAAATATCATAAGAAAAACACAGAATACACCAATTAACTGCATGGAGACTTGGTAAAAGATATGAAATAATTAGGATAATACTACTCTGAGTATCTGTTTATTATCACAATGTTTTACTAGGATAGTGGCAAGGACCAAAAGTACTCACTTTTTGAAATAAGGAACACAAACCAAAACCCAAATTTTAGAAAGACCACAACCAAAATTTGGCTCAATCTTAGGAAGCAGAAAATATTTAAGCCAAATTTATATTCACAAAATAAGTTCATACCTGTCTTTCACAGTCCCACAAAATCTATAGTAATCAGGAAATCCTTGCAGCCTTGCAAATTCTCGTATAGTCAAGACTCGATCCTGCTCTGGATGTAGCACTGCCTACACGAGAATGAAATCTATAACAGATCAACTCATGTGATTTCTAATTTTCTAACAATCAGAGATTAAGATAAAACCTGGTTATGACAGCTTGGGAAGGTCAGTGCAGTAGGCACCGTCTCATCCCACCACAACCGTGCAAAAGGCCTACATAGATGTGTAAATATAGATTAAAAGTCACCAAAATGTAAAGCTAGAAAAATCACCAGATAGAGACTACTGAATTGAAAAAATCACCTCTTAGACTTCCCTTGCTCATAAGTGAAGGCGTAATCTGGGACCTGAGACCAAATAGGACAGTCAGACAAGATTAATTTAACTTCATGCAGTTCTAAGCGTGAACCTAAACAGATAACCTCCCATTCAAAACCCTGTAACTTCAACTGCCTGGGGAGAACAGACACATCTAGTAACATCTTATTTTTCTTAACAAGTGTGGTCATACAGGCTAGTATTATGTAATCATGACATCTTGCATGCTATAAATCTCGGCACACACTTCTTTCAAATTTCCACACAAAAGCATTATTCTGAAGAATACCAATATAGTGAACATCTAAAATCAATGGCAAGTATATGATTTTCAAAAGAATGCTGGAGTTAAAAGTTTACTATTAAACAGGAAACCAATGTATTGCAAAGATATAAGAAAATGAATATGATAAAGTTGACGATCATTAAGCTACTTATTTTCTCATTAAAAAATCAATTCTTTGATCAATATCATTAAACATAGCAAGCTAATATCCAAGGAAAAAAGAAAACTTTATAATGGTACATAACATTTTCTAATGTCCTTACTGAATGCCCCACGTAATAATTAAAAATGAACTTAATTTTTCTCAATATATAAGTATAACATATGATTTGTAACATGAAAACTAATTCTAATTCAGTGGTAAACAAATTGTTTTCAACATAAGGGATGACAAGGAACCATCAATCTCCTTAGCATTTAAGGCACGTAGCAACAGACACATGTATATAAATTAAAGACAAAAGTCCTCTTTCTGATGATGGCAACAGAATGACTGACCAATGGCTTTCCAGATGGTAGCAATGGATGCTCTGTTGGATGCCGCCTAACCACATTGTCAGCTCCTACAACTACACCAGGCAGATCACGGAAATTTGCTCCCTACAGTAATATTTAATTAAGGGTTAACATTGAAAGGAACAAAAGTGTAAATTGTAATACATGAAACTTCATCCAGAATACAACCTTCCGTTTTGGAATTTGACAAACACGTAGGTAGTCATCTTCAAACAAAAAGTAGGGCCTGTGATCATATAGTAAAGGCTTTTTCTCTGTCGATCCATTTAATGTTGACCCAGTCATCTCTACTCAAAATGAATAACAAAAGGATTTACTTCCAGAATACGTAAGATAACAATAAAAGGAAGAAAAACAGCAGACATTGAGATAAATTCAACTAAGCTTAATAAATTGAATGTAGAACCAAAACTAAAAAAAGTTTTTTTATTTTATTTTATGTTGATATTACAAATGAATGAAGAGTCAACTATCATAGAGAAATATTCCATTTAACATGATTAGTAAACATAAACATGATTTCATGATTAGTTACAAATTATGTACTCAAGGGAAGGCAATATTACCATACTCAGTTGACCGTATATATCTTTGAAATTCCGTTTCTGGAGGATTTTGGTATGACATTTCTTCACGAGTTTCAACGTTTGTGACCTATATCATTGAATTATGTTATAATCATGTTGAAAACCAGTAAACATAAAGGAAAATATCCTATAAAAGAATGTATCCAAAGTAAGCAAGGGTCTATTCACCTTTGAATTTTGTTAAGATCACAATGCATTTTAAATTAAATGAAGGGTGAATATAACTTGCTTACTTTAGAAACAAGTTCAATTTAGAGGAGCCTTGTCCAAACATAAAAAAGCAAGCAAAAACAGAACAGTACAGCAGGAAGATCAGAGATGGCATCTTGAATAACAACAGCTTTCTCTAGTTCGCGAGGTTGGTTCTCATCATAAGCAACAATATTGCGCTGCAAATAAAAGCCAAAAACTAATGAAAAAAAGAGACTTCTGATAGAACTATTATACTCTGAAGCATGAGGATCAATACCTCAAACTCTGGCGGAGGCCAGTATTTAACAATAACGTCATGTGTTGGGAATGGAAATTGGGGTAGAACCTGTTAGAGAAAAACAAATCATAAAAGAACAAAGCAATTTCTTTAGACCCATGAAACTTGAGAAATGCATTGGTGTAAAAAGACATATGCTTTCCCTTAAATTTGGGTCAATTAACACGTTAATGAAGTTTTAAAGAGATGTTTAAAAGAGAGATATGTGCTTGTATTTAGTTCAACATTTATCAACTTTATTTAATACCAAATTACAAAACTGACCTCATTTGGATGTGCACCCCACACAAAAACACGCAATCGAAATTGTGGAAGACCATAACACCCTGCAGCAACAATTCCCAGTCTGGCTTGGTAATTCATATGTACTAAACGACTTAATGCATACCTTCCAAGAGAACCCTTGTCAAATCTCAATATGTCAACCACATTCTCCATTAAAACATATTTAGGCTTCAAAAATTTCACTATGTCCATGAAAACTACAATCTGACGATTTCTTTCATCATCCAATGGTGATGCAGTGTTTCTATAGCGATTATATCCACTAATTCCTTGGCAAGGAGGACCCCCACAAATAACATCAACTTCACCCTGCAATAAATTTAAGCAACAGTTCTATTTAAAATGCAAAATTCCCTCAAGATCTTATCAAATCTATCTACACTATCAATAATACTAGTACTTACAGGAAGAGGCAATAATTTTGATTTTATCCCTTTTCTCACAAAATCCTGCATGCTTTCCTTGCACTTACTACAGATACAAAGTAAGCAAGTACTGATGAACCAAAAAATAGTTAATATCATCAATCTAATTGAAAAGAATCAAAAGATATACCTTAAGCCTTCAATTGGTTCCCATGTACATTCGCTTGAATGGTAACCCTTCCAATGCACCTATGAAAGAACCATGAGAATGTAATCATCACCAATTTATGAACCTGAACATTATTAGAGATTCAATAGGGCAAAATATGAGTAGAAGATTAGATGGTAAAGTAACAACTTTTTCACTTTTAAAGGGGCTGATGTTGTAAAGTTAGTGGGACTAAAATTAAAGTTCTGAGTCTTCTGACAATAAAAAAATCTGTGAATGAAGCTTGCTTGGTCTCTTATGACAGTTAGTTGTATCTTAAAATCAGAAAAATTAAAAGGATCTGAGCTTTGAAAATGAAAGAGTGATTTTAGACTTTAGAGAAGCCAAAACCTTCCACTCAACCTCTGTTAACAAAAAAAAATAGAAGGTGATGAAAAAACATGCTGTAACTTTCACTTATATTTATAATTTATAATTGTGGGAATCTGTGCTATTTTAGGAATGTAATTGTTAGGATCTGTATTATTTTTTTGTAATCTGTAAATAGGCTTTAATTTAGAAAATCCACAAATCAAGGAATTATAGCTTAAAATAGGTAGATATTTTATTCCCCAAATTAGCGCTAGAACTTCTGTATATATTTTACCTAACTGATCAATGAAATCATCAAGTTGAACCCTAAATTTTCTAGAATAGTTACAGAAAATTCATTTAAAATGTATTGTGTTCATAGATAAGAGTACATATGCATACGGGATATTGTAATTAAAAATAAAGCAAAAATAAATCACTTCATGTGAAAGATCCCACAATGGTTTAATACTTAAAAAGGTTCAGGATTAGATTAAATAGTGTAAAGGTCTTTAATCTGAGTGCTCACCGAACAATTCAGAAACAACTTTACTCATTTAATCCCACAATCAAAGCGTAGTTTCAGCATTTTTTAATGCACTGTTAATTGTTCTCATACTTTGTTTGGTTTTGTTTTAAAAATGAATTTACAACCTTATGTCTTCATCTCTATCTCACTCAAATTTTCGTTCTCTTTTCTTTTACCGATGAAGGTAGAAAACTAGCCCTGTTGAACTTGCATTCATTTTTATAACCCATAATAATTGTCTCTCTAATTGGAGAATTATATAATTAAAGAATATATATGAACTTGACAAAACTGCAAGTGCTAGTCATTTCAGGGTTATATGATAATCACTGTCATACAGCAAGTAAGCAGATATATCTACAAAATTATTTCAAGAAGAATAGTTTTAATTGGAATAAAAAAACTAATACCCAAAAGTTGACATTGGATTTATTACCTTAAAATATAGATTACGTTTCCCTGTGTTACTGGGATCACCGTAGCATATATCAACTAACTTAGAAACTTCAAGTTCACCTGCAGGAATATCATGAGCTTGAGAATTCACTTTTTTCTTTGCTCCTGAGCTCTTCGATCGTAAGGGAATTGTTCTTTCTGCATCACTGACTTTATGCCGTTTGCATAGCTTTTCCCACTCCTTCAATAGTTCCAGAAAGTCCTCAGCAGATTCATTTCTCACCTATACAATGCAGGATGACAATATTATCAAGGAATGTGAAATGTTATCATCAAATATCTATGTTGTATAAGAAGGTAGTCAGCACTAACATGTGTATCTGGATGGTTTAGTTTCATGCTTTCACTTGCAGACCTACCACTATCAACAGCCCATCTCTGAGCAAAGAAGCAACCATAAGTAGGATCAATGTATAACAAATGATACTGAATGTAATCTATGGATAGGAATAATTTCAGTAGAGATAAGGATTTCATTTTTAATACCGTGACAAGGTTAACTGATGAAGTTTTGGCACCTAAGCACAATCCAGTTGACATGCCGCCACAGCCAGAATATAGATCTAGTAATGCTAATTCTGTCTTGAGCAACTCAGAACTGAGTAGACTCTTGGTAGTTGTAGAGGCTTTTGTTGAGAGACTCTCAAGAACAGCAGCAGGTGGTGATAACTCATTAATCTTTACAGGATCATCTAAGGCAATGTATAGACACTATTAAGAAATAAATCTTAACTAAACAGAGCACATATTTGAAGAACTTTATTGGAATATCTCAACTTGCAATTTTTTTTTTTGTTAAATTGTTGAATGTTATAGGGTTTTAGTGGTATAGAAGGAGAGAAAGAAAGAATAAAAACTTGAAAATTATAATTATGGTTGTTGTGATGTGATATATTACAAAAGATTAAGGCACTAACCTTATTTATATTAACTAGCATAAAGCCCATGTAATACAAAGAAAATTTTTATATTAGAAAAGACAAATAAATTAAAATAATGTAAATGTGAAAAAGTAGCAAAAACAATTCAAGCTGGAAAAGTGAAGCAGAAGAACCAGAGGAGCAGCCACGTAACTTATCTGGAAGAGATTTATTAATATAGAGGATTAAGATATTACTAGACTCCCAATTCTACTTAAATATGGAAACTAATTATGTTATGTTAATTACTAAGAATAATAGAAACTAATCCTGAGAGATATTCTAAGATACTCTAAGATAAGAAATCAATCCTAAGAGATAATCTAAGATACTCTTCAATAAAATTAAGATATTTTCCTTATTATCTAACATACATGATCATCATTCACTGAAATTGCACTTTGTTTTCAGTAAAACATTTCAAAGATGATAATATTGACCACTTAGGAACACACGAAACTTAAAAGATAAGTATATCAATATGACAAGGGAATAGATGCATTTTCAGCTAAAATTGGATATTGCCACAAAAAACTGAATTCTTGTATGCATGAAACAATCAATATAGTGTGTTTGGTTTTGCAGCAGCCTGAATTCCAAAGCTTTCAAGCGGAGATCCATCTCTCTAGGTGGATTGACTCAAACTTTCATTTGAGCATTTTGAATGAAATTCCAAAAAATGCTGATAGCTGTGAGAAAGCATGTGTGCGAAAGTTGATCCTGACTACTAAAAACAAATTTTAGTTACATGTTTTAATACACCCCAGCCTCCTATTTCCTTTTCCATCTCTAATGATAGATTAAACAAGAAAAAAATTGGTATAGAAACAGATGACCAAAAGCATTCTGGGCTCCCTCATGACACACCTGTTGGTATGTTGTGGAATGTAGAGTAATCAACACAATATTCCATATCATAATAAAAGTCAGATGGCAAAATAGAAGTCAACTTCAGACCAACCTGCAAGAAGTATCACAAAGAAAAAATTGGCCATTAGTAAATACAGAGACAGAAATGTAAACCTCACAATTCACAAAAGAAATACAGCAGTCACTCATCGGATGAAATTATGAGCAAACCAATTAAGAAATATCTTTACCGAGATTTTTCATACCCTAGGTGTTATATGTGTAACATTGACTTTTGCTATTATGCAATCTATTAAGTTATCATTCATTATTGATGAATAGAATACACGCCTCTTGTCATGAAAATCACCTTCATCTTGGACGACCTGAAAATCAATCAGAACCGACAGTTGCAATGACATTCTTCAATATGACTAGATAAATATCATGAATACTCAGTACTCACTGTATCTTGAATTCTGTAAAACCATTGGACTCGGAAATAATTTTGGCTATCAGTTGTTTGAAAAAATTCAATAATCTTGCCAACATGTTTTTGCTCTCCTTCACCCTGTAAGAATTAAAAATAATATAAGTATAACTAACTCTCACTGACATCCATATGTTAGTCACCAGCTCTACAGTGTACAGTATAAAGATTAATATGACTAGCCATACTCACAAGCAAGTTAAAAGGACACTCCCTACACCCTTAATAAAAAAATGAATAAATTTGAACGTATAGAAAAAATTATGATGATGGTGACTTCAGTACCAAGTTTTCAAATTATCCATGTAATGTGTGGAAAACTGGATATTCAACATCAGTAACACGTAATATTTATCTATCAGACAGACGCTTCAGTTCACTAGTTTCTAGTGATTAACATGGCGCAAATCCTGGATAAGAATACCCAATATACTGAAGCACCCTTTTGTTAACATTTCTTTACTCTCTTCTCATCCATCATCCATTAAGTAAAAGATTTTTTTATGAGAAAAATAAAAAAAAGGAACAATGTACACTCAACCTCTGATATTTAGTTACTTCGTTTTAAAGTAATTGAACTTTCGAATCTAGGAACTTTCCTAAAGGTTCAAATAGACCCTTTCAAGTTTCATCTACCAGCTAAATAGAAATCGTTCATTACATCACTTGCACATGCTCAGTACTACACATGACAGTCTCTAATTAGTCTGCAGAATTAAAAAAAAATATTAAAAAAGAAATATAAATCAGTTTAGAAAAGAGAAATCAAATTATAAAGAGAAAATGATGAGGACAAATGAAAGAATATGTGAATTAGTAAATATGTGCAAGTGACATGATGAATGATTTCTATCATTGATGAAAGTGCCTGTTTGCAGGTTTCAAAAGGTTGTGCTTCACACCCAGATCGGAAAAGGCAAAAATTCATGGTGCCTCCTTCAAAAAGAGATAAAGTTCAAGAAATATCTATAGATTTTTCTCAACTAAAATCCAAAAGGGTGAGAACTGGGAACCAAGTCAAGAACAAAAAACATGAAACAAGATAAAACTTATAGATATTGATTGGTCCCCAACCACAACAATCTCCCAACTAAATAAAGACTTTTCTTTTCCTCTTGAATTACTAATTGAAATATTGTGATTTAGTCTAAGAAATTAAATATTTGGGAAATTAGGAAATATAATGTCCAACAAAAGGGCTAAAATAAGGAAAGATGTAGAGAGATAGGAATTTTAATGTGGTTAAGTTACATCATAGCAAAAATTGCCTTAACTAAGCTACATACACAGCCCTAATTAAGAGTTGGCAAAAATGAAATTTAGCTTACATAAATTGTTGTTGCACGAGCTCAAGGTAGAAATGCAATGTTGTGGAAATATTTGGAAGCACATAAGGAGGATTGGATCAAAATATATTTTAACAAAGGAATAAAATTAGTTTGACTAATCCAAACTAGAAGTTAATAATTAAGGTTATTCTGTTCTGGTTGAACTACTAAATTAATGTTACACAGTTCAGCTACAACAAATTTTGGATAGGAGAGAAATGAACAGAGAAAAAAAATGTGTTTTCTGAACTGTGCACGTACCTTTATAAATGCACAATCACCAAGAGTAAAAATGCAATTCCCAATGTTAGCTTGAGCATAATGACATTTGACATTTACAATAATCTCATCTTCTTCATCCTCACTGTGAAATCAGCAATGTAAAAATGATATAGTGAAGAAATTAAAAAATGTATCATCTAAGGAAGAGTGTTAAAATACACTACATATGAGTTTATGAATTAGTTAATACTTACTTTATTTTGACCCTTTGGTCTTTACATTTTTGGTCCTGCAAGTTTCAGCAGCAAAATCAGATAAAAGAAATATATAGAAACAAAAGTGGTTAATATTTCTTAAAAAAATGCAGATATGACCAACATGTCATGTGAAACAATAGTATTTTTTTTTTTTCTTTTTAGGGCACAGTATATTTAAGTTCTGATAGCATGAAAAGCATACTAAAAGAATCAGGTCAACAACCTTCAATTCATAACGCCATCCCCATCTTTTCCGAGCTTCATCATCAGGTATTGGATCACCAATGAAGAAAGGAATGCTTTCTTTATTCATACTTTTGTTTGTTGAAGAAGCAGATGTTTTATATTTCTTTCTTGGTGGGTTGTCATCTAACTCAGACAAGGCAAAGGAATCAGAACTTGTTCTTTCATTTTCAACCCAAGATGGGAGTGTGGTTGCCTCCGAAGACCATTTCAAGCAGTTTGTATCATCAATTCTAGGAGCAGAGTTTCTTGAGATGGTTTCAACTTTGGAATGTTGTCCACCTGGTGAATTAGACAATTCAACAGAAGTAGAAATCACTTTTGTATTTTTCTTCTTTTGGTGAACTACCTTTGAGGTTCTTTTTTCTTGAAAAACAACTTCCAAGTTTTCATTTCCATTTGAAGACAAAAGTCTTGGAGATCTCCTAAGCTTCAATCCAAGACCTGGCTTGGCATCAGAATGAAGATTGGAATTATTGCTTATTGCAACTCCAAGGTTGTCCTTTGCAAGGGACAGCAACATCTGTGGTGGTGTACTTCGACTTATTCTTTCACATTCAGAACGAGTTGACACCAGTCTTGGAGATCGTCTAAAGCTCCTTTCCTGAATGCATTTCCCATCAAAAATTGATTTTTGGTCCTTTAGGTCAACACTGCAAAATCAAGAAGCATTATGTGATTTACAATTGATACAATGAAAACTGAAGCAGTGAATGTAATGACAGGAAAGTGAAGTACTAAACATTTTTTCCAGTTTTCACTCACTTCAATGGTAATTCTGGACCCCTAGATCTTTGCCGCTGCATAACTCAAGAATCAATAGACAGAATTTTAAACCATGAAATACGAACAGAATCAAAGAAGGTATGTCAACAGTGTAGTAAATTGTGTCAATATGTCATTACATATAATACTAGTATAAAACATGATACATAGACATTAAGTGAGGATGGTTAACAGCAGAAGCAGCTATTATAGTATATGTCCTCACATAGGAAGTAAAGTAACAGCACATAAAAAAATAAAAATCAAATACACTTCAAAAATTATAATAAAAAAATCTTATGTCACAATATCAAATGTGCTTATGAAAACAAGATTATTTAACAAAATAAGAAAGAACCCACACCCTAATTGGTGAATTAGTCTACAACCAAAGAGTAAATCTTGATACACTTATTGCACGAAATAACTTTCATGAACTGAATTTATTCAATATAAATGTTGGATTCAAAAATCTCATCAGGTAAATAGAGCATAAAAGTATCGTACAAATAAAAAACCAATGAATTTTATGTCACAATATTTTATTTTAAGAATTTTATAACTATATGGCATAAACAAGTTTTACATAACCATCCAATCATATTTCACTATCTTGCCATATCATAAAATAATTTTAAGAAAAAGTAACATTGTAACATGTCAAGATGATGAAATATAATTAGATATTTATGTAAATTGACTTTGTTATTAAACTCTTATTTTAATTTTAATGTACGCTATAAAAATGCAAGAATGAAAAGTTTTTATATAAAAAAGTATCGTTTGCACTTTTACGTTTTATGTTTTACAAAATATAAGTAATAAGTAAGTATCTACTAATAAATTCTACGAGTATGAATATATAATAATATACATATAATCACGTAGATAATATTAAATTATTTAATGGCTAGATTTGTTAGAAACATTAATTCAATGGATAAGTAGGAGTCAGTTGACGTTTTCCATAAAATAATTATTATTTCAAAAACTTTTATTTTCAATTTTATTTCCTAGAGTCAAAGCATCTAATTTTCCTTTCTGAAAAAGGGCAAAAAACCAAAAATGATAGTAGTATCCAGCACATAGATTTAGATTTAACCATTTAATTTGGGGTGAACCATGCATGCTCTGCTTCACACACTGAAATCAACCGTTTCAATTTTTTTATACCAAATTCATAAAAGAGATCATGCGTTTCGTTCGACAAAATAAAACTGTATTATTAACGATTCACCAAAAAATGATACGGCAATCCAGATCCAAAAGAAGATAGAGGACCTCTGTACTACTTGTCAATTGTCATAGATAAAAGTAAAAAAAAAAAAAATCTACATTTCCATATATAAAATTAAAACATTAGAGATGATCCTTCAAAAATAAAAAAAATAAAAAAAAAACCCGAAAAAAGAGAAAAATTGAAACAAACAAACACGACAGCAGGCAAAAGGAGAGAATTTTCAGTGACGCACCTTAACAGCAGCACGAGAACCTGTTCCCTCACTCAGCGAGATTCTCGGGGAGCGTCTCAGAGGCTCATCCTCCAACATTCTCATTTCCATTTTTCCCTTTCTCGACCCCGATTCACCCACATTGCCGCCGTTGGCGGCCGGAGCCGAGTTCAGCCTGGGAGATGGCCTGAATTCCTTTGCATGTGTCAGCCGGAGCAGCTTCTGCGTAGATTCCCGCATTTTGACGGCGGAGGATCTCGCAGCTGCGGTGGTGGTTAACCTGGGGGACCTCCTGAGTTGTGACTGAGGAGAAGAAGAAGAGTCCTCAGGAGGAGTAGGGATTAAGACGTTCAGAGGAAGGGGTTGGTGGTGTTCGGTTGCATTGACGACGAGGGAGAGGGCTAAGCTTTTGGATTTGGGGGTTTTGGATTTGGATTTAGGGGATCTCATGGTGTTTGCAGGAAAATCTTGAAGGTTTTGACCGTTTCCTGTAGGCCTAAACAGCCATAGGTCTGTTGTGTTGGAAAAATATGTTAGATGGAGGGTGAAAAAAAACCAATGGGAGCAAAGCAGTGCAAGGTTACTGAAGTACCCATCCCATTCCCATGTGTTGGACTTGGAAGTATTAACTGAGGAGAGGACGTAACTCACCAGCTAAACTCAAGTACAAAAGCGTGTGCGTCACTGACGACTCAGCAAAACATTTTTGGTAATTTTGTACAAAGTTTTAGGGCTTTTTCGGATTTCTACCTTTTCTTTTGTTTAATTAAAACGGTTTTATTTTATGTAACGTAACTTGGGAATGTATAGTAAATTGTGTTCAGAATGAGAGCTGTTTCTCCTTTGAAAATAACAAAACCGAAAGAGTAGTCAGTATGTTCCCTTCTTTCTTTTGCATTTTTGTAGCGGTCAACCTAATATTAATGCAATTATTAATTTTTTTTATATTAAAATCTTGGATAATATTATTATATCATTTTTTTGCATTTTTCGTATTCGTAGACATTAAATTGATAGCAAAAGTAAAAAATAGACATTAAATAGATAGAAATTTATATTAATGCAATTGTTAATTTTTTTATATTAAAATCTTGGATAATATTATTATATCATTTTTTCATTTTTCGAATTCATAGACATTAAATGGATTGCAAAAATCAAAAATAGACATTAAATAGATAGAAATTTATTAAAATTCACAAACATTCATGGAAAAGAGATAAATATAAAAATTTTACATAATAATATAATATGAAATCTTACCGTAAGAAGTTGAGAACGTTTACTTCTTGTAATTATCTACAATAGATCTTATCTTATCTTAATATTTAAAATTAATCAACTGTTTATTCATAACTAATGAATTATAAAAGTAATTGCCTATTTGAAAAATGAAAATTCGAAGAAATTATTTAAAAATATTTTTTTAAAATAATTGAAAATCCAAACACATACTATTTTCTCATTTTTATTTATTTATCCACTTATGGAGGGTAAAAATTATTCCTATTTATCCGTGCACTTGCAAGTTTAAGTTAATATTAGATTTAAATATGTTTTTAGTCACTTTAAAATACACATGTTATCATTTTACTTTCCCTAAATTTTTTTTAGCTTTTCGTCCTCACTAAATTATTCTTTTTCAAAATAGTTCTCACCGTTAGAGTTGTTGTTAGTCTTGTTGATATGTCCGTTAGTGCAGAAGATGATATGACAGTTTCACTCTTATGTGGAATCAGATTTATCAATTTACAAGTTTAATAATTAATTAAATTACATAACAAATGAAAAAAATGGTTTTTCAAACATAAAAAATGAAAAATAAATTACACTTTTCAGATGACCCCCTATTGTTCACTAGGGTTGTCCACCAGACAAGTTTGGTCGGATTCAGACCCAAAAAGCCCACTTCGACCATAACCGATCAATGAAAATAATGACCCATTTTCGACCATTGGACCCTTTGGTTTGGGCGGGTCACTGGTTAGGCGGGTGGGTAATATCGGTTTGGGCTCAATATAGGCTAGGTCATATTTTTTGTTTAATCAATTTTTACTTGTTTTAATG
The DNA here is from genome assembly GCA_026901365.1 of Sesbania bispinosa. NCBI lineage: Eukaryota > Viridiplantae > Streptophyta > Magnoliopsida > Fabales > Fabaceae > Sesbania > Sesbania bispinosa. Next base: position 1,282,090 of record QLOH01000183.1, read on the forward strand.
CTCAACTTTTCAAATTTTAGTATTAAAATAGCTCAAATCCATTAGTTGGGCTGATAATTTGTGCCAGCCAAAACCAAAATTACATTACATACATTAAAAAAAATACATTTAAATATTTTAACCAAAAATACATTCAGAGACATCTTGAACCAAAAATAAAAAAAACATTAAAAACTGAAAATACAGGCATTAGAAAAGATAGAAACCCTAACACCGCAGAGTAACCTCCACAGAGCACCACACCACCTCCATCAGACCCCCTGGCTGCTACTGTAAGCATCCCTGTGAAAACAAAATATATGAAGCCAGAGATCATGAAAAGATAAAAGAAAACAGAACAAAAAAAAAAGAGAAGAAAAGAAAATGGAATAGAAAAAAATAGAAGAAACGAGACAGAGCCCGTAAAGAACTAAGAAGGTTGGTCGAACACAGAAATATCAGAGGCCAAATAGGTCCTCAAACTATTCTCCCATAGTCCCATCATCATCATCACAATTTCATGATGTTTTTATTTTAGCCAATAACCCACATTTGAACGGTTGGACATATTTGTGGCCAGGGACGGTTATGCGGCCAGTGATGGTGCGTAGAGCTGGCAAAGCAGGCTACCCGGCCCGCCTCGACCTGGAGCGGGTAGAAGACTTTTGCAGGTCGGACTAAAATATCCGACAAAATTCGGTCATATAACATTGAAACCTAAGCTCGAGGCTATGCGGGTACCAGGCTTGTGCAGACCGGCCCGGTTAAATCCTAATTAATAAAACTCACATATTAAACTTAAATGAGCCAAAGGAAAACAAGTATAAATTTTCCATCCTCTTTTTTTAACCTTTACAAATTAATAAATATGTAATAATGTTTAACAATTTTTCAAACACGGGACCCAGTGGAAAACGTTAACTAACATTCACCAAAATTGTAGATAAATACTCTGTTAACAACTACTAATTTGATATTATTTTATAGTTTAAATGATCATACCTTTAATCATTACATTTATCGAAGCCAAACATAGAACATCAATAACCTTAAACGCACATACCAGATTGGAGGAAAGGGAAAGGAGGGATTTGGGTTCATTCAAGAGATTCAAGCAAGAATGAGTGTGGGTGAGTGAGTTATACTCACCTCAAGGAAGCTCAAATGGAAGAGGGAAAAAGTTGAGGAAGGTTAGATGTAACGTCTTAATTTCTTAATTCAAGAATAATGTCTGTTGGAAACACTATTCCGAATTTCTGAAATTATTTCGCGCCAGTTTCGATATCGTCAAGCAAATCACACAATTGCTTAGGCAATCCAACGTTTGCTTAAGCTTCCATGAAATTCATACATCAATGTTTTCAATACAAATTCCTAATTTAAAAGCCTAGGGAACGGATCTACACTTTGGAGTGTTATGGTTCATAAAACTCCTACCGGAAATCCGGCAGAGTCTCCCCTAAAAACTCGACATTTCCCAATTTCTAACTTAACCTGAAATCCAGATAAACCACCAGTACAGTTTACATAGAACGATTACAATATCAATTACAGCTAAGCCTCCATGGCTAAATCTAAGGTGTTTACACTAATACATCATTTAACTGACAAATACATATTATTTTCCGCTAAGAATCTTCCTCTGAACACTGGGAGTGTGGGTCCACTCCAAGAGCTTTCTTCCCCTCTGAACATGAAGCTGGAACATCCTGCATAACTAAAATATATCCCCGCAACGTGGGGTGAGACTATGGTCTCAGTGAGCAAAGCATGCAGCAGGTAGTGTAGGGAATACAAGCAGATGCAATGCACAAAAAAATCACATAGACCATTACTTATGAACTCTAAACCACATGGAAAATCTGAAACACATATTAGTTCTGAAATCCATAATAACTGAAATACATAATGGCTCTGAAAATACATGGTAACTCTGATAATATGCATGAACTGCATTTCCTGGCAGTACGAGGTCTTATCACTAACTCTGGGCTAGACCTGAGCTCAGACTACAAGGAACGTCTTCCTTGGGGACGTATCCCGCCATTACTCTAGACCTAAGTCAAGTTTCAATGCATGAATCTCTGGGCCGAAGCCAAATCCTTGGGTCGAAGCCAAAACTCTGGGCCGAAGCCAAATCTTTGGGTCGAAGCCAAATCTCTGGGCTCTAGAGGGCCTCAATGTGGTTAATACTCAAATCCCGACTACGACCCTTCATTTTGGGCCCATGCCTAAATTGGAGTATTAACAACTTGAGCTTTTCCACCCCTTAAGGTGAATTATTCTCCGAAGAGAACCCTCCATGCCTGACCCAAAGGCCTAGGGACTTGGCCCCTGGATCCTCTGATAATCTGTTGGTCTTAAGAGGCGTCAACGTGGTCAATACTTGAATCCCGACTATGACCACTACTTTATGGCCCATGTCTTGATAAGAGTATTAACAACCTGAACTTATCCACCCCCCTAAGGTGAATTATACTCGAAGGAGAACCTCCCTTAACCGAATCCAAAGCCTACTGGGACTCGGCCTTGGACCCATATGGAATTAACTGTGTCTTTTAGATAATTCATATGCATGGGGAATACTTCTAACGAAACATAGCACATGACATTAATAACATAGAACTCATGATGGAACCAAACATTCTCTTAGAATCCATGTATACATCAATAGCTTACAAAATCATCATGGAATTCCAAGGATCATCAGTAAAATCACCCAACAATAGTCTTTCCTACATAATCCAAAAATCCCCAAATTGTTCTAACCTAGGGTTTCACATACAACCCATAATCACCTCAAATCATGCATATCCTCTAATCCAACAATAAACCAACATACATACACTAAAAGAAAGGGGAATAGAAGGATGAGGGTCATAATAGAAGCATACACAAGATGAGGTGAAAGTGTGTGAGCTTTACTCACCTTAAATGGAGCTCTAATGGAGGAGAAGGATGATGATGGTGGAAGAAGATGGAAGAAGACAAGCCCTAAGAGTGTTGGAGCACCATCCTTCAAGCCCTTCTCCTACCTCTAGCCTTCTCTCTCTAAAACCAGGTCCCTTTCTCTCTAAAAGGCCCCGGATCTTAGCTTTCCAATGTAAGTGGAATCACTTTAATTGGACATCTATAACTCTAGATACTTTCGAATTAGTGCACCAAGGTCATGAGGCTTAAAACCCAAAATTAAGCAATAACCTCGGTTTGTGCCCCTTTTTGGCTCCAATTCAATTTTCTCCTTCTCAAACTTAATTCCTCTCATCCAAAACCTTCTTCTAACTTAAATCTTCTCATCCAAACCCTTCCCCTCTCTAATTCTTAATAAATCAATTCCCTTGACCACAAAACTCATTCTCCCACACTTAATTGCTAAGATCTCGGGTGTAGCTCTTCTCCTCAACTTTTTCTCCTGACCCTTCCTTTCAACTTAACTCTTCTTTATCTAACCTCATTTCCTTACTCTTAACCATCCTATATTTCCCTACGACTCCAGGTGTGATTCCTTCCAAGTCCAATCTTTAGTTGTTTGACTTACCATTTCGTTATTCCTCCAGAATCTCCTATTACCTAACCTTCTTAGTTTAGATATCCAATTGTTACTTAATTCCACATCCCACTCCGATTTCCCTTTCTACCCTTGTCCTACTTCTCCTGGCTAGAATTCATAGCCTAAGGTTTTCGTTATGTCCTTTAGGTCTAAATCTTGGGATGTTACATTAGGGGGCGAGATCCTTGGCCTTGATCTCCTTCCTTCAAGCTTCATTGGAGTTCCTCTCTCTAGAAATCTCTCACTCTCTCTCTAAAATGAAGAAAAAATGGAAGGAAATATGAGAAAAGCCCTAAAAATGTGTTTTTAAGGTATATTGAAAACGTGCTCTCGCTTAGGCGCGCTTGAGACCGGGTGAGAGTGCCTTTCTCGCTCAGGATCGGGCGAAATTTCCAACCAAAGACCCCCCCATTCTGGCTCTGCCTTCTCTTTCAATCTCGCCTGAGCGAGAAAACCAAAGTAGAATTTCGCCCTTACATCTTATGCCCTCGCCCAGGCGCGCTCAAGCGAGCCTAGGAGAAATTTCCAGATAGAAACTCCCCTTTTCTGCCTGGTACTCTCGCTCAAGCGCGCTTAAGCGAGCCTGGGCGAAATTACTAGACAGAATGACCCTAATTTCTCTTTTCCCTATTTCTAACTTAGTTTCTCTTCCTCTTTGATTCTAATTAAATTCTCTTACACTCAAACCTAATTCCTTTCCCTAAAATCTCTTTCTAACTTAGCTCTACTCATCCAAATCTCTTCCCACTCTACTTTTGCCAAAATAATCCCTTTGTTCCTAAAGCCTATTCCATTACCGTTTTAACACACCTAATGATTAAAACATGGGATGATGCACTTCTCCCTAACCCTTTCTGATAATATACCTTTCCAATTTAGTTCATCTCCATCTAACCTCCTTTTCTCATTCTTATACCATTATAATTCAATCTGACTCAGGGTTTGATTTTTTCTAAGTTCTGCCTACATTTATTTTAGTTAACGTTTGGTTATTCTTCCAAAATCTCTTAAAACTCATACTCTTAGTTTATTTACCAAATTCTTGTCCAAATTCACATTCCAAGCCCCAATTTCTCCTCCTACCTCTACCTTCCCTCTCTTGGCCAAATCCAAAACGTTTTCACTATATTTTCTAGGACCTAATTTTTAGGATGTTACAATTCTACCCCCTTAAATAAATTTTGTCCCCAAAATTTGATCCACTTATCCCCCAAACCAAGGTCACACTCCCATTCTTAACTATATTGGTGCATCCTGAAATCTCACAAATTGTCTCTACTCCCTAGATTGTCTAAGCCCAACTTATGCTAAGACCAATCTATCCCCACTTTTTCTCCTTGGTAGGTACCCTGTCACTAAGCATCCTTCCACCACAACCCTATCAAGGTTTCCTAGGCGACCTCACGTTGGTTTCCTTCACTCTGGTAAGGCTTAACTACTTTAGTTAATCATGCTACTTACTGGTCAAGGACGCTCTAACAATGGTTCCTAATCAAATGAAAGATTGTGACGCTCTAAGGGGACGTTTAAGGTAGTTGTCTCTCCACCATCCGCGTCAAAGTCAAAATCCTATGTTACCAACAGGGTTGAAATATAAAGGGGTTTCAAAAAATCCGGGTTATGGTTCCTAACTCAATTCTTAACTCACGCACCACAACTTGTGAAATACCTAGAAGTTATCTGGATTGATGGGGACCCTAGCTCTCGATAGTTATAACCTAAATTTTGTTGTTGTTAACAACCTAGCCTTTCTTTGAGTGTTTCTGATTGTTTTCCCTAAAACTAGCGTTGTTAACCCAAACACAAGCAATCACTTAACCCCTTGAATCACGAAACTTGCACCGGAGGAATAGTTCGGCACTTGGGTCGCGCCCAAGGAGTATAAGTTGACACAATCAACACATGCAACAATCAAGACCATTCATGCAACCAACGCACACGTCGTACTAAGAAAACACTGATGACTTTAGCACGCAACACTTACACCACTACCCCAAATGGCACTCTTATGGATCACGGTATAATTCTGGTAAACCCTGGCTTATGCCGTAATCTATCTTAATAAATTCTTCTTTCACAGGTCCATACCCCAACTACCCCCTTAAGGGGCGAGGCTTCCACCTAGATTGGCTCTAAGTCTCAACTGGAATTGAGGTGGTCTAAGATTACTCATACTCGGGGTTTTCTTAGGAAACAGAGAACTTCTGAAGGTTTTGGTACTCCACCCTAGTCTTCCAGCCTATCGGTGCCGTAAAATCAAACCTAGTCGTCCGGTGGTGATTAACTACTTGCCCTTAAATCTTTCTCTAGAATTGGGTACACCTTGGGTGTGCCATGGTGCACCGGTATTTTCCCTCGTGGTTTCCTATACCGTAATCCGAAGGGCTACCCCCTTAACGACTCAGAACCTTCCTAAACAGCCTTCAAGTCTCCCATCCTTCATCCATCCACAGGAGGTCCTAAGCCTACACCTTAGGCTCAAACTCAATCGTGTTCTCCTAGTTTAAGCTCTAGGGCCACCTGTAAGGGTAGTTTGATTAGGACTCTCTATTTCTACTCAGTGTAATAACATATTATCGCTACTTCCCGTCACCTAAACTTGTACCCTTAGCCCTCTCGACTACAATTTCTATCCTCCAAGGGAGTTGTAACTAAGGCATTTTTCCATAGGTACCGGTAGGTCCCTAATGGGTCACCCGGATGGTGCTCCAGCTCAGTTGTCTGTTCTAAGGAAATTATGATCTCCTTCACTACCCTCACTAGGGGCCTCTACCTTACTCGTTTCTGAACATGTCTCCAAATTCTCATGGGTCACCGTTGATGCGATTAGTCCTAAGGTCTGGATAAGATGTTCTTACTTGTGAATTTCTAGGTTGTCTAGGGTATAAGTCACTGCTCCCCCACTTTCGATAATCATCAACTTACTTAAATAAGATTCATACTCTAGGGCGTCCACACACTACTCCTGAAGGATTGCTAGGTATCTTCTAAGCATGGGACAGACAAGGTAAGTGTGGGGTCAAGACCACGACAACATACCCGTCGGGTAGGGTCTAAGGAGTTCATCTTTGTAGTTCATGGGTAAGGCAAAAGTATTGGGTATCTAAAAGGCATCACTAATTGCTCAACAAGTCTCTTGACTAGCCCTAAGGTGATTCGAGGAAATACACTCGTCCTGATCTTTACCCGATGGGATTCCGAGCTCTAGCCCCTCCTAGATGGTACTAAGGTGTCTATGTTGCTCATACTACTTTACTATCCTTAGGTGAGGTCTTTGGTTTACTAAATCCATGTCCCAATACTCCCCCCCGGTGATTTCTATTTGGTCTATTCCTCCCCTTGTGCCTAATTAAAATTTGGTTTACTCTAGACGAGGTTTCTATTTTGATCTAGGCTAACTGTCATATTCTCACCTCTACCAAATTCTGACAAGGTGTCTAGTCGATCAAATCTTGACTCAACAAACTCACATTCCAACCCCTGTATACAAAACACAATGCATCATACAATCTCTTAGGCAAGTCATGCATCACAATCATTTAAAACAAATTTCACTATCAAGACTTAAGGTTAAGCAACAACACTCTCTTCGCTCATCAAGGAGTCTACTCAAGTTAGTTTCCCCTATGTGTGCCTCAGGTTCATTAGGACTTATGGGGTGACGTTCTATAAGGCCTCTAGGGTGAGGGTTCTATTATTGGAAAAAGGTCTATGTTGTTCTCTCTCTATTCCAAATAGATGCTTGGTTCTAACCTTGTTAGGGAAGTGTTTAAAACTTCCTGACCAATGCATCCTATTCACGTCATTAACCATGATCCTGTATACAACGCGCACAATATAGGGGTGATCAGCCCCTATAATGGGCACGGGGTACCGTAGGACCATAGGAAGTCACAAGCAACTAACTTAGCCACAATCCAATTGGATTGAACTGCTTTGATACCATAATGTAACGTCCTAATTTCTAAATTCAAGAATAATGTCCGTTGGAGACACTATTTCTAAATTCCTAAAATTATTTTGCGCCATTAACGATATCATTACATACACATTCATCAAATGCTTAAGTAACTCCAACGATTACATAAGCCCAACAATAATCAAACACCAAAAATCCCAAGTTACAAATGCCACTTCGTGGCTCAAAATTACATCTTCCTGAAGTATAGAAATTTCTAGCCTAACTTAACATAGTATAACATTGATATAACAGTTTCCAACAAGGAATACAAGATAAATAATTAGGAGTGGAATAATCCACTTTAAGAACTTTAGCTCTACGCCCAAGCATCCAGCTGGTTAATCCTGCATATCTAAAATGAACCCCACAACACGGGGTGAGACTAATGTCCCAGCGAGTATAACCATGCAATCATACAGTGTGGGTTGGAAGGCATATGAGATGCAACATATAACTCAACCAGTCATACATAGTTTAGTTGTAACGTCCTAATTTCTAATTCAAAGATTTAGTACATTGGAAACCAAATCTCGAATTTATGAAATTATTTCGCGCCATTTAGATATCGGTGCAAACGATGTACACTATTCAAGTTACCAACGATCACTTAAATAATATATGTCAAAGGTCTGAATCATAAGTACATATCTGGTCATGAAGGCGGAATATAGATTCTAATACAATAACCATCTGAGGATAACCTCATACATGTGCGCTGACAACCTCAAGGACGCCACATGTACAATTGTATCCTCACAAAATACAATCTCATAATAGGGCCAAGATCAACTAGATACAAATACATGTAATCCACATCTCAAAAGATACATAAAAAATAAGAGAACTGCAGCTAATCTTCAGAAATCACTGTCCCGAGCGAGGAGGTACCTATGCATCTAAAATATAGTCCATGAAACGTGTGGTGAGACAATGTCTCAGTGAATATAACTATGCAACATGTAGTGTGGGGATAACAGGCAAATGCAATGCAGCAGTCATACATACATACATACACAAGTCAAACTTACAAACAATCTCATCACATAAATTCTAATTCTCACTGTTGTGCCTAGCATGCAATTCTCACAGTTGTTCCTAGCCGGCAGGTTCTTTTCACTGATTCTGGAGTTAGAACTGAGCTCAAACTACAGGGAATGTCTTCCCTGGGGACGAATCCCACCCTTATTCTAGATCGAAGTCAAGTTTTCAAACAATTCTCATGGCCGAAGCTGCTTAGTTATTCTCACGGCTGAAGCCGGCTTAGTTATTTTGTTTTAAGTCACATGTGCATAATCTTACAAAAGTTTGGGGAAAACAGGAATAACCAAAACAGGCAGTATTCATAATTAACCATGGACTATACATGATCAATAACAGCCATAATCAATATAAATAACAATAATCATCAACATAATCCGTCAATAACAACCATTCCCACAAAAATCCCCAAATCCCCAAATCCCCAAAGTTCTCTAACCTAGGGTTCCACATATAAGCTTATAGACAACTCAAATCACACATACCATCTAACCCTCAACAATTAACATCCACAAGCTAAAATAGGAGGGGAAAGAGAGTGGGGATCATAAGAGAGACAAACAACCATGAAAGTGAGAGTGTGTGAGTTATACTCACCTCAAAGGAAGCTTAAAGAGATGAAGGAAGGTTGAGGAAGGGTTGGGTGAAGAGCTCTAGGCCTTGAGATCCTTGCTTCAAGCTCCAAAGGTGTTTCCTCTCTCTAGAATCCCTCTATCTCTCTCTAAGAGCGAAAAGGAGGAAGAAGAGAAAGTAATAAATGCGGTGCCCTAATTAAGGTTTTTAAACCTAAAAGTGGGCTCTCGCTCAAGCGAGATGTTCTCGCTTGAGCGAGAGGGTCGGGGCATGACATTCCTTCGCATTCTCGCTCAAACAAGAGGCTTCTCGCTCGGGTGAGAATGGTCCAGAATTTACCCCCCTCTCTGGAAGTTTCTCGCCTGGGAGAGCCCCTTCTCGCTCAAGCAAAAAACGTCCAGAGAGCCCCCAAAAATACCATGTTTCTCGCTCGAGCGAGTATGTTCTCGCTCGAGCGAGATATGCAGAATCTCATTTTCACATTTTTGCTACATAATTCTCTCAAGCGAGTCATTCTCGCTTGAGCGAGAATGTTGAAACTTGGTTTTCTTAGTTTCCACTCTTAATCTTTCCTCCTATTCTTTCCTTATCCTTTTTCATATTGTTACCCTCCGAATGAATACTCTATAGTCTCCTATATGTAATTAGCCTTAATTACAGGGATGTTACATTAGTTATATCACAATTCATCATGGCATTATAGCTCAACTAAAGTAAACATGGTATCTTGTGCCAAATTCTGATTAAATATGTTATGCATGATCTGAATTACCCAGCAGACGGGGTCTTTTCACTATCTCTGGGGCTAGACCTGAGCTCGGACTACAAGGAATGTCTTCTTTGGGGACGCATCCCACCAATTACTCTAGGGACCGAAGTCCAAGTTTTACTCTGGGGACCAAGGTCCAATTACTCTGGGGACCGAAGTCCAATCCTATTTAATTAAGGTGATCTGGGGCCGAAGCCTAAACTGGGGCTGAAGCCGAATCTGGGGCCGAAGCCATTTTTCTAGGGCCAAAGCCAAACTCATTTTTCTCTGGGAGTCGAGGCTCAAATTCATTTTCCAGTTGATTGGGGCCAAAGGCCTTAATGTAGTGCACACACAACAAATAGTTCATGAATCATGCTAGCTCTAAACATTCTCTTAGGTATAATGAAGCCCCATCATATGAATCTCGTAACTCAATTCCCACAATCAATCATAGCATATTCTTCAAGCATAAATCATAATCCATAAGACAATAAATAAAAGGGATGGGTGAAACCCTAAGCATACCAAACCCTAACTCATACCTTTAATCATAACATTTATCTAAGCCAAACATAGAACATCAATAACCTTATAAGCACATACCAGACTAGAGGAAAGGGAAACAAGGGATTTGGGTTCATTCAAGAGATTCAAGCAAGAATGAGTGTGGGTGTGTGAGTTATACTCACCTCAAGGAAGCTAAAATGGAAGTGGGAAGAAGTTGAGGAAGGTTAGGGGGCGAGATCCTTGGCCTTGATCTCCTTCCTTCAAGCTTCATTGGAGTTCCTCTCTCTAGATATCTCTCAATCTCTCTAAAATGAAGAAGAACAAAAGGAAATATGATAAAAGCCCTAAAAGTGTGTTTTTAAGGTATGCTGAAAACGCGCTCTCGCTCAGGCGCGCTTGAGCGAGACCGGGCAAAATTTCCAACTAGAGACCCCCATTCTGGCTTTACCTTCTCGCTTAATCTCGCCTGAGCGAGAAAACCAGAGTAGAATTTCCCCTTACATATGATGCCCTCGCCAATGCGCGCTCAAGCGAGCCTTGGAGAAATTTCCAGACAGAAACTCCCCTTTTTTGCCTGGTACTCTTGCTCAGGCGTGCTCAAGCAGTCCTAGGTGAAATTACCAGACAGAATCACCCTGATTTCTCTTTTCCCCTATTTCTAACTTAGTTTCTCTTCCTCTTTGATTCTAATTAAATTTCTTCCACTCAAACCTAATTCCTTTCCCTAAAACCTCTTTCTAACTTAGCTTTGCTCATCCAAATCTCTTCCCACTCTACTTTTGGAAAAACAATCCCTTTGTTCCTAAAGCCTATTCCATTACTGTTTTAACACACCTAATGATTAAAACATGGGATGATGCACTTCTCCCTAACCCTTTCTGATAATATATCTTTCCAATTTAGTTCATCTCCATCTAACATCCTTTTCTCATTCTTATATCATTATAATTCTATCTGACTCAGGGTGTGATTTCTTCTAAATTCTGCCTACAGTTGTTTTAGTTAACACTTGGTTATTCTTCCAAAATCTCTTAAAACACGAGAATCTTAGTTTATTTACTGAATTCTTGTCCAAATTCACATTCTAAACCCCAATTTCTCCTCCTACCTATACCCTCCTTCTCTTATGACTTATACCTATTTTACAAGGCTTTGGTCTTCGACAACGAGTGGGCTTGAGGTTCCAAGCCTGACACGGTATGTTTGTGATCAATATAGACGACAAGTTAAAAAATTATATTAAAAACATAACATTTACTTACTATTCTTGTTACTATGAATATATTTTGATAACATTTGCTCTATAAGTTGTGGATAAGAACCTTCAACATGAAAAGTTTTTATCGAAAGGAAAATATTTATTACGTTAATAACATTAAGGTGCAATAAATAGTTTTCTTTTCGATAAAAAATTTCCATTTCCTATAATCTTATCCTCAGCTGTTATCAAAATCATTATTCCTATTGTAGATGAAAGGTTCATAATTATTACACTTTTCAAATTAGATGGCTAGGGAAAATTTAATTCATCCACTAATAGATACTACAAATAGGTTCTAAAATATTAAATGTATGGTGTTGAATCTATACTATTACATAGTGGAAGTTTTTTAATCACTATTCATTTAAGTTAGAATTTTTTTGTCACCATTTGGGCGATTGTGTTTACATTATGGGCCTAAATCTATAATATTACATAGGAGTAATTTTTTATTTACTATTCATTGTGGGACCTTTTTTATTATTGGGTAAAAACCAATTGTGAGTCATTGACTTTTTTAACATTGGGTTTTTTTTATCGGGCTGTACATTTACGTTGGACCGATTCATATACGTTGTTGGTAATGACTTTATGAATTACATGTACCCTTTACGAGACAGTCTTATTAACATGTACCCTTTACATGTACCTTTTTTCATTTTTTCAAAATTTTTTATTCTCTTTTCTATAAAGTTATTTTCTTTATAAACCACATTTATCCATCACGGGAGACATTCTTGCTCCTATTGTTTTGTTTTTGTTTCTTTTCACAATTTCATTTTATTATTATTATTATATTAAAACATTTTCTCTTTATTATTCGTTCATATTATTTTGTTTCATTATAAAAGTGATATTTTATAAAACCATGAGTATCCTTCACGTGAAGCAGTTTTGATCCTACATTTTTTTTCTTTTTTTTTTCATACTTTAATTTTCTTTTTATTATTATATTAAAATAATTTCTCTCATTATTTATTATTGTTTATCTGTTTCATTATATAAAAACTCATATTAAGGAATACAATAAATGTGTTAATTTACATTACTTTTAACATGATATTTCAATATACCATTTATCTTTCTATTTTATTAATTAATATTTTCATTTATTATCTCACTCATGTATTCTATTTATCTATTTAATCTATATTGAAATTCCTATTTATCTCACTTTTAATTTTCTATTTTTTGTTATTATATTAATATATTTCTCTCATTATTTGATCTCATTAATTTGTTTCATTACAAATGTAATTTGTTTTTTATAAATCACGGGTATTGTTCACGGAAGACATTCCTGCTCATACTATTTTCTTTTTTTCCTTTTTATCACACTTTAATTTTTTTATTATTATATTAAAATAGCTTCTCTCATTATTAATTCATATATATTCTCATTTCAGTAAAGTAATTTTTTTATAAACCACAGGAAGCGATCCAGCTCCTGTCTTTTTTCTTTTTCTTTTAATCACATTTTAATTTTAATTTTTTATAATTATTATATTGAAACAAGTTTTCTCATTACATTTATATTTATATATTTCATTACATAAAAACTCACATAAAGAAATAGGATATGAGTTTATTTACATCAATTTTAATGTATTTTTTTTTCAATATATTATTTATCTCTCTATTTTATTTATTAATGTTTCACTTATTATCTCTCTTATTCTTTCTATCTTTCAATTTACTTCCATTCACTCTATATTAAAATTATTCCCACAGTACACGTGTTATTTTTTTCATCTGATTTTCTCAAGTTTTTTATTCTCTTTTTTGTAAAGTGATATTTTTATGAACCACATTTATCCTGCACAACAAACAGTTTTGCTCATTTTTTTCTTTTTATTTTTTTTTCACAAATTAATTTTTTTGTTATTATATTAAAATATTTCCTCTCATTATCCATTCATATTAATTTATTTAATTATAAAAGTGATATTTTGATAAATCATGGGTATTCACTATCCTCCATGTAAAGCAGTTTTCCTCCTACATTTTTTCCTTTTTTTATCAAATTTTAATTTATTTATTATTATTATTATTAATATCTTAAAATAATTTCTCTCATTATTTATTCCCATTTATCTGTTTCGTTACATGAAAACACACATTAAACAATACAATAAATGTATTAATTTACATTAAATTTAATATGATATTTCAATATATCATTTGTCTTTATTTTATTCATTAATATTTTTATTTATTATCTCACTTATCTATTCTATTTATCTATTTATTCTATATTAAAATTGCTCATCCATAACACGTGTCATGCTTTCTGACTTGCGTTTTTAAATTTTTTTATTAGCAATACAGTAAAGTGATTTTTTTACGAACCATACAACTATCTTCCATGTGAGGCAATCATTCTCCAGCCGTTTTCTTCTATTTTTCTTTTTTATTTTTTATCACTTTTTCATTTTCATTTTTTATTATATTAAAATAATTATCTCTCTATTTTATTCATTAATGTTTTCACTTATTATCTCTCTTATTTATTCTATCTACTCTATATTAAATTTTTTCGCTTAGTACATGTCACATTTTCTCACATTCGTTATTTATATTTTTTAGATTTTTTTATGACCCCAAGTACTCTCCACATGAGGCAGTCATGTTCCTTCAGTGAACATCCATATAATGGTGGGACTAACTATTCTAACAACGGTTTTGTCCATACACTTTATATAGGTTTTAGATGACTAAGATGAGAGATCTCAAATACCAATATAATTTAAATATATAATTACTTTTATGATGTCTTGATTATAATTTTTATGGACAAAATTTCAAATTAGAATTATAAAATTTATAAATAATTTATTTTCTTTTACTTGAATAAAATTATTATATTGTATTTTGATTTGTTATATATTTAATATAGTACGTTTAAAAGTTAAGCAAAATTTTCAATTATAGGTTTAAAGTGGTTTTTTTAATAAACTATAAATACCCTCCATCAGAGTTAGTCCTGCTCCGGTGATGAATATCAATATCATAGTGGGGTTAGCTCTCCCAATAATGATTTTTTCCATACACTTTTATATAGTTTTGAAATGATTGCATTGTGAGATTTCAAATAATATATTTTAAATTTATTATATTAATGATCTATTTGTTATTATTTTCTATAAACATGATAACAATATGATATTCACATTCTACTAATTGATGTATATGACTATATCATAAATTAATTTTATTATAAAAATTTAATAATATATGTAAAAATGAGCATAACCCAGAACCCAATGTTAGGCACTATGAATCTACGATTACAATGTTTTAAAAGTATAAGGATATAAAATAAAAGGCTGTAAAAGTCAGAGACAAAGTCTAAAGTTAATCGAAAAACATGAATGAAAAATATTATTTATCTAATATTAAAAAACATAATATTTTTTAAGATAGAAATATATTTAATTTTAATTGTTTTTCTTACAATTTCATTATTTTATAAAAATAATTACTGTAATATTTAAATTATATATGAAAATAAAAAAATCGTGTCACCAGTGCAACAAATGTCAGTAGATCTATTTGTTAATATAATTTTTTAAAAAATATTTGTGTTAATATTTGTAGATCGTGTAACAACATTCTATTTTTTTTTATTTTTTCTTCATTTTATAAGATTTTGTGATTTTCCTTTTCAATGTTTCTTTTTTCTAATTACATGTTTTTATTTTGTAATTAATAAATGTCGTACGAGCTTTAATTTGAAATGAATGAGTTAGATTTAGTGTCAAACCTTTACAATTGTGGTCACAATTAAAGAACATTTATATACATATCAAGTAAGAAACAAGTTAGATGATAAATTAACAAAAATGTTACTTCCCAATTATTTTTATCAATTTATTTATTATTGGAATATAATTTTTTATTCTTTTAGACATCATATTAAACTCTAAGTACTCTAAATGGATGAATTTCTCATTTCTATATTAAAATGATTTTAAAATGTGATAGATGAAATAGACCTTTAATTTTACATTTATATGTAGTATTAAATTTATATTGAACAAGATTACATGTCATATTAATATTGATATGAATTATTGATGGTCAAACTGATATTGAAATACCAGAGGCTTTACATAAAGTATACAAGTAATACAATTGGAGATATAGTTTCCTTTGCCTATCCTAATTTGCTATCAAATTTTGAAAACATAGAATTGTTTCAAGATAAAACAATTTTTGCTCCTACATTGGGATGTTATTTACTCCATCAATAAGGATGTACTTGAATTCTGATACTATATGGAAGGTGGATGAGGAAGTCGGTATTGAAGCTGATTGGTTGACAATTGAATTCTTAAATGATATTAGGTGCTCTCGGCTCCATGATCATAAGTTGGTGTTAAAGATTGAAGTGATTGTTATGCTAATGACGAATCTTGATATATCTGCTGGACTTTGCAATGGAACTAGATTAATGATTGATTAGTTAGGTTCTAATGTCACTAGAGAAACCATTACTACGGGAACACATTTGGGAACAAAGGTATTCATTCATTGAATGAATTTAATTCTATCTGAAAATCTCACCACATTAAAGTTTCAATGAAGATAGTTTCCATTTTTCTTTGCTTTGCTATGACTATTAATAAAAGTCAAGCCCAAACATTGTCACATGTTGGTGTGTATTTACCAAGGCCTGTTTTCTCTCATGGTCAATTATATGTTGTTGTATCTAGGGTTAAGTCTCAACAAAAACTTAGGATTCTTATATGTGATGACAACTTTAAGTGTTGTAATGTTACAAAAAATATTGTCTACAAGAAAGTTTCCAAAAAATTTAAATGAAGCAATATTGCTGATAGTGTTCATTTGTAATTATTAGATGTGACTATTTCATATTTCCAAATTCATTTTACTTTGTTAGTTTGTTATATTCTTAATCTACTAACAAGTATCAAATTAAATATTAAAAATTAATTAATCTTTTGATTTGATATTTACATATATTAAACAGGTTAAATATATTATTAAAATTCAAATTTAAATATTTATTTGAATAAAAAATTCGTGCATCGCACGGGTTGGATACTAGTTATTATAAATTTCAAGATCTCTTTTGTCCTTATTTGATCCTTCTATAGTTTTGAGATGAACTGATCCAAGAATAAAATTAAGCTAACGCACAATGCAACTCTTCCATTCTCTTGTTGACCGGTGTCAGATTCGTCTGGAGATTACAATAAACTTAATTGCCCCTTTCTTAATAAAATATGTATGTTCTTACCCAATGGACTTGTAATGATTAAATCTTATCTAATACATACAGGGGTAGAAAAATACATGAGTTTTCAGTAGAGAAAAAAAAGAATTTGACAGCTATTCGCAGACGCGTTTTTTGTGTAACCAAAAGAGAAGAAAATCGAGAATTGTGATTGGAAAATTGAAACAGGATTGTACCTGGGGCTTCACCTTTCCCAAGGAATGAAAATCCAAAAAAGACTACCTGTAAGGCCCAAGTAGCTTTGCCTGTATCTAATGGGACCATTATTATAAAGAAGACATCGGTTGCCTCCTTGGCCAATTACACTCGTCTTTCTCCTCTCCTCTCATGGAATTTCATCTCTCCCTCAAAAGCACTACATTTGTTGTTACTGTGAGTGCTCCCCAGCTTTCTAACTTCTCATATTTGAAAAAAATGATTAGAATTATCAAATTTTAGTATTGAAATGTAGAATATATTTGAAGAAACATTCTCTAGTATTTGGAATTACTACAAATGAGCGACTGAAACCTAAACTTACTATATGTGTTTTTTTGTTAGTTCCTGTGCAAGTTCTGATAACGAGGTCATGCTCCTTGGTTTTTCTGAAATGATTATCTTGCATGGCTCCCTGATAGCAGGATATTTGTAGGATCTAGAATTGAGCAAAACCAACCGATTGAAATCAAAATATAGTGTCTAAATTGCGAAATATAGGTGCAGGGCAGCAGCTATATTTGCGCAAGAAAGAACAAGAAAATGAGAGAAAATGAAAGAAAAAGTGGAGAGGAAGAAATGGTAGGGACGCCATTGAAGCAGGAATCCACCCATAGGAGATAAGTCCAATGCCAGACGCCACTAATTTAGGAGAATTAGATAAGTCTCAGTATGGTTTGAGCAACAACCACCAAGCCTACGCTCAACTCACACTTGAGGAGAAAAATGGGCATAATGCCTTTACTATTCATCAAAGTTGTGAATACAAGGGGGTGGTCTCCTATTTATAGGAAAAGGAGGTGGCTAGGTGGGAAGGAAAAATACAAGATGAGTGGAAACTATCCTAAATGAGTTTTGAACCCATGACCTCCTACCCACTTAGCTAAGCTAACTCTTAGCCAATAAAGCCATCTAACAGTAATGCCCATTACAAGAAGGAAAATTAGGAAAATTACAAACATGTCCTAATACAATTAAATCCTACTTAAGTTGCTAATTATTTATTTAATCCTTCCTAATTAAGATGAACTCTTCTTGTTGACTTGGTCAAGGGTGGTCAAAGGTTGACCATGGGAAGGTTGACCAAGGCTTGGTCCAGCTCCATGTGCCTAAGTCAGGCCCAAGCTCCCCTTCAGCTCCGTTGTCAGCTCAGAGTTCCACTGGCAGTTGCCATCATTCCCTCCCCCTTAAAAAAGATTTGACCTCAAATCTGAAAGATTAGAAAGAAGCCATAAGAAGAATAGGAATGGGGGTAGAAAGAAGGAGATGGATGACTACAGTAGAAAGTAAGAAGATACTTCCCTTAGCCTTTAGGGAGTACAGCTGGACGTCCACAAGTTGAACATCTTCCTTGTGCTTAGACAAAAAAAGAAGACCTATAAGTATTATTCCAAAGCAAGCAAAGTGAAGGCTCATAACAAAATTACTTGGGGATCATAAAGATTAGCAAAAGAAAAACATAGGAGATGAACAAGAGGTATTTGAGATAAGGGTTAGAAAACTCCCTCAATGAAGATTGAACCATCTTGTCTATGTAATCTGTAGAACGAGATCCAGGGTCAAAGACCAATCTCTTGAAGCCTTTCCTAACAAGTAACAGAAACATGTAATTATAAGGAATGCTTAAGAAGTGGTTGTCATAACAAGAAATTTTCATTTCATCAAAATATTCCACAACATGCTTCCAAATGAATGCACATGTGAAGCTATGTGGCATAAATGTATTAATATGCTTCAATGTCATCCCTACATGCCCTACAATTTTACCACTTGCATCTTGTTGATAGTTGTTAGAAGCATATTGTATGTAGTTATGCCAAGAATTGTTTTTACCATTTATCTCAAGAGGCATATCAATAGGAATGTCCTCACTCAAAAAGAAAGATGATAACACCTTACCCATATCATATTTATTTACTTTCTTCATGCAAGGTGAAAAAATTAAGGATTCATAATGAGTAAGCATGTAAGGCATATCAACATGTGATGTGTTTGTCATACAAGTGTTTTTACATGTGATATCCCTAATCAAAATTTCATCCTTTTCCATAACTAGTTTAAGAGTATTATACACATCTTCATGAGATAAGATTAATATAGAATGTGTATGCAGGTCATGTATACAAACCAATTGTTTTTGCATATCCAATCTATCATGCAAGGCATGCAAGTCAATATGTCTAAATGGATTGGGTAAACATGCATTTTCAAAAGGTTTCATGGTACTCTCAAACTGAGTTGGCTTTTCTAAGCATGCAACAGGTTTCAAAACATCATCAAAATTATTAAATTCTTTTGGACATGTATTGCTTTGTGGCATATAATTGTGCATAGAAAGAGGCATGTCATGCATAAAGAAAGTTAGTCTAGGAAACTCCTTTTCAACCACTTGAGTTGTCCTCTTTGCAACACTTGAAGTACTTGCCATCAACCTATTCATGTCTTCACACAAAGGGTTAGCATTTACTTGTTGATTCAATGGAATTGGTTGCTTCCCTAAGTTTTCTTTGTCTTTCTTTTCTTCCATTTGAACTCTTTTTATCTCTTCTTCTTTTTCTCTCTTAAGCTTTTCTTCTTTGTCCTTTTCTATTTGTTCTCTTTTCTCTTGTTCTATTAACCTCTTAAGTGTGATTTGATCTTCCCTAACTTTACTTGAGGTCATAGGCATAAGCTTAAGTTTTATTCCTTGGTGGCGGAACCTATAGGTATTGGCAAACCCATCATATTTTACCCTTCTCTCATATTGCCAAGGTCTTCCTAATAGGATGTGTGAAGCTTCTAAGGGTATAACATCAAAGGTCATTTTATCTTGGTAATCCCCAATTTTGAACCTTAAGCACACTTGCCTATCCACCATAAATTCTTCCTCATCACTCACCCATTGAAGTGCATAAGGTTCTGGATGTGGGGTAGTAGGTAAGTTTAGCTTGTTAACTAACCTAAGGCTAGCTAAGTTGCTACTACTTCCTCCATCTATGTTCACTAAACATACCTTATCTTCAATGTGACACCTAGTGTGGAATAGGTTCTCTCTTTGGCTCTCTTCTCCACCCAAGGGTGTTTCTAAGGCTTTTCTAAACAACATGGTTGCCCTTTCCCCTTGCCTCCTTCCTTCCATTCTCCTAAATTGATTTTAGTCTTAAGATTTTTATGGACCTTTCCACTCAACTAAGTGTTTACACTCAATGGAATGTTAACACTCGTGTATGTCACTCTTTTTGGCTTTTTCTATAATGAGACTCTCTTGCCTCTTCTACTCGGTTGAGGTTGGTTTTATCTTGCAAAGACCAACAGTGAGACTAAGTCTTAACCCTTCCCAAATAGAAGCGCACTAATAAAAGAAAATACCTACTGAAAGAGGATTTAGAATTTTCTTAAGACAAAACAAGAGTTGATGAGACACGCAAGAAAAACAAGCACTCAAAAAAGGCTTATACACAAGAGTAGAAAGCAAACAAGACAAGACGGAAGAAATTGCAAAGAGAATTGTTTTTGGTGATTTTTTGAAAAGAGTTGCCAAAATTGTCGTTTTAGAAAAACGAAAATTACAACTCAATTTACAGTATACAGAGAAATGAAATGAAAAATTACAGTAAAATGTCAACTATATTGTTGGGATATTTCTTTGTTTTTGTTTTTCTATTTTTCTGAATTTTTTTTGAATTTTTGACTATTTTTGGGTGTCTTTTGACATTTTCTTCCTTGTTATTGACTTTTGCACCCCTTTTGCTTTTTACACCTTTTTTGTATTTTGGCACGTACGTACTTTTTGTATTTTTCTTGCCTTTTCTTTCTTTTTTGTCTTTTTTCCCCAACAGAAAATTACAGAAATTTGTATACAATGAAAAGAAAATAAACTGTAACTACTGTAATTTTTTTTTTGAATTTTCTGACAGTAAACTGGTCCAAGTGGTACCAGAAAAGCAAAATAATGAATAAAAAGAAATCTAAAAACTGTGAAAACGTAATGGCAACCTGATTTCAAAAATGACCAAAAAAAATTGCTTAGCACTTCCTTCTTGATTATACAAATGCGGTACGGTCACAGAAACGCGCTTGGTTCAATTTTAAGATTGGAATTAAAATTTGAAGGAAAATCAACAATTAGAATTTGTTGATCTTCTTCCAATACTATGAACCAAAAAAGAGCCTATAGGTGAGCATTTTGCACAATCAAACAGAGAAAGTCGAAGGTAAAGATAGCAGTCAATCCAAATTTGCAATCAGAATGCCAAACAGACAGACATAACAGGAGTAGAAAATTGAACAAAACAAAGCCAGAACAATGCGCATAAATTGGCAAAAAAATAAGAGAAAAAATTGCGCAAAATAAATGGCACGAAATTAAAAGGGGGAAACTGAAATTAAAAGGATGGAGAAGACAGAAATGTAAATGGCAGAAAGTAGAAGGGGATGGCAGAAAGTAAAAGGATGGGGAGCGCAGAAATGTAAATGACTGAATGTAGAGGGGAATGGCAGAAATTAAAAGGATGGGGAGGACTGAAATTAAATGACAGAATGTAAAGGGGGATGGCAAAAAGTAAAAGGATGGGGAGGACAAAAATGTAAATGGCAGAATGTAAAGGGGAAGCAGAAATTAAAAGGATGGGGAGAAGCGGAATTTAAATGGCGGAAAATTAAAAAGCGGAAAGTAAAGAGATGAATATAGGGGATGAACAAGTAATGGTGAAGGGGAGAAATGTAGGTGAACGATCTTTGGAAAAATGAAGACAACAATGCCTCCTCTTACCACACTTCACCAACAAACAAGCAGTTTATAGCAATTAATTGCAAGAATCACTCAAGAACAAGTATGAGAAGTTAAGAGGCATTTAATCAAACACCTAAGGGGTGGGATTAGCGGCCCAAAAACAGCCCCATACTAGCAAGAATTCAAGCAATCAACAACCAAACAAACAATGCTGACAGCAGCAGAAAGGAACCTCGGGCCCGGGGAACAGTAAAGTCCAAATTACAATTGAAAAGAGGGATGGAATTACACTAAAATGAAGAAAATTCTGCACAAAAGAGGTGCAGTACCTGCGGCCTTCTTGCTCCAATTTTGCTCAAAATCAACAAGCTCTGATTACCAATTGATAGCAGGATATTTGTTGGATCTAGAATTGAGCAAAACCAACCGATTGGAATCAAAATATAGTGTCTAAATTGCGAAATATAGGTGCAGGACAACAACTATATTTGCGCAAGAAAGAGCTAGAAAATGAGAGAAAATGAAAGAAAAAGTGGAGAGGAAGAAATGGTAGGGACGCCACTGAAGCAGGAATCCACCCACAGCAGATAAGTCCAATGCCAGACGCCACTAATTCAGGGGAATTAGATAAGTCTCAGTATGGTTTGAGCAACAACCACCAAGCCTACTCTCAACTCACACTTGAGGAGAAAAATGGGCATAATGCCTTTACTATTCATCAAAGTTGTGAATACAAGGGGGGTGGTCTCCTATTTATAGGAAAAGGAGGTGGCTAGGTGGGAAGGAAAAATACAAGATGAGTGGAAACTATCCTAAATGAGTTTTGAACCCATGACCTCCTACCCACTTAGCTAAGCTAACTCTTAGCCAATAAAGCCATCTAACAGTAACGCCCATTACAAGAAGGAAAATTAGGAAAATTACAAACATGTCCTAATACAATTAAATCCTACTTAAGTTGCTAATTATTTATTTAATCCTTCCTAATTAAGATGAACTCTTCTTGTTGACTTCGTCAAGGGTGGTCAATGGTTGACCATGGGAGGGTTGAACAAAACATGGTTGACCAAGGCTTGGTCCAGCTCCATGCGCCTAAGTCAGGCCCAAGCTCCTCTTCAGCTCCTGCTGTCAGCTCAGAGTTCCACTGGCAGTTGCCATCACTCCCTGAATGCCATATAAGAAGGTTGTCAACAGGGTTGGCCATGTCTTACTTGGCTTGCAGGGAGCCGTGCAGGCTGCACAATAAGACATGACAGGCACAAAAATGTTTCAACTTTCAAAAGCTCGCTTGCAAACACACTTTTCATCATAACTATCACTCTATGACAATGGCGTTCACACCCTGTGTACTTAAATTATTCTTTTGTCCTGTCTATACTAATTTCATCTATTGATATGTAAGAATTCTTCAATGCAGGTTTGAAATGTAGGATATATTTTAAGAAACGTTCTCTAGTATTTGTAATTACTACAGACGAGCAACTGAAACCTAAACTTATTGTATGTGTTTTTTTCTCGTTCCTGTGCAGGTTCTGATAATGAGGTTATGCACCTTGGTTTTTTGAAATGATTATCTTGCCTGGCTCCCTGCATGCCATATAAGAAGGTTGTTAAAAGGTTGGCCACCTCTTACTTGGCTTGTAGGGAGTCGTGCAGGCTGCTCAATAAGACATGACAGTGGCAGAAATGTTTCAACTTTCAAAAGCTCGCTTACAAACACACCTTTCATAATAACTATGACTCTATGAAAATGGCGTTCACACCCTGTGTACTCAAATTATTCTTTTGTCCTCTCTATACTAATTTCATATATTGATATATAACAATTCTTCAATGCAGGTTTCACATTTGAACATCTTTTCTTGCTTCAGTAACCCATTTATGTGTTTAACGTATGTCATCTTCTATGCGAAGAGTTGTTGGTAATGAAGAGAAATATATTGTTGATCCAAAAAATTGAGTGAAACTTCAATAACACTACACATTGAAGAAAAATTCTATGGTCACAGAAACATACAAATGCTGCCACAGTTAGTAATGGGAGTCTGCGTTGAAACGCTCGACAATGGGGCCATAGTTTTCTTTTTTATTACATGGAGAAATATTTGTATTTTTTTATAAATATCTATTTCCAATGTACAGTGACAAATGCTTAATTTTCGAAATGCACAATCTCTAAATCGTCCCTTTCTACTATTTTTTCTATCCCTAGTTCTTAAATGACTCATTTAAGCCTTATTCATATAACCCCTGATCCCATTGTGTGTGGTTATGATTTTAAACGAAAATATTAATATACATAAAATATTTTAAATAATTGTTTAAAATAAAAAAATAATGACAGATATTTTGTAACATATAACTCAAAAACTATTGACATTCAACTTGATAAAGGTATTATTCCACACTTTTTATGACTTCTACCTATTTTACAAGGCTTTGGTCTTCGACAACGAGTGGGCTTGAGGTTCCAAGTTTGACACGATAAGTTCGTGATCGATCTACACGACGAGTAAAGAAATTATAATAAAAACATAACATTTACTAACTATTCTTACTACTATGAATACGATGTTGATAACATTTGCTCTATAGGTTGTGGATAAGAACCTTCAACATGAAAAGCTTTTATCGAAAGGAAAATATTTATTACGTTAAAAACATTTAGGTGCAATAAATAGTTTTATTTTCAATAAAAAAATTCCATTTCCTATATTCTTATCCTCAACCTTTATCAAAATCATTATTCCTATTATAGATGGAAGGTTCTTAATTACTACACTTTACAAATTAGATGGCTAGGGAAAATTTAATTCATCCACCAATAGATACTACAAATAGGTTATAAAATATTAAATGTATAAAGGTGATTTATTATGAATTTCAAGATCTCTTTTGTCCATATTTGATCCTTCTATAGTTTTGAGATGAACCGACCCAAGAATCAAATTCAGCTAACGCACAATGCAACTCTTGCCTTCTCTTATTGACTGGTGTCAGACATGCTAGAGATTACAATAAACATAATTTCCCCTTAATAAAATACGAATCATCATACCCAATGGACTTGTAATGATTAAATCTTCTCTAATATATACAAGGATAGTAAAACACATGAGTTTTCAGTTGAGAAAAAATAATTTGACAGCTATTCACAGACCCGTTTTTTGTGTAACCAAAAGAGTAGGAAATCAAGAATTGTGATTGGAAAATTGAAATAGGATTATACATGGGGCTTGACCTTTCCCAAGGAATGAAAATCCAAAAAAGACTACTTGTAAGGCCCAGGTAGCATTGGCTGTATCTAACAGAACCATTATTATAAAGAAGACATCGGTTGCCTCCTTGGCCAATTACACTAGTCTTTCTCCTCTCCTCTCAGGGAATTTCTCTTGTCTCTCCCTCCATCTAGTGGTCTTCTTGGGCCTCCTTCATGTTTATCTCTCTAATCAATAAGCTTAGTATATCTCTTGATCTTCTTATACATTTTTTCAAATCAAATGCACTACATTTGTTGTTACCGTGACTGCTGCCTAGTTTTCTAACTTCTTAGATTTGAAAACAAATGATTAGAATTATCAAATTCTAGTATTGAAATGTAGGATATATTTTAAGAGGCGTTCTCTAGTATTTGGAATTACTGCAGACAAGCGACTGAAACCTAAACTTACTGTATGTGTTTTTTTGTCAGTTCCTGTGTAGGTTCTGATAATGAGGTCATGCTCCCTAGTTTTCTGAAATGATTATCTTTCCTGGCTCCCTGCATGCCATGTAAGAAGGCTGTCAAAAGAATTGGCCACCTCTTACTTGGCTTGCAGGGAGCTGTTCAGGCTGCTCAATAAGACATGACAGGCGCAAATATGTTTCAACTTTCAAAAGCTCGCTTACAAACACCCATTTCATCATAACTATGACTCTATGACCATGGCGTTCACACCCTGTGTACTCAAATTATTCTTTTGTCCTCTCTATACTAATTTCATATATTGATATGTAACAATTCTTCAATGCCGGTTTCACATTTGAGCATCTTTTCTTGCTTCAGTAACCCATTTATGTGTTTAACGTATGTCATCTTCTATGCTAAGAGTTGTTGGTCATCAAGAGGAACATATTGTGGATCCGAAAAATTTAGTGAAGCTTCAATAGCACTTGACACATGGACGAAAAATTCTATGGTCACCGGAGCATACAAATGCTGCCAAAGTTAGTAATGGGGTTCTGCGCTGAAATCCTTGACAATGGGGCCATAGTTTTTTTATTTATTACATGGAGAAATTTTATTATTTTTTTATAAATATCTTTATCCAATGTACGATGTCAAATGCTTAATTTTCAAAATGAACAATCTCTAAATCATCCCTTTCTACTATTTTTTGTATCCCTAGTTCTTAAATGACTCATTTAAGCCTTATTCATATAACCCCTGACCCCATTGTGTGTGGTTATGATTTTGAACGAAAATATTAATATACATCAAATATTTTAAATAATTGTTTAAAAGAAAAAAATAATGACACAGATATTTTGTAACATATAACTCAAAAACAATTGACCTTCAACTTGATATAGGTATTGTTCCACACTTCTTATGACTTCTACCTATTTTACAAGGCTTTGGTCTTCGACAACGAGTGCGCTTGAGGTTCCAAGTCTGACACGGTAAGTTCGTCATTGATCTGCACGGGAAGTAAAGAAATTATAATAAAAACATAACATTTACTGACTATTCTTACTACTATGAATATGATGTTGATAACATTTGCTCTATAGGTTGTGGATAAGAACTTTCAACATGAAAAGCTTTTATCGAAAGGAAAATATTTATTACGTTAATAACATTAAGGTTCAATAAATAGTTTTCTTTTCAATAAAAAATTTCCATTTCCTATATTCTTATCCTCATCCCTTATCAAAATCATTATTCCTATTATAGATGAAAGGTTCATAATTACTACACTTTACAAATTTGATGGCTAGGGGAAATTTAATTCTTCCACCAATAGATACTACAAATAGGTTCTAAAATATTACATGTATGATGGTGATTTATTATGAATTTAAGGATATCTTTTCTCCATATTTGATCCTTTTATAGTTTTAAGATCAACCGAGCCAAGAATCAAATTCAGCTAACGCACAATGCAACTTTTGCCTTCTCTTATTGACCGGTGTCAGACTCGTCAGGAGATTACAATAAACTTAATTTCCCCTTCCTTAATAAAGTATGAATCATCATACCCATTGGACTTGGAATGATTAAATCTTCTCTAATATATACGGGGATAGTAAGACACATGGGTTTTCAATAGAGAAAAAAAATTATTTGACAGCTATTCACAGACGCATTTTTTGTGTAACCAAAAAAGAAGAAAAACAAGAATTGTGATTGGAAATTTGAAACGGGATTATACCTGGGGCTTCACCTTTCCCAAGGAATGAAAATCCAAAAAAGACTACCTGTAAGGCCAAGGTAGCTTTGGCTATATCTAATAGAACCATTATTATAAAGAAGGCATCGGTTGCCTCCTTGGCCAATTACACTCGTCTTTCTCCTTTCCTCTCATGAAATTTCTCTTGTCTCTCCCTCCATCTAGTGGTCTTCCTAGGCCTCCATCATGTTTATCTCTCTGATCAATAAGCTTAGTATATCTCTTGATCTTCCTACATTTTGTCAAATCAAATGCACTACATTTGTTTTTACTGTGATTGCTGCCTAGCTAACTTCTTAGATTTGTAAAGAAATGATTAGAATTATCAAATTATAGTATTAAAATGTAGGATATATTTTAAGAAGAGTTCTCTAGTATATGGAATTACTGCAGACGAGCGACTGAAACCTAAACTTACTGTATGTGTTTTTTGTCAGTTCCTGTGTAGGTTCTGATAATGAGGTCATGCTCCCTTGTTTTTCTGAAATGATTATCTTTCCTAGCTCCCTGCATGTCATATAAGAAGGTTTTCAAAATGGTTGGCCTCCTCTTACTTGGATTGCAGGGAGCCGTGCAGGCTGCTCAATAGGACATGACAGGCGCATAAATGTTTCAACTTTCAAAAGCTCGCTTACAAACACGCTTTTCATCATAACTATGACTCTATGACCATGGCGTTCACACCCTGTGTACTCAAATTATTCTTTTTTCCTCTCTATACTAATTTCATATATTGATATGTAACAATTCTTCAATGCAGGTTTCACATTTGAACATCTTTTCATGCTTCAGTAACCCATTTAAGTGTTTAACGTATATCTTCTATGCTAAGAGTTGTTGGTCATGAAGAGAAAGATATTATGGATTCGAAAAATTCAGTGAAGCTTCAATAGCACTTGACACATGGAAGAAAAATTCTATGGTCACCGAAGCTTACAAATGCTGCCAAAGTTAGTAATGGGGTTCTGCACTGAAACGCTCGATAATGGGGCCATAGTTTTCTTATTTATTACATGGAGAAATATTTGTATTTTTGTATAAATATCTATATCCAATGTACGGTGAAAAATGTTGAGTCTCAAGAAATTTATAAAAGAATTTCTAAGAGAACTAACATTTTCTATGTTTTAATGAATAACATTTTTGTTTTTAATCATTAAAAAGCTGCACATGTGTTTAATGGACTTACTTTGATTTCAGCTAAAGTTGAGCATCTAAACCTAAGCATTTATGACACATCTGTTTGAAGGAGTCAAGCTGGCTGAAGCACCAAGACTCTCTGAAGAAGCCTTGTCTTTCTGATGGTCAATCAGTCTGAAGCACTGTCTGTCTAAAGACTTCAAGCTTTCTGGAATCATAGTTCATCTGAAGAATGATACTTTCTGAAGATTGCTGACGTGGATTACTAGAAGCTTTTCTGAAGAGTAAAGGCTTTGAAGTTTTCTCCTGGAGTCAAGATGTCTCTGCAATCCTTCTCTTACACGTAATTCATTCTTTCCATTTCAAGGCATGCAGAACAGAGAGTTTTTAGCATGTTTGAAATACATGCACCAAAAAGGAAGTCTGCTACGTAGTTTTTGTAGTGCTCAAAATAGAGAAAGCGCAGTTTGCAACCTTGTACTTTGTCAACAGACTTCACTCCATCATCTATAAATAGCTTCATGCAGAACCCATGCAGAACAGAGAACAAGTTAAGAAAGAAAGTGCCCTTACGCTGCATGTTTTTCTTCGTAAAAACACTGATAAATTTCATTTGTACACAAATTTCCATATCCTGAGTTTAACTCAGTTTGCTTGTACATCTTTCTGTTTAAGTTACGAACTAGTTTTGTAGTTCTTCAACTTAAACAAATTTTTTGTAAACACTCTTTTAGTGTCTGAAAGCCTGAAGAGGCATGGTGGAAGAAAGAATACTTGTTTGTTGAGCTTGGAGAGGCTTGTTGTGTAAACAATACTTGGTGGTAGAGCCTGAAGAGGCTTGAAAGAAAAGAATACTTGTAATCTGATTAGATTTGTGGAAAATCCATAGCGTGTTTGCTTTGGGACTGGACGTAGCTCACTGAGGTTGTGAGTGAACCAGGATAAACTCTGTGCCTGAGTATCTCTATCCCTTATCTCTTTCAATTTAGTTTTCATACTAATCTTAAGGGGATTGAACTTGTTCATACTAAGACTGAACGTAAAATCTTGTTTAAGAAAACCTGTTTTCATACTGTCTGAAACAACTTCAGAAAATACTTAAACTTCATATAACTCTCCAGTTGTCTGAACTAGAAATTTTTAGTTTTAAGAAAAGTGTTTCCAGAAAACGTTAAGTTTTATATAAACACTATTCAACCCCCCTTCTAGTGCTTACCTGTGTTTTCTACAGTTGGTATCAGAGCTCAGCCTCGGGTTGAGCACTTGATCGTGTTGAGGAAAAGATCCAGATGGAAACTTCAACAAGTAACAGGCAATACATCACAGAGGGAGCCTCTATCACTTGGCCTCTAGCTTTCAACGGAGTAGATTATCACTACTGGAGAGATCTTATGAAGCTGTTCATTGAAAGCAACAACATTGATCTTTGGGATGTTGTCATTGAAGGTAATTACATTCTTATGCATAGAGGGGTGCCCATACCTAAGTTTGAATGGACTATGGAGCAGAAGGCTTGTGTTCAATTAAATGCCAAGGCTAAACTCTATTTGATATGTTCTCTGAACAAATTAGAATATGAGAAAGTTCATTGATGTGCTTCAGCCAAGGAGATCTGGGACACACTAGCATCAGCCCATGAAGGGACTGAAAATGTTAAGCAGTCTAAGATCAGCATGCTTGTACATCAGTATGAGATGTTTAAAATGCATGACTCGAAAACCATTGATCAGATGTATGGTAGGTTTCAAACGATAACTAATGGACTGGGGTCTTTAGGAAGAATCTATGAATCTAGAGATAATAATCAAAAGATTCTAAGAAGTCTACCTAAAACCTAGAGACCCAAAGTCACTACTATTCAAGAGGCTAAAGACCCCAACTCTTTAAGAAAGGAAGAATTGTTGGGATCTCTCAAGGTCCATGAGTTAGAGCTTGGTGAAGACGAATCCAAGAAGAAATTACTGGCACTGAACACAAGAACCAGACAGCTTAGGCATGGAACCCTGAAGGCTATGCAAGTTGGAGAAGCTTCAGATGGTGATGAAGAATCTAAAGTAAGCTCTGAAGAAGAAGAGGATCTTGCTTTGCTTAGTAGAAAGATCAAGAAGATGTTGTAGAACAAAGAGAGGTTCAGAAAACACCAACCTTCAAGTTATAAAACAGGTCAGGTAAGGACTCATCTTCTACTGACAAAATAATATGTTTTGAGTGCAAACAACCAGTTCATATAAAGGCTGATTGCCTTAAGCTTAAGAAGACCTCCTTCAAAAGGAAGAAGTTCTTTAAGAAGAAGAAAGGTCTTATGGCAACATGGGAAGATTTGGATGATTCTACTTCAGAAGAAGAAGAAGAATCTGTCGAAGAAGCTCACATTTGTCTGATGGCAAGTCTACCATCTTCAGACAGTTCTGAATCTGAGTTAATGCCTTAATCCCTGCAAGAGATGTATGATGATTTACTGGAAAGTTCCAAGGAGCTTTTCCAAGAATATAAGGATCTCTCTAGAGCATACACAAAAGTCTATAATAAGAGTGAGGCTCTTGAAGAAGAGAATCTTATGCTGAAGGAAATGATTCTGGAATCTGAGGATGGTAGTTTTAAGGATCTATCTGAAGAAAAAAAGAAACTTCAGAGACAGGTCAAAGAACTCACTAGAGATCTAGTCAACTTTGTCAAGGGAACTGAAAACCTCAATAAATTGTTGGGAAGTCAGAAAAGCTCAAATGTCAAATGTGGCTTAGGATTCTCTGAAAGTGAATCATCTGAACCTTCTATCCTTAGTCCTTCTAAAAAGGTTGATAAGAAAGGTAAAGGGTGTTCTCATTGTGGCAAACCTGGACTCCACGTGTCTAGATGTAAGCACAAAGGGAAGAATAAACCCAAAGCTAACAAGAAAGGACCCAAGAAAATATGGGTACCTAAATCTTTAATTGTTCCTGTTGTAGATGTGTTTAACAGAACAAAGGAAACACCACAAATGGTACCTGGACAGTGGATGCTCGCGACACATGACAGGAGAAAGGTCTTTGTTCCAAAACCTTAGACCTAAAGAGGGTGGAGTGGTCACCTTGGGTGGAAACCAGCAAGGGAGGATCACTGGTATAGGGACAGTAGGTATGACTCCTATATCCCTTATTATAAATGTTCTTTTGGTTGAAGGACTTCAACACAATCTTCTGAGCATAAGTCAATCATGTGACAGTGGATATGTTGTTTCGTTTACTAAGGAAGGATGCATAGTCAATGACTCTTGTGATCAAACTCTCTTTACTACTAAGAGACACAACAATGTGTACAAGATTGATCTAGAGGAACTTGCAAATCAGAATGTGAAGTGTTTTCTATCTGTTGAAGATGAAAAACAGATTTGGCATCAAAGACTTGGGCATGCCAGGTTGAGATTAATCTCAAAGCTAACAAAACACAACCTTATTAAAGGTTTGCCTAAGCTTTCTTACAAATCTGACATTTTATGTGAGAGCTGTCTGAAGGAAAACAAACAAGAGACTCTTTTCAGAGTAAGAATGTTGTTTCCACCAGCAGACCTCTAGAACTACTTCAAATAGACTTGTTTGGTCCTATTAGAACAGGAAGTCTTAGTGGTAAGAAATATGGGTTGGTCATTGTTGATGACTATTCTAGATTTACATGGGTGTATTCCTCAGAAACAAGGATGCGACCTTCAGGAATTTCACAATATTCTGTAAGAAGGTACAAAATGAAAAAAGGGTTCTTTATTTCAGCCATAAGAAGTGATCATGGTGGTGAGTTTGAAAATATAAACTTTAGACTGTTCTGTGAAGAGAATGGGATCTCTCACAATTTCTCTATGGCAAGAACTCCTCAGCAAAATGGGGTAGTTGAGAGAAAGAACAAAAGTTTGCAAGAGATGGGAAGGACCATGCTCATTTCAAGCAATCTACCAAGATCCTTCTGGGCAGAAACTGTTGGCACAACATGTTACCTTCAAAACAGAATATTAGTAAGACCAATTCTGAAAAGGACTCCCTATGAATTGTGGAGAGGAAGAAAACCCAACATTTCATATTTCCATATCTTTGGATGTGAGTGTTTTATACTTAACGCTAAAAATGATCTTGGAAAATTTGATGTTAATTAAGATAAAGGATTTTTCAATGGATAATCTGAAATATCAAAGGAATACAGAGTTTACAGCTCTAGAACCTTAGCTATTGAAGAATCAATTCATGTAAAATTCAATGATAAGAAAGAGACAGGTAGGGAACTATCAGATCTTGAAGATGACTATGCAGGAATGATGTTGAACCTATTGTCTGAAAAGTAAGAAATCAAAGATGAAGAATCATCTGAAGGACCATCTGAAGCTGGAACGTCTGAAACTGTACCTCTTCAGACAACAGGAAAAGTTGAGTCTCAGATAGAGGCTATACCTCTTCAGAGAAAGGATTGGAGATATAGATCTCATCATCCTAAGGAACAAATCATTGGTGATACATCAGAAGGTGTAAGAACAAGATCAAAATTCAGAGAAGTGAATACTCTTGCTCTGCTTTTCGAAATTGAGCCAAAGAACATTAATGAAGCTCTGTGTGATGACGGGTGGATCCTAGCCATGCAAGAAGACCTAAATCAATTTGCTAGGAGTGATGTCTAGACACTTGTCCCTAAACCACATGGGAAAAATAATATTGGGATCAAATGGGTGTTTAGAAACAAGCTCTCTGAAGAAGGGAAAGTTGTCAGAAACAAAGTCAGATTGGTTGCTCAATGCTACAATCAGCAAGAAGGTATTGATTTCACTGAAACCTTTGCTCCTGTAGCTAGGCTAGAAGCTATTAGAATTCTACTTTCTTATGCAGTAAATAATGGCATCAAACTATATCAAATGGATGTTAAAAGTGCCTTTCTTAATGGGATCATTGAGGAAGAAGTATTTGTTAGACAACCCCTGGTTTTGAAGATACTACTTTTCCAGAACATGTTTTTAAACTGAAAAAGGCTCGATATGGTCTTAAACAAACTCCAAGAGCTTGGTATGATAGACTGAGCAATTTTCTCATCAAAAATGGTTTTGAAAGAGGAAAAGTAGACACAACTCTTTTCAGAAAATTGTATAACAAAGATTTCATACTTGTCTAGATATGTGTTGATGACATTATCTTTGGTTCAACTAATTCTTCTCTATGCAAGGAGTTCTCTAAGCTCATGCAGTCTGAATTTGAAATGAGTATGATGGGAGAATTAAAATTCTTTTTGGGCCTCAGATTAAGCAAGAATCTGATTGTATATGGATCCATCAAGAAAAATATACAAAATAAATGCTTAGAAAATTTAAAATGAATGACTGCAAGCCCATGATAACTCCCATGCAACCCTCTGCCATCTTAAGCAAAGATGAGGGAGAAGAACTAGTTGACCAAACATTGTATAGAGGTATGATTGGTTCACTATTGCATCTTACAACAAGTAGACCTGACATTATGTTCAGTGTATGCTTGTGTGCAAGATTTCAATCAGATCCAAGAATAACTCATTACAAGGCTGTAAAGAGAATCTTTAGATACCTAAATGGTACTACTAATCTTGGTATGTGCTATGGGAAGAGTAAGGAATGCAGGTCAACAGGATATTGTGATGCTGATTTTGCTAGAGATAGAATGGAAAAAAGGAGTACCCGTGGAGGATGTCATTTCTTTGGAAATAACATGATCAGCTGTTAAGCAAGAGACAAAGAAAAATTGCATTATCAACAACAGAAGCTGGATACATTGCAGTAGCAAGCTGTTGTTCACAGCTTCTTTGGGTAAAATATCAGTTAGAAGATTTTAATATCTCTCTAAATTGCATACCCTGTGATGGGTGATAATACAAGTGCAATTAATCTTTCTAAAAATCCTATTCAACACTCCAGAGCAAAACATATTGAAATCAAACATCATTTCATTAGAGACTATGTTTAAAAAGGTGTTTTTAAGATTAAGTTCATTGACACAGAGCATCGATGGGCAGGCATATTCACAAAACCCTTAGCTGAAGATAGGTTTAGGTTCATAAGAGATAATTTGAACATACATGCATTTTCTGAAAAATGACTTTTGTTTGAAATGCTTGATTTCCTGAAATATATGTTTTATCTGAAATATGCATTGTTTGAATTTAGTCACTGTCTGGAACTTTAACTCTCTGAGGGATGTGGCTATCTGAGACGTTTGGTTATCCAGTTTTCAAAAAACCCATAGCAAAATGCACGGTTACCAAAGTCCGCGTAGTCTCTACAACTGTCATCATTACTACTCTAGGAGACTATATATAGAGAGTGGTGAAGGGTCTTGAACAGTTACGTCTCTCAAAAGATTCATTCCTTTTGCTCAAGACTCTCTGTTGTTACCAGACTCTCTTCATCTTCAACCTTTGCTCTCTGCAACTCTTGTGTCTGCAATTGTTAGTGTATGCACTAGAGACCTATATGTTTTGAATATCCATCACTTGTATCATACTATTATTTTATAAAGGAATTTCATTTTATTAATTCTTTTAGAATATAATTATTGTCCTTAGAATAGTAAGTTTAAACTTCATAAGAAATCAAGTAGATGACTTGATCGTGAAATCTTATGAAGAACTATTCTTAAATAGTCCCTAGTCAAGTATCATCTTAGGACAAAGATGCATTTAGACTAGTATGTGAGTTCATTGATGATCACATCTCACAGATCATGGATATGAGATATCATGTGCTCACATAGGTACACATTAAGAGTAATGGTGTATTGGACAGACCCACCTTAAGAACGTTGCATGGGTTGTTACATAAGTGTCATGAACGTTTCTTAAATTGATAGATGTTATATGAAGTCCTTCGACCTGAAATCACTACGATTCTTACATAAGGAATTATATGTTTTAATTATCATTAAACGTTACCTGTAACAGGGCAATCTAAAGTTGGTTTTTGGACATGTAATAAATTATGTGGTGGAATGTGAGTGCCCTAGATGGGATCTGTCCCTCCTATGTAACAGGAGTTATATCTGTAGGCCTCTTGATAAAGTGAGACTACAAAATGCATGGCCACGCTCAAGGGGATAAATATGAGATATTTATTTTCTGTACAGTCTACTTGGGGATCAAGAAAATATAAATTGAACTATACAAGGTTGACACAATCCATGCCCTTGTGTTCAATTAGATATTTGGACAAAGGGACAAATAATATAAATTATTATCATAAAATATGATTTATCAAAGTTATTGATAATCTCAATATTTGGATAGTGATGTGTTTCTAGATACCGCTCACTATTTATGATATTAAATATAAAAGGGTTTTATTTTAATATCATAACCAAATATTAAAATCCTATTGGGTCACACGCATACAACAAGCCACTAGGAAAAGAATAATAATTCTAATTTAATTTAATTAGAATTATTATAACATAATGGGCCAGCCCATAAGTATGAGGGTTAAGTGAGTGAGGGGGTAAAACCCTAACCACCACTCTATAAATAGAGCATGAGATGCACTACCCTGATATACATGAGCAATCGCTTTTTACTCTCTAAGGCTACTAGCAGAGTTGAGGAGGGTTTCCTAGTACGGCTGTTGGCGTGGATACCAATAGAGACGCGACTACTCTTGCCTCGTTTGTAATCCTAATAAGGTATGACCTTTCATTTCAATACCTTTTTTTACCTTGATTCGTGTTTTCGCAAAACGATTATAACAAGGGAGGGAATCCATTTATTTCCGCTGTACCCTGACCACATGATTGATTCCCTTCAGCAATTGCCTCCAAGAAATCAGCAGGAGGAAAGATTGTTCAAAGTAAGGCAGTGGACCTTGAAAATCTCTGAGATGAAGGTGTTGATCTCATAGCTGAGTTTGATGGTGCTGGCTGAAGCTCTTTCTTTGAAGCTGTCAACTGTGAATGGCACGAGCAAAGTGTCAAGGATTTCTGGTTGAATGTTGTGTGCACCCCTGGGCAACGATCCATTGCAACCAAAGTTCTTGGTGTCTCAATGTTTGTGGATGCTGAAATATTGAGTGTTGTAACTAGGGTTAAGTCAGTAGGAAGTATCTTCTATCAGGATTGGGAGGGGAAGCATGAAGTCTCTAGGGCTTACAACAAGGAAGCTATCTACATGATTCCTAAAGCAAGGATACTGCATGCTATTCTGGGGAGTACCATCATTCCTAAGATGGGTAGCAAGGATCAAGTATCCAAGTTGGAAAGATTCTGCTTGATTCATCTTCTAAAGAAACAGAAAGCTGACCTACCAAGACTTCTATTCACTCACATGCTGAAGAGAGTGAATGACTCAGCAAGTAGTTTCCTTCATAAAACTCTGATTCGCAAGATTTTGCCGCATTTCAAAGTTCCTATTGAGAGGAAGACAAATCACAAGGATCCTGCCTATTTCTCTGTAGCAAATGTGAAGAAGATGCACATTGACGTAGTGCCACCTCCTCCAGAACCTATTGTGAAAGAATCTTTTGCATTGCACAAGGCTGAGTCCACTAGACGCAGTGCCATAGACATTTTGGAAAATGAGTTGAAGGGAGACACAAGGAAAGAAGAGTTTGTCACCCAGAGGACCCCTACAAAAACCATGAAGAAGAAACTCAGGTCCAAGCTGATGATAAAGAGACCAGAAGCTACATCGTCTGAAATACAACCATCTGATGTTGGGCAAGCACATCTCAGATAGCCTGAACCTATTCAGACAGTCCAATATGGACCATTTGAAATTGTGGGTCACACTGAAGAGGATGTTATCATTCTATCTCCCGAGCCTACCTCTATTCCTGAGGTACAGGTTACAGAAGTTAAGAAAGATAGTGCTTAATCTTTAACAATCAATGATGAATCTAACTTAGATGAAAGTTATTGATGTGATGCCCATTGTTGCTTGTCCTTTTGACCCAGTATTGGCTGAAGTAGCTGCAATAGCTACTGCTCTAGAGAAAGAAGAAGAAGAAAAGGCCAAAAATCAAGAAAGGCAAGACCATGCACTTGCTGTTGCATCTTAGCAAGCTGACCTTGAAGATGAGAAGTTCAATAGAGCTCAAGCAAGGAAGAGAAAAAGGTCTGGGTCCAAGTAAAGAAGACAAAGAAGGATGAATTTTCCGAATGCTCCTCCTGAACCAACTACAAGAGTTACTTGAAGTGCCTCTATTCAAAAAGAGGATGGAATCAAATATCAACAATATGTTGAGTTTCAGAATGAACAGAAGAGAAAAAGAACAGAAAAGGAGAAAGAAAAAGAGAAAGTGGAAGAAGAAATTGCTGCACCTGCTGCTAAGAGAAGAAAAGCAATTTTTAATGATGAATCATTTTCATCTAAAGAACCCTCTGAAAATAAGAA
Organism: Sesbania bispinosa; assembly: GCA_026901365.1. Classification (NCBI taxonomy): domain Eukaryota; kingdom Viridiplantae; phylum Streptophyta; class Magnoliopsida; order Fabales; family Fabaceae; genus Sesbania; species Sesbania bispinosa. The sequence goes on from QLOH01000183.1 coordinate 1,319,799, forward strand.
GTTATCATCATCTGAGTCTGAACAAGAACCGGCCGCTGTTCCAACACAAGTCTCACAGAATCAGAAAGAAGTAGTGATATGGAAAGGAAGCATGCTACCTTCTCACATACGTTTTGCTGATAAAGGAGGTGTCTTCACTCTAGAACCTAAAACGAATATAGCTATCACAAGAAGGGGGATTGAATTGTGATCCCTTTTTAATTTCTGCAACTTCTTCTAATATTTTCTTGCTCAAGTGTTACTTGGCTAAATATTAGAAGCTTTAATATCAATAAAGATATGGTTAACTAATGACAGTTTATAGGATGCAGAAAATATGGTTCACTTTGATGGAACCTTAGAGTATCACTTACTTAGGTATTAGATAGATTCCAAAATTATTTTATGCAGAGGCAAAGTTAAATTAATCACTGTGAAGAAGAATTGGGAAAGAGAAGGCACACACAAATTTATACTGGTTCACCTCTAACTTTTGAGGCTACATCCAGTCCCTACACTCAGTAGGATTTTCCTTATGCCAACCTTGTTACATAAGCTTCTTGGGTACTCCTTACCACTAGTATTTTTCTGCAGCCTCTTCAGGCTCACCACAAAGTTCTTCTGTAGCTTCAACAGCTCAGAGTAGTTCACAGATTTCTTCTGCAGTTCCTTGCGGGATTCTTCCTATGCTTCTTTTTACAAATTTAATGCTCACAGCAACTTGCAAAACAGAATAACTCTTCTCAAGAAGAAGTAACACTTTCTATGTTGTTCTTGAGAGCATTACAGAATATGAAAATAATGAACACGGTAAATTATGGCTCAAAATACAATCAGAGTTAGCACAATAGAGGATTGTTTAGCTAGTATTCTCCCTTTCTTCCTATTAGACTTTTGTGATTAAAGATTAAAGTGATTTGAAGTGAGAGAAAATCTTCTAGAAGGTAGAGATGGTAATTTTAAAGCGATGAGCCTTTCTTCTGGTGTTGTGTGTCTCTTAATGAAGAGATGGCTTCCTTTTATAGGCAAAGGCAGACTTCTAGATGTTGGGAAGTCTTGGGGAAGATGCTGAAACTCCAACTGTTAAAGTAGGAGCTGTCCCTTTCATGTACAACTGTCCCTTGACTGGTCATATCTTCTGGAAGTTGCTTCTTCTGCAGATTTTAATTCCTTCTTTAAAATAACCCTTTTTCTTCTGGAAAGGGTTTTTTGAGACATTTAAGGCTGAAGGAATAATTTTAGGATGAATCTAGGAAACTGCAGCACAAGGAAACTTAGAGAATATGAATTTACAAGAAATTGCTTCTTCTGTAGGCTTCCTGATAGTAAATCTTCCTTCTAATCTTTTGTCAACATACCATGTTGTTCTTCTAGATAGTTTCCTTTTACATTTCAACTTTAATCTGATATCCTTTTAACATTCTTGAATAAAATTCTTCTTTCTTATCTGTTTGCTTCTTCTGCAATGGTGATTCTCTTGGGATGTTGACAGAATGTCTATTATAATTTTTCTCAACGACTTTCTTTCTTTCTTTTATAATAATAACACTTATAAAGTGTGAAAGCATCTTCTGATGATATCCAAAATTACTCTTTGAAGAGTGCTGAATTAATTCTTCTAAACAAAGTCCTTTAAGAACATCAATAGGATCTTCTGGAATCTTCCTGTCTGTATCTTTCTAAGACAAACTCAAGTGAAATCATTAGTACCTTTTTTAATCAGAATTATACTATGTGAATTTTGAGAGCTTGTCATTATGAAAACACCATTAGAGGATTCATGGACCTTACAAAATCTACCTTTGATCCAACACCACAAATATCTGCTTCATATCATATTTCAACTGCTAAGGAAGTTCCCCACAAGGCATATCCTGTGCTTGAAGAAGAAAGATTTAGGGTACCAAAATTCCCTAATCTTTATGAAGAATTACTATACTTCAGAGAAGATCCCCCACTCCTAAGGCCCGGAGGTTTAATTTTGGACACCGTTGAAGAAGCTAGAGAGAAGAGACTGAAGATCTGGATGCAACAAGGCAATGGTGAAGAATTATTTGCTGATCAGCTGGAGAAGATTAGAAAGGGTGTATTACCCTATCATAGGTGGAGTCTTATTGATCCCTTCTCTGATGATCAACACAAACTTTCTAATGAAGAATGGTGGGTTATCAGAAAGTTGTGTACAGAAGGAGAAATGTTTGAGAGGGACATTATGTTCTTAGAAGGTCTAAGAGGTTTCAAGCCCCCAAGACCTATTTCCATAAGGGAATCCACCAGAATCTTGGTTCAGCCTGACAGGATTATTCCTAGATATCCTCTTATAGAGGAGAAGCTGAAGGCACCTAAGGTGTGTTGAGTCTCAAAAATATTATTAAATAATTAATAATTTTTTAAGTCTCATAATCCTAAGTTTTAATGAATAACAAATTTGGTTAAAGTATCCTAAAAGATAGCGCAAATTTTCTTTAAGGTGTTTTCTGTGTTTCAGCAGCTCTCTGAAAGAGCAACCCTCTGAAGTGGTGCAACCTTCTGAAGGAGAGGAACCCTCAGAAGAGGTAGGACTGACTGAAGTAATCAACTCTCTGAAGAGAAGAGCTATCTGAAATGTGAAGACCTTCTGAAGGCATCCAACGTGGCATATTATCCGAAGTCAGAAATCAAATAGAGTGAAGCCCTATGAGAATTTCTGCTCAAGACCTAAAAGCTTTCTCAACGTCTTCTGCAACACGTCTTCTTAAGGAAAGGAATATAGAGTCCTTTTGCATAAATTTGAATCATCGTACCAGAAAAGGAAATCTCTACTTCCTAGTACCTGCAGTGTGTCAGAACTGAGTCATCACTGCTCAACTGGTATGTACGAAGTCAGAAGCTATCAGAAGATTGTCTCACAACGGACACTAGAACATTTAATTCTATCTTTTACCGGAGAACTCAACAAATCTTCAACGGACTTATACCTGTTAGTGGTGGAAATTTCACGTGTCTTGTATCAAATCATGATACATCTTTTGGAAGGACTAGAGAAAGATGATACATCTTTTAATGGCAAAAATTTCACTAAGTGTTTTTCTGAATACATGAAAAGATTTGAAAAATATGATTATCTTTTGGTGATGAAAATTTCACTAAGTGTTTTGTATCAAATCAAACCTTTTCAGTTGAAAGAATTCGAAAAGGGTGATGCTTATAGAATCTAAGAAAAAGGTTTAAAAGTTGTCAGTCTGAAAGACATGGGTTTTTTGAATTCAACTAAGTTAAAACTGAGAACGTCTTTGTCATTTCTGAGGCATCTTTTTCGAATACGAATTCGAAAAACAAAGACATTTTTCAGACATAAGTTTCATCAGTCTTAGTTTTTCTAGGGCAGAGACTTAAGAAGATATTTTTCGAACAAGAATTCGAAAAACAGAGACCTTTTCCAGACAAGAGTTTCATCAGACTTAGTTTTTTCAGAAGTAAAGACTTGAGAAAATAGGAAGTTGTGAGACAACAAAATTTGTTAAGTATTTCAAATAGAAATTCGAAAAAGGAGTTCAAATAGCAAGAAGTTGATACTCTGTCTATTCTTGAAGATGTACCCTAAACTTCATGTCGAAGATTCAAGTTAGAACGAATTAGAAGAAATGAAGACACGAGTTTCTTTAGTATTTTCAAATTTTGGAAAAAGAGAATTCGAAATGATGACTTAGTGGATTTTTGAAGAGAAGGCTTTGACAAATAAAGTTAAACTTTTGAATAAAAGAACTCCAAGCAAGTGGTGATCAGTTTTCGAATAGAAGAGAAGTCATGAGTCAAATGAAAATGGGTATGAAGTTATATCAGTATTGTCAAATATGAGAAGCATGAAATTCTAAGCCAAGACTTAGTGATATTATGTAAGGAGTAACGCTGGTAGAAAGGGTTTAAGATTTCAAATGTGAAAGCCTTAGATAAATTGATGCCAAATTTCGAATTCTAGAGGAAGAGCTTTCGAAATGAAGACTTAATGAAGTTTAGGAGAAAGAATATTGACAAAAGAAGCTCAGAAATTCGAATATGGAAGCCTTGGACAAATTGAAGTAGATTTTCGAGCAAAATGCAAGAATATTTCGATTCAAAAGATTTAAACATTTTGAAAGCACTTTTTGAAGATAAGAAGACATGGAAGAAAGTTTGAAGATTTTGAATAAATCTGAAGAAAGCCATGAGGTTATAATTCAAAGAGAAGAAGTACAAAAGAGTTTTCAAACTTAGAATATTTTCTAGGGTTTTATATCAGACCTTTGAAGGTTTCGAATTTGATATAGCCAAAGTCTTTTAGAATTTCGAATCAGACTTAGACATTTTGGCTAAAGATTTCGAATCAGAAGGTTTAACCATTTTGTCTGATGATTTTGAATCCATACTTAACCATTTTGTCTGAAGATTTCGAATCCAGACTTAACCAAATTGGCAGAAGATTTCGAATCTAATATAAGCTGAAACCCTTGGAGATTTCGAATCTTGATGAGGGCTAGATGTTTCATGCAAATACCTGAGCATGAATTAGTGAAAATTGCTGTTGGAGGTTTAGACTATTCTATTCGAAAGAAACTAGTTAATTAATCAACAGTTAAGAGATATGACTTAATTGGCAGATAAGGTTAGGTAAATATAACAACTTACCTTAGAAAAGGTAAAGCAAAAGAAGCCTTTTCAAAGAGATAAGATTGCCTATGTAGGAATGATTGATGAAGAGGAGGATAGTGACATTGAGGATTATGAGGAAAATGAAATCAATGTTGCAGAGTTAAAACCAGGTCCACCTTATACCTGTGTATCCTTAAGGCCTTATGAGTCGAAAGATAATAAGAGAAATGTAAAGAAATCGAATTATAGTTTCAACTTAACTAAGGCAGATCAAATCTTCGACATCTTATTAAAAGATAATCAAATTATTCTAGGAGATGATCATAAAATACCTTCACCAGAACAATTAAAGGGTCGAAAATATTGTAAATTTCATAATACTTTTGGACATTGGACTAATGTTGTGTTCGTTTCAGGGATCTCATTCAGAACACCATTAAAGAAGGCCGATTAAAATTCAAAGATAAAGCAAAAATGGCCATGAAGGTTGATTCTGACCCTTTTGCTACCAATGCAAGCTATGCTGAACCACTCGAAATTCTGATGGTAGATTTCGAGAAGGTTGGTCTCAATGGTCCTACTGATGGGATCATTGAACAATTCGAAAATGAGGTTACTCCTATATACCCCAAGGTAGGGGAAACCTTGATTGACTTCTTGGCTGAAAAGAAGGAAAACAATCAAGAAGTAATGTTGTGTCCTCGATGCAGTGCCATCTTCGATAAGTCTGTTGCAAAGGCTTTTGAGGAATATGAGAAAAGAAAGTTTCAGAATAGAAGGATCCAGAATTCTGGTGGACCCTAAAGAAACTTTCGAAGGAGTTATTTGCCAAGGGCAAACACTCCGAATAACTAATGGGTTAATGGTTTCCAACACCGAAGATCGAATCAACATTTCGGATGTAAACCGATTGTTTACAACAGAAACTTCCAGAATCAGAACCAAATTCGAAATGGAAGTCATGGGAAGCCTTATTTCAATGGGAAATTTAGTCGAGATACCCCCATGACTAAAACCCAATGGAGGAGGTATCAAAGGATCAAGAAGGCTGAGCATAATATTTCGAATCAGCCTCAACAACGTACAGACCCTTCGAACTTTGTAAGAGTTATGCAAAAAGAAGTGGGCCCATCAACTTATGCCCAAGTAGTTTAGAATGGGAAACAAGCTGATGACAAACCAACAGCCCCGGTCGAAGATGTTGATAGTAACATGATTACTGAAAGCTTCGAATCAGGTTTTTTTTTAGAACCTCAAAGCTATATGTGGGGTTGTATCAATTCTTCCTGCTGAGTTTGCCCAACAAACATTGGGCCAACAAGAGGAAGAAGATTTCGAGGATACTAAGTTCGACTATGGTTCAAGGCCCTCGAAAGTAAGTTTTGTGACTTGGGCAGAACCCAAGTCAAACTCTGCAATATTTGATCCTCCAAATGATTTCATGAAAAATCATTTGAAGCCACTCTTTGTGAATGGAAGAGTTAATGGCTACTTTGTCAATCGAATGTTTGTTGATGGAGTCGTTGCTATAAATCTGATTCCTAAGAGTTCATTAAAGAAACTTGGGAAAATAGAAGAGGATCTTCTTCCCCATAACATAGTCATTACAAACTTTAATGGGAAGACTTCCAAGTGCGAAGGGATGATAGAACTTGATATTGAAGTAGGTGATGTGATTCGACCTACAGTTATTATTGTAGTCCCTTCGAAAGCAAATTGTAATATGTTGTTGGGAAGAGAATGGATCCATGGAGTTAGTGTTGTACCTTCAACTCTTCATCAAAAACTTTTCCTTTGGAATGAGGAAGGTGATTTGAAAAAGGTTGAAGCATATTTCATCCAAGTAAAGGCCAATGCTGGGTAGGTCGAATTTGATAAATTTTTGGGGAATGTAGCACCTCTCCGAATTGAAAATCCTTCTTCGAAAGAGGAAGGAATGTACCCAATTATGTAAGACTCAATCCTGAGTCTGGTTTCTTCATCAAATATGAGACCGAATATGAAACGGCCCTTGAAGAAATTGACAAATGATTTCTTCGAGCTTTGTAGCTCAAATTTCAACCTATTTGGCCGAAAGAAAGTTAGAAATGGCGTTCGAGGCCAAAAATCTAACAAATGAGTTGGCTCCAATGGCCAAAGATATATCTGATTTGGCTTTAAGAGCCGAAGAAAATAGTGAAAAGCCAATTCGAGATAAAAAAAACAATTATTTGATCTCGAAAAGATAGTGGCTTACGTAAAAGAAGAGGAGAGATTAGATTGTATCTACGATGACGCTTCTCTTGGGTTCGAAAAAGACTCAAGTTCGAAAGGATTTAGCATGAAAGCACAAGATCCTTTAGAAGAAATCAACTTGGGTGATAAAGGTACACATAGGCCTACTTATATCTCAAAATTACTTGAACCTCAATTTAGACTTGAGTTAATTGAACTTCTGACAGAATATAAAGATTATTTTGCATAGGAATAAGAAGAAATGCCTGGTTTAGAAAGAAACCTGGTTGAACATAGACTTCCTTTGTTTCCTTGAAGAAAACCAGTGAAGCAACCTCCTCGAAGGTTTGCACCTGAAGTCGTTTCGAAAATAAAGGAAGAGATTGAAAGGCTACTGAAAGCCAAATTCATTCGAACAGTCAGGTATGTAGATTGGATTTCAAATGTTGTTCCTGTTATAAAGAAAAATGGGAAACTTCGAGTATGTATAGATTTTCGAAATCTAAATGATGCAACACCAAAAGATGAATATCCAATGCCTATGGCTGACATGCTAATCGATTCCACTGCTGGAAACGAAATGTTAAGTATGTTGGATGGGTATTCTGGATATAATCAAAATTTTATAGCAGAAGAGGATGTTTCGAAGGTGCTTTAGGAACTTCTGAATGGGTAGTCATGCCTCTTGGTTTGAAAAATGTTTGTGAAACTTATCAAAGGGGAATGAATACTATTTTTCATGATTTGAGTGGAGATTTTATGCAAGTATACATTGATGATGTTGTTGTAAAGTCGAAATTAAAACAAGATCATTTAACTCATTTGAGAAGATTATTCGAAAGAATGAGAGCTTTTGGTCTTAAAATGAATCCAATCAAATGTGCTTTTGGTGTTATGGAAGGTGAATTCTTAGGTTTCTTGGTTCATCAGAAGGGGATCAAAATTGATCGAAATAATGCTCAATCCATATTCGATACAAAACCACCTTCCACCAAGAAACAACTTCAATCTTTATTGGGTAGGACAAACTTTTTAAGGAGGTTTATTTCTAACCTGTTAGGAAAAACTAAGGTTTTTTTTACCTTGTTAAGGTTAAAGAAAGAAGAGGAGTTCGTATGGGAACCTAAGCATCAAGAAGCCTTCGAGGATATCAAGAAATTATTGGTAGTAGAAATTTCACTAAGTTAAAATAGTTTAAAATTTTAATTGTGATTAAGATTTCGAATAAAGTCTTTATAAAAGCTTTAATTAGATTAACACTCAAAAGGCTATGGAAATTCGAAATTTAGGTCAATTTCTTGATAAGTGATTTCAGAAGATCAAAACCTTTTTATCATCAGAATTCGAAATTGATGTTGTAATATGCCTGAGAATTCGAATTGAAACTCTAAAAAGACCAACACAATTCGAATTACATCAGTAAATTTTGAATGATGACATCATCGAAATTCAAATTACATTAGCATAATTCGAATTATATTAATATAGTTCGATTTCTATCAGCATAATTCGAAATGTTGTTATTTCGAATTCTTACAAGAGGAAAAAACTTCTACAAAATGTCAAAATGATTTCACATTACATATTCATTCAAGAATATCAAATTACAAAATGGAATTCGAATTATAAAGAGGTTTTATTACAAAGGAAATTCGAATTGTAATAAGAAATTACAAGGAAACATAGTTCAAAACATAAGTCTTTATATCTTGGCTTCTTTGGACTTAACAATTATCAAGTTTCCTTTTCTTCTAAACTTCTTCAGAACTAAAAAGAAAAAAGAAGGAAGTTCTTCAGAGGATAAGTCTTCTGAGAAGTCCCCCACCATCTGTAGCCTCTATATAAACTTTTTGAATGGAAGAGGATTTAAGCATAGTAAGGCCAAACAGACAAACATCCCTCACCATTCAAAAAGATGATAGACCTTAGGCTGAAGTTTTCAAGATTTCTTCAAAAGAGGCATGTTCACTTCCTCCTTCAGCCTAGGTAAAGAGACAAGTATCACCTTTTCACCTCTTTCAAACTTCCTTTATCTTCCTCACGAAAAGAAGATATGAAATGAATAAATGAGAAGAATAGGAAGTGTCACAAAAGATATAGAGGGGACCCAGTTGATGAAGAAAACAAAAGTGATATTAGGAGATACTGTCTTGTGAATAAAAGATTTTGGCTATAACGTTCGACCTAAAGGCCAAAGGGACTTAGAAACATTTTCAACATTGGCCATTACGTCGATCTAAATCGAATAAAGTTACTCGAAGCTTAGATCGAACGTAATAGCCAATGCTAAGAACCTTTCTAGTATGAAATAGAAGAAAGAAGTTCAAACAAAAGATTCGAATATAGAGAGAAGAAGAGAAAAGTTAAAGTGAAGTGTAGGTGAAAATGAAAGGAAGGAGGCTATTTATAGAAAAAGATCATAAAAGACATATCATTAATACCTGAATAAAAAATCAGTAGAAAAATTAGTCAGGAAGTAACAGTGAAAAATATGACGCAGGAAAGACCAATGTGAGGCTGACACGTGGCATATAAGGAAAATGTACAAAACATGATTTCGAATTCACTGTTCCAACTAAATATAAGAATTCTTAAACTTAGAATGATTTCTAAGGTTTAAAGTTATAAAGATTCGAAGTTGAGGCAGCAAGAGTTCCTGAAAGTTTCAAACATGACTTAATCATTTTTAGCTGACATATTTTGAATAACATAGAAGCAGAATCATTGAAGAATTTGAATCCCACATGATCAAAATGATTCAGAATTTCAAATCAGAATCTTAGTCAAGTACTTAAAGTATTTCGAAATGAAGACTTAACCAAATTTATTGAAGATTTCAAGATAAGACCTTTCAACATTTTCTGAAGATTTCGAGTCAAGGAAAGACAAAATCCATGAAGATTTCGAATGAAGACTTGGACAAACCATATGAAGATTTCGAGTCAGAATTCAAATGAAAGAAGGCACGTGGAAGACATCCAGTGAAGACAGGACACCTGTGTGGTCTTAGATTAGGCAGTTGAGATTCTGTCAAACATGTCATTTGTAAATTAGTTGACCGTTAGGGTCAAAAGTCTATAAATAGGGAGAAGTCACAGGTCCCAGGGACGAATCTTTCTCCTTTCTACATACTTAAGACAAACACTCGAAAAAAGCATATTGTCTATCATATTCACAACTACTTGCTCATCCGAGTTTACTTGAAAAGTATGTCAGTTTGAGAATTCATCAAACTTTTATATTGTTCTTCAAAATTTCAATACATTTTCTTAAAAGTTCTTTTTATTTTCTTGCACTTTCTTTTACTTTTCAATTTACATTGTTTTTTCTTTTTACTTTTTTCTACTTACTTCTCAATTGCATCACTTTAATTTAGAATCCACCATGAGGACTTAATTCCAGTCCCAGATTGTTCATAGGAATATTTAACTTTGATTTTACTAAAAATCACCACAAACAGAAATACTTAGCAAATCCTCCTGCAATGGCTCCTCTCGTTCGAGGAAAACCTCTCAAGTTGTATGCAACGCCCTCATCCCATGATGGGTATTACACGATTAACTCGATTGCAATTTGTTAATTTATCTCTTAATAAAAATGAGGAAAGTTGGTAATTTTTTTTTGTAAAGCATATTATTAAATTATGTTCGGGATAAAACAAGAAGAAGTACATTGGTATTAAACATATCATTTTGTTACTATTCGAAATTACGATGGACATGATGTACATATAGGATGGGATTTTAACATACTACACCATATAAGCAGTGAATCCTCTATTTGACTACAACCTTAGACACTACCATTTGACTTGAACGAGATCCAGTTCGACCTGAACACCACGCCCTTCTTCATAACAACGTGCATCCTTCCAGAGTCCATGCCCTTTTAGGTGCCAAAATAATAACGGACAACAAAAAGAAAGACAAGGGGGTGAGAACACTTTACATGAACTCACTTAACGCAGGATATAGTATACTAGAGTACACACACGGGAATTCAACACAATTTTCACAACAATGAATCTAATCATTCACATAGAAGGCCACAACGTCATAAAATGATGTGTTATGCTCATGCAATGCAAACAACCACGTCATTCACCAAGGAATCTCAAGCAACCACTATGTACCATGCAATGCATGAGGGCCCAGGGAAAATCACCACCACAGTGCACACAGCAACTGCCCGACCATATATGTACAACGTATCAGGAGTTAGAGTCTGTACTAGCAATCAGTACAAAGAGCATTGCTCATTCATTTTTTTTTTGGCCAAATCTTTTATGCGTCCTTTCAGACAATCTCCACTGACCCCGAAACCATGAGAGCGACAGGATAGCTAAGCTTGTACCCCTTCGGACTCGACAGTAGGGCGCTAACCTACGTCTCATGATGTCCTTTCTGGAACTCGACTATCCTCAGGGCTGGCGTCCTTTACCGGACCCGTTGGCGTTCTTTGCAAAACCCAGTGCACCCTTCCCAACTAGTTTCACACTGTACCAAAGTGTCACTGCCATATAGGTCGTAAGGTTTTCAACCTTGATCATCATTAATGCTTTATGATGCATGTCACACAATCAATGCTTACAACATTTCATCCTTACAGGCAAAGCCCATTGAATCATTCTACGTCACCACTTTACCGTGGCATGACCCGATTCAATGTCTTTCCTTCAAGGAAAACCAAACAATGCTTTGTCAGCATACACAGTCCTTACAAGCAAAGCACATTAAATCATTCTACGTCACCACTTTACCATGGTACGACCCGATTTAATGTCTTTCCTTCAAGGAAAACCAAACAATGCTTTCTCAGCATACACAGTCCTTACAAGCAAAGCACATTAAATCATTCTACGTCACCACTTTACCATGGTACGGCCCGATTTAATGTCTTTCCTTCAAGGAAAACCAAACCCTATCTTGGGTTGGAACCACACTCTCTCACTAAGCTTCTCAAGTCTTATGTAGAAAGAGTGTGTTGGTTATAATCTTTTAAGGTAGTTTGCACTAATGTTCCTCTTTGAATCAATATTCATTTCCACTTGAATCCTATAACTTACCAAGACTTATGATTGTGTCTTATGGATAGCATTACTTCCCCTAATTAAGATTAGGTTTAACCCTCAATTATACTTTGTCTTCATTAACTGAACTATGATTAATCTTAATCCTTACTTAAGGTCCCAGTTAATTCCTAATTATCCCTTAATCTCTTCCTTAATCTTGGATTAAGCTTTTAACTATATTTGATTAAGTTTAATCATAATTAATCAATTCTTAATCATCATTAAGGCTTAATTACTTAATTAATACTTCATTAAGGTTAATTGACTTTATCCTTAATTAATTTTACTTAATTATCTTAAGTAGATTAGATTAATTAACTTAGATAATTAATTTAGTTAAGCTCACTAATTAATTTCTAAGTTTTAATCTTTAAAAATCTTGGATTAGAGTTGAAGTCCAACTCTAATTTAAGCCCAATTCCATAAATTATTTTTGGTTGACTTTAATGAGTCTTTGACTCTCTTTTTTGAAGATTTTGGGCCTGAACCAGAGGTCCAAAGGTTTGATGATTCATAGGAGCCCATTCTTATTCATGACAAGTCAAAATGTTGACTTTTGTGTTGACTTTTAATTGGATTACACTTGGAATCCGAATTTAATTCCTTTTATATTTTCCAAAATTTATTAATTAAATTAAAACCCTTTTGGTAAATTTAGTGTTTTAACCTATTGGACCATTTAGGCCCAAAAACATGTTTTTCATTTTCACTTGAACTTTTCAAGATCAAAAAAGCATTCTTGATGAGTTTCATCAAGAACAACCTCAAGAACATCAAGAACACCTTGAATGTTCATCAAACACCAATTTTTCCAACAACATCCAAACTTTACCAAATTTCAACACAATCATCAACAAGCATCATAAACAACAAATATCATGCCCATTCATCCAAAATCATCCATACACAAATTCAAGTTCATAACTTTATTTCTAAGCTCATAAACATCATTTTTTCAAGAATCAATCATTCAAATCAATTTCATAAATTCAAACAACTTCATGCATGTTCATAAATCCATCGTCAAAATACATTTCCAACATCAAATAAAATTTTAGAAACATGCAGCCCCATTAAATCAAAATAGCCGAACCATATAGGAGAAAAATGGAGAATCTCTTTCAAGCAAAAACATGGTTTGCATGCAACTCAAAACATCATCCAAGCATTTTTTAAGCATCATCAACCAATCAAAATCACCATGCAAGGCTATGGTGAAATAGCCGAACCATATCTCACAAGAGATAGGTTCCAACAACTTATTTTTCAAGGGAAAAACAAGAATAAAGACAAGGATCAAGGGCAATCCTTGACTCTAGTCACCAATCCTACTAGAGTTCAAGTTCTCCCCCCTTACCTAAGGAAAATCTTCAAAATAAGGTGCAACAACAACCCTTGAAATAGCTCCCAAAACAGCCCCAAAATCCTTCCTTTGGTCACCAACAAGAGTTTTGCAAGGCTAGAAGGCAAAGTGTTTAAGCTTAGGTTCAAAAATGGAACCTTGGCTTTGAATGTGTTTGATGAAGATTGAAAGATTTTGGGAGAAAATGGGGGAGGGGCTCACGGTTTTGGCTTGGAGAAAAAGAGAGAAATGAGAGAAAATTTGGAGACTTGCATGTGTGGGAAATGAAAAATGAATAAGTTTTAATGGTTAATGTGATAATTTCCTAACTTAACACATGGCTTGGAAAGAAAGAAAAAGAAAGAAAAGTGTCTCTCATGCACCATGCCTACACATGCACGGCTTGCATGAGAAGCCAAGGGGAGGTCTGTGCAATTTTTCTGGCCCGGATCAAGAGTATTTGGGCCCAGTTCCAAAAAGAGTAGAGTAAAAATGGAAATTTTGCACCGAAATTTTCCAAAAATTCCAGAAAAATTCTTATAATTGCTCAAACCTATTTTAAGCCTAAAAATGTGATTAGAACCCACTTCTCACTTAAATTTTCTTATTTCCCAATTTTCCCAGTTTTTGCACACAACAGTCAAATTTTTATAAGAGCTAGCGGTAGAAGATTATAGTTTTACATACAAAAATTCTATAAAGTTATAAATATCATTTTCAAATCCATTTTTAAGGTTCAAAGTATATTGTCCATATTATTCCACAAATTTTCATATGTTGATTAGGGTTACACTGCTAACCAGGGGCATTTTGGTCCTTTTTGCCCAAAAGTGCCAGAAAATTCTGAATAAATTTCTAAAATTCACTATTAATTTTATTAAGACTATTTTGATTAAAATATAGATCCCTTTATGTTTTTGTTATTTTTCAGAATTAAATCTATATTTTCCTTAACCGTATAATTACTAAGGGTATTTCAAGTCATTTTCTCAACACCTCTCTAAAAATAAATCATTCATAATTATGGTTGGAAATTCCAAAAATATAATTTTTGATTGTTTATCAATAGTTTCTAAATGCCTCATATTTAATTTATTATTATTATTATTATTATTTTTTTTTTAACTTTCTCTATTTTATTTATATACCGATAGGGGAAATTGTGGGAGTTACATTGTATGTATCTGCATCGAATGAAACTATTGCAAGTATGTTGGCTCAAAAAGATGAAGATGGATTCGAAATAGCAATCTATTATTTGAGTCAAATGTTAAATGATGTAGAAACTATATATTGTGCCCTAGAAAAGCTTTGTTTATCTTTGTATTTTGCTTGTACAAAGTTGAAATACTATATAAAACCTTTCAAGGTTATTGTATTCTCTCATTCAGACATAATAAAGCATATGTTATCAAAGCCAATTTTACATAGTAGAGTAGGAAAATGGGCGTTAGCCTTAACTGAATATTCCTTAACCTATCAACCACTTAAAGCTATTAAAGGCCAAGTTGTTGCTGATTTTATGGCTGATCATTCGAACTTAGATTTCGAAGAAGTAAATTATATGGGAACCAAACCCTGGGAGTTATATTTTGATGGTTCGAAACACTTAAGAGGTTCAGGAATTGGTGTGTTAATAATTTCACCTGATAAAATTCCGACTAAGTTAATGATTGAAGTAAAGTATACTTTGTCAAATAATGAAATAGAATATGAGGCTTTGATAACATGACCCAAAACTTTGTTATCATTGGGTGCTAAAAATGTTATTATTCAAGGAGGATGATGTTTGGCTCCATACCAGTTCTCCCTTTGAGCTCCCATCCTCCATGCCAATTTTTGACTCTTCTATTACTGTTACTGTCTTCCTCAGTGTTAGATGTTGATCTCCTTCTCCTCTTAAATTCGAACTCCCATATTGACTCTGGATGCTTTGCTCTCATTCAAGGCTTCCTCAGAACTTCAGAGCCTGGCAGCTTTGTTGAATTTTTTATAATAGCATCAGTTTGTTGTAAATTGGGTATACCCGTGTCAATATGAAACACAATGGTTTCATCCTTTGAGCTCAATTCATATTTTCCTCGATCAACATCAATGATCATTTTAGCAGCTTTCATGAAGGGTCTTCCTAAAATTAGGGAGACTTCAGTATCCTCCTCTTCTGTCTCTGCAATGTAGAAATCTACAACATATGCAAATTTATCCACTTTGATTTGAATATCCTCTAATATCCCATAAAGGCATTGAGCGGATTTATTTGCAAGTAGTAACCTCACATTTGCAGGCTTGACCTTCACATTACTCAACTTGTTAAAATACGATAGCGGCATCAAATTGATGCTCTCTCCAAGATCTAATAAAGCATGAGTAGGAGGTAGATTACCAATAGAGATGGGTATAGTAAACCTACCTGGGTCAAGTGACTTACTTGTGACTAAGACCTTCTCTTCATGATGTTCCTTTTGTACTGTTTCTTCATCTTGTTGAACAACTTCCTCTTGAAGCGATTGTTCTTCAAAGATGATTTCTTCTTCCTCATCAAGTTCCTCCTCCTCTGACTTGTTGCCATCAGTAGCCATCAAGTTGCATTGTTCCTTTGGATTGGTTTGGGTCACAGCTGAGAAGTGTTGTTGCCTGTGCTCTGCTATCTCAGTCGCTAACTGACCCACTTAACTCTCTAGAGTTTTGATTGATGCCTCAGTAGTTTTCTTGAATCCACTAAATCTTTGCACAAGGTCATTAATTTAACCTTCCAAAGTGTTCATTTTATCATATATTGAGGGCTGCTATTGGTAAGGTGGTTGTCTTGTTCCTCCATTCTGACTCCAACCTGAGTTGGTTTGGTTATTTCTCCAACCTTGTGAATATTGATTGTTGTTATTGTTGGAGTAATTCCCTTGCCTTCCCTGGTTACCCATGAAGTTGACTTGTTATGGTTGTGTTCCTTGGCTAGCACATTGACCATTTAGATGGTCACCTCCACAGAAATCACAAATCAATGGTTGGGCTTGGATGGGTTGTGAGTGGACAACTTTGAGTTGTTGAGGGAGTGTCTTCAACGTCTCAGTGAGTGCTTCTAGTTGACGTTTAATGAGCTTGTTCTCAGCTAACAGAGCATCACTTTGATTGAGTTCCAGCATCCCTTTCTTTGGTAATTGCGCGGGTTGTCTTCCACTTTGAGCTTATTGATTGTTCTGTGCAAAGTGGTTGATGATTTCTAGCCCTCGATCAACTTCTGCGGATAAGATAGTTCCACCTGCTGCTGCATCTATGAATGACCTTAAATCTGAACGAAGTCCCTTGCAGAATATGTTGAGTTGGGCTATATCCTCATAGCCATGGTTGGGACAGTTGCGCAGCATAGACTTGTATCTTTCCCAAGCTTCTCAAAGTGGATCATCAATCCCTTGTCTGAAGGTAGAAATATATGCTTTGGCTTCTATCTGCTTCCCTGGTGGGAAGAATCTTGTCAAGAATTTCTCCTCAACCACACCCAATTGGTTAGGCTTTGATTTAGGTGTGATTGCAACCATTCCTTAGCTTTACCTATCAAAGAGAAAGGAAACAAGCGTAAGTAAACAGATTCTAAATTACCTTCCTTGAAACCCATAGTACCAATCAATTCATAAAAATTAGAGAGATAAGCATTTGGATTTTCATGATCCAATCTAGCGAATTGATGTGTACTAATGAGGTTGAGATGTGAAGTCTTCAACTCCAAAGCTCTTGCGTTTGATGGTAGCACAATGCTTGAGAAGTGACGTGGTCCTTGATGGGAGATATAATCTCCTAGCGTCCTTCTTGGACGTTCCTCTGCCATGTTTTTGGGTTCCTCAACAATTGTCCTTCTTCTTCTTCTCCCGTTCCTACCTCTGTTCTTTCGCGACGTCCTTTCTATTTCCGGGTCGAACTGTAATTGATTGGGGAACGCCTGACCTCTCAGAAGCATAAACAAGAAACTTTGAAAAAGGTAAGTGTTGAAGAGAATTAGAAAAACAATAAATTTCCTAAGATAATAATAGATCCTAAAAATAATAAGAATAATAAACAAATAAACAAAATCCTAAAATAAAAACTTGATAACTAGACCGCCAAGGTCTACACGAATTGGAAACCATTCCCCGGCAACGACGCCAAAAATACTTGATGAGTTTCTTGCAAGCAAACCAAAAATCCAGTAGTATAATAGTAAGAAAAGTATCGTATCCACAGGGAACGGTCAATTCACTTATACTCGTGATCTAATTATCAAAGGAAAAAAAAGGTTTTGAGAATATTATTATGCAAAAAACGTAAAAAGCAAATTAATAATCAATTAAATTTAGAAAGGAAGAGTTAGAGACACTTTACTTGGATTAGGATTGAACTTCATCTCATCACACCCCTCATGTATGTCGAGACTACCCAATATTTATAGGCTTTGAACTATAACACTGTAGACAAACTATATTGCTAAGACCCCGAGTTACCAGGCGCCACTCACACTGAAAGGTAATCCATGCGGGTTCTCCCAAGCGACAGACTTACCCTCGGCTTATTATGCTTTCTTTATTCCGTTTGTAAAAGAACTAATTGATAAACGAGGCCTACTCCTCTGGACGCACCTTCGCTAGAGTACTGTCACTACCCATCACTCATTAGAATACATCCACGTTTCGCTTCCTGGATTGACAATCAACTAATCCCTTGCTATCGATCCATTAGACCATGCCTATCCTTTAGATGCCCTTCATTAGGATACTCACACTACCCATCAATCATTAGCAACACCCATGTTTCGGTCACTGGTTAACCGAGTATTCTCATTCACTCAGAGGTTGAGTTTCCTATGTCTAGGCTCCCCCAAACTAAATCCTAGTCGTAACGTTAATTACAAACTAGCCTATAACTCCGGCGCAAGCGCGGAAGTTAGGAATTAAGCACAAAACAAGATTACCAATATTATAGCTAGGGAACTGCATAAATAAATAGATAGAGTTCAACATACACTTGGGAATGGAATCGTTTACATTCAATCCGAATGGAGAGTTAACTACACAAGGTAGCCATACAAACCACCGAAGATGCTGTCACCATCTTCAATCCTTGTGAAGCGCTCCTCTTCTCCTACTCTAAAATTAGAACTGGTGCATTATCACTGGAATATAACTTAATTACAATAATCGTGCACACTTTGATCTGGTGCAATGAGGTCCTATTTATAGGCTAAGGAAAGACAAGGAAAATTGGGGAGAAATCTATCTAAAAACGGCAACAGGGCACGAATCTTCGTAACTTGCGCTTCTCCCTGCGCTACAACACAGGTTGCAGCGCAGGATCCAGAGAGTTGCGGTTCACCCTGCGCTACAGCGCAGGTTGAAGCGCAGAATGCATCTTGCAGCTTCAATCTTTCTCTTTTTAACTTGATCTCTCCCCGAGATTGGTTTTGGTTGATTTGTCTTTCCTTGTTTCCCTTTTCTTGATGAAATCTTGCATTTATTGAGCATCTTGGATTTATTTGGGAAGGTTGCCTGCAGAATCCTTTTTGATTGGTAGAGATATCTTCATTAATGGTTCTCAGATATTCTTCAAATCTTCATTATTGCTCACAAATAATCTTCCAATCTTCATTAATTGCCTTCAATCAAACATCGAATCTTGCAGATATCTCCCTTATTTAATGCGATCTTTCCTTCAAATCAAATCTTTGCAATATCCTGCAAAAATCAGCAATATTTGTATCAAAATAGCATCAAATTCAAATCCAAGATTAATAAATACAATTTATCTAATATTTAATAAAAATGGATTAAATTTGGGCAAAATTACCATTTTATCCTTGATAAGTGAACTAAAAATTGTTCTAATTTATCAACTAATTTTCACTTATCTGTTTGATGAAGTAATTATTCATCATATCCCCCGAATTGATAATGAAAAGGCTAACCGTTTGGCTCAGATAGCATCGGGATACAAAATTTCAAATAAGAAACTTCAGAAGTTGATCAAAATAAAAGAACAACTTCCTCTCAAAGTTCATATTTGCTATAATGGCCATGACTTGGATTCGAATGATTGGAGAAAAGAGATATTCCATTATATGAAAAATCCTAATGGCCAAGTGGATCAAAAATTAAAATATAGAGCACTCCAATATACAATCTTAGGAGATGAATGTTGAGTCTCAGAATTAATTTAAGTATTCAAATTAGATTCGAGACTCATTATCCTTGGTTTTAATGATTAACAAATTAGATTAGATTAAAAGAAAACAGGTGCTACTAAGAAAGGTATTGTTTTGTTGATTGTGTTCTAGGATGGAATATTCATCTGAAGTATAAGAATCAGAAGAAGAAGAACCAGTGGAGTATCAAAAGAAGAAGAACAAATCAGAAGAAGAACGAAGAAGAATCAGAAGATGAAGCAATATAGAATCTGAAGAAAAGAAAAGACTTAATCATCTGAAGCATATTCATCAGAAGCCCAGAAGACAGCAAAGGAAGAAGAGATCCAAAATAAAAATGAAGCAACAGAAGCTACGGAAAAGAATAGAAAGAATTCAACTATCTGAAGACATGAAAGACTCAGACCGTATCAAGACTCATCATCATCTAAAGCATATCCTCCATCTGAAGAGTGACTATCATCTGAAGACTTGACTTCGTCTGAAGAAGTGATTATCATCTGAATACTCGAAGACAAACTGAAGACTTGACTCCGTATGAAGCATACCTATCATCTGAAGAATGGAAGCTGATCAGAAGCACTCTGTATGACTGAAGGACTGAAGGCGTCAGAACCAAGAAATGTTCTTATGAAGATATTATCAAAGCATGAAGAACACTGTATCCAATGGACTTCTTCATTTCGATACAAAAGTTAAGCGTACTTTTCTGCCTCGATCAAAAGACTTGCACAAATAAGGAAATCCTACAACGACTGCTGCATTTGCAATCAAAAGGGTACTGTATACGCAGACATACTGCATCTGCTATTGTCCAAAAGCAAATCAGAAGTCTGGACAAGAATATATCAAGAAAGATGTTTGAACTAATATTATTTAATTCAACATCTATTCAAATATCAGAAGAACTAGAAGAGACAAAGATGAATAAATCTAGGATCGTCTGAAGTAAAGAAAGAAGCATTCTGCTGAAGTAAAAAGGAAGAAGATTTCTGCTAAAAGGAAGAAGCATTTTGATTTAAACCATCTGAAGAGAAAAAGAAGCATTTCATCAAAAGAAGAAATCCTTGTTGAAAGCATTTCGATCTGAAGAATTAAAAGAAGCTTGAAGCTATCATCTGAAGGAAGTTATAAATGGCTTAACGGTGTGAAGAAATGAAACTCTCTAAATGCATGGAACAAATTTCAACATAGAAGAATTCACAATAGAAGCTGAGACCATATGATTCAACGACTATAAGATCATATGAGGAAATAGCAACAACAGCTATTGTTCTTAGGACAAGACACCTCACTCAAAGAAGAAAGAGGAAACTGTGTCAGGAGCAAATGAAAAGAAGTATATACAAATAAGCTAAAGGACAAACTCAACGGGTACCTCCTCATACATACTCTAAAAGAAAACAGAGGAAAGCAGAAGAAAGCTGAAGAAAGCAGAAGAAAACCAAGAGAGAAAAGAAGCATAAAAATATCAAGAAAATCTCTCAAAGGAGCTCATCAATAGAAGTGTCAGAACAAGATCGTCTGAACACTTATTTTGCTTAAGAAGAAGCAACCGTTTGAAAAACTATTACACAACGGATATATGAGCCACATCATCATCATCTCAACGGTATTATCAACCATCTTCAACGGCTATATCTCATCAGAACATATAAATAGCCTCAAGATTGAATTTGAAGATGTTGGCAAATCTTGCTAATCCGAAGTTGGTAAATCTTGCTAATTAGAAGTTGGCAAATCTTGCTAATCAGAAGTTGGCAAATCTTGCTAATCAGATGTTGGCAATTCTAGCTAACCAGAAGTCGGCTGACAGTCTGGATGGTAGAAAAGGCTTGCTTGCTCATTGAGAAGCATGAAAACCAATTGAGCCAATCTAATAGAGGACTTTGTAGTCCACCAGAAAGAAATGGCTGAACCACAATTTCATATCTTACTTAGCCAATTAGATGATGGAGATTTACCTCACTTAGAAGATGAGATTGTACCAAATTCATACACTTGTATCTCTGTCTTACCCTTGTACTTAGAATTATTCATTGTATCCTGAGTAGTACTCAGTTAACCTCTAGTACAGGAAGAGATTAAGTTTATGTTTCGTGGAAACTTCAACTTAGTTTAGTTTATAAACACTTTATGTGTCTGAGAGCCTGGAGAGGCTTGGTGGAAGAAAGAATACTTGTGTGCCTGGAGAGGCCTTGTGTACTAGGTGTGCCTGGAGAGGCCTTGTGTACTCATTGAGCCTGGAGAGGCTTGTCTGTAAAAGAATACTACACTGAGTTGCCTGGAGAGGCAGTTGAAAATAAAAGAATACTTATGGTAGAGCCTGGAGAGGCTTGTCTGTAAAAGAATACCGCACTAAGTTGCCTGGAGAGGCAGTTGGAAATAAAAGAATACTTGTGGTAGAGCCTGGAGAGGCTTGATAGAAAATAATACTTGTATCTGTGGTTTTAGATAGTGGAAAATCCAGTGGTGGTTTGCCCTGGGACTGGATGTAGCTCACTGGGTTGGTGGGTGAACCAGGATAAATTTTCTGGCTAAGTTTTCTATCCCTTAAACTCCTTAATTTACAGCTTTATATTTCTGATGGCGATTGAACAGTATTTTTCATAATAAACTTAACACAACAATTTCAATAAACTAAGTTTTCCAGGATAATAACTCATTCAGTTAATCTTATATCGTTTGGAGTATTACAAAGAATATACTTTGAAGAACGTCTGAAATAACTCTTTGAAGTGAATCTGAAACAGTTTCAGCTCAGAAGTTAGAAGTACGCTTCAGACGATGATCAATCATTTGAGGTTACTCAGAAACTGTTATGAAAAGATTCTTTGTAATATCATTCAGAAGGTATCTTGAGATTCATCTGAATATCTAAATCAATTAAATCAAAAGTCCAAACAAGTTTTTGATCTAGTCACCTTTTCTTTGTCTCTATGCTTGTCCTTCTTATATTCCGCAAGTTAAGTATTAATTCTGATAATAAGCTTCTCTCACTAATTTGTTTTAATGAATTAATAACTTATGTTAAAGATTTCCAAAATGGTGAAAATATTCAAAACACTATTCAACCCCCTTCTAGTGTTACCTGTGGAACTAACAATGAATTGTATAAAAAATCAGTAGATGGAAATCTTCTTTGATGTATAGGAGAAAAAGAAGCCTATTTGGCTTTAACAGAAGTTCATGATGGACTTTGTGGAGCTCATCAATCCAGAGAAAAGATGAGATGGGTTCTAAATAGGCAAAAATTATATTGGCCTACAATGATAAAAGACTGTTTGAAATATTCTAAATCTTGTGAAGAATGTCAAAAACATGCTAACATTCAACATGTCCTAGAAAGTGAGTTGCATTCGATCATCAAACCATGGCCATTTCGAGGTTGGGCTTTGGATTTAATTTGACGAATACATCCACCTTCATCCAAGTATCACAAGTATATTTTAGTAGCTATAGATTATTTTTCAAAAAGGGTCGAGGCAATTCCATTAAGAGATGTTGATCAAGAAGATGTTACTAGTTTCATTGAAGAAAACATAATTTTTCGATTTGGAATTCCTGAAACATTAACAACTGATCAAGGTTCAGTCTTTACTGGAAGGAAAATGCAAAACTTTGCAGAATCCTGGAATATTAAGTTACTAAAATCAATTCCCTATTATGCTCAGGCTAATGGAAAAGTTGAAGTTGCTAACAAAATCATTATTGGTTTAATAAAGAAGCATATTGGTAAAAAACCAAGAAGTTGGCATGAAACTTTAAACCAAATAATTTGGGCTTATCAAAATTCTCCCAAAGAAGTAACTGGAACTACTCCTTATAAGTTGGTATATGGTCATGAGGCAGTTCTTCCAGTTGAAATCAATTTGCAATCTATTCGAATTCAAAGACAAGAAGAATTACCTTCAGAAGATTATTGGAACTTGGTGTATGATGAATTAAATAATCTTGATGAAGATAGGTTGATTGCACTTGAAAATATTATAAGACAAAAAGAGAGGATTTCGAGGTTTTACAATAGAAAAGATAAGTTAAAAAGTTTCAAAGTTGGTGACTTAGTTTGGAAAGTTATTTTACTCGTTGATAAGAAAAATCCTGGTTATGGAAAATGGTCCCCAAATTGGGAAGGATCTTTCAAAATTGAAAACGTTCTTTCGAATAATGCCTATGTTATTCGGGAATTAAGTTCTAATCGAATAATTTCTATCAATGGTAAATACTTAAAAGAATATAAGCCCATGATGATGGAAGTGAGAATTCCATAAGGAAATTGTCAAATAAGTCTTACAAAAAACCAACAAAAATTCAAAATTTAAACAAAAGATTCAAAATAAAATAAAAGACGACTAATGAGAATCAGATTTCAGAACTTCAAGGGATCCTTGCAGACGTTGGAGTATCGAAGTTGCTGACTCTTTTTCGAGAATTACATCCTATGCTTGCTTCACAATTCCTTTCACCTCGAAATTCTTGGTCTTGATCTGAGCAAGTGCATCACTTTGTTTAATAACACATTTCTTTACACCAGTCTCGGAGTCAGCTTTCTTCTTTCTCGATTCGTCAAGATCAGCTTCTAAGGCCTTAATATGAGTATCCAGTTCTGAATTTTTAGTCTTTCTAGTTGAAATATACTTCGAAGCTTTTTCATAAGTCTCATTTAAAGTTCCAAGTTTAGCAAGACCACTTTTATATTTTTCAGTAAAAGAGGTTTCATTGAGCATGGCATTCGAAAAGCTTTAATGTGGCCGACTTGGATTCTGAAACGAAAGAATTCAGTCGAACAAAGGTGTTCGATGAAGGAGATGGAAGCTCATTAAACTTGGAATCGATAGCAGTAATCAACTTATCCAACTTTTGTCTGAATTTTTCTTTCTTCAAATTTTCGAAATAGTCTTCAGAGAAAACCATAGTCTTCAAGTCATGGAGAAAAGGTAACATTGAAGGACCTTGGGTTTTCTTCTGAACTTTGTTTGAAGATTGTTGAGATCTTGAAGAAAAAGAAATTTCCCATAAAAAATCTTGGTAAAATATTCCATTTCTCAGAACTCAATTTCAAAATGAGAATATTTTGGGGGGCATCTGTTAGTGGTGGAAATTTCACCTAGTCCTTTTTATCCAATAGGGCCTTGTCGATTGAAAGAATTCGAAAGACAGATACCTATAGAATTGAAAGAAAAAGTTGAGATTTATCAGTTTGTGAGGAAATGTTTTCGAAGTTTAACTTAGCCAAAATTGGATGCATGTTTGCTTTATGATACATATTTTTCTAATACAATTCGAGAAACATGGTGGTTTATGACACATGAGATGATAAATCTTCAAGAGAATTTTCCAATTGCTATTTGAAAAGATGATATTTCTATTGGACTAGTGAAATTTCACTTAAGTGTTTTTATCTGATAAAACCTTTTCTGTTGGAAGGACTAGAGAAAGATGATACATCTTTTAGTGGCAAAAATTTCACTAAGTGTTTTTTTTGAATACATGAAAAGATTTGGAAAATATGATGTATCTTTTGGTGATGAAAATTTCACTAAGTGTTTTGTATCAAATCAAACCTTTTTTGTTGAAAGAATTCGAAATGGGTGATGCTTGTAGAATCTAAGAAAGAGGTTTAAAAGTTGTCAGTCTGAAAGACATGGGTTTTTTTGAATTCAACTAAATTAAAATTGAGAACGTTTTTGTCATTTCTAAGGCATCTTTTTCGAATACGAAATCGAAAAACAAAGACATTTTTTAGACAGAAGTTTCATCAGACTTAGTTTTTCTAAGGCAGAGACTTAAGAAGATATTTTTGGAACAAGAATTCGAAAAACAGAGACCTTTTCCAGACAAGAGTTTCATCAGACTTAGTATTTTTAGAAGTAAAGACTTGAGAAAATAGGAAGTTGTGAGACAACAAAATTTGTTAAGTATTTCGAATAGAAATTCGAAAAAGGAGTTCAAATAGTCAGAAGCTGGTACGTCTATTCTTGAAGTTGTACCCTAAACTTCATGTCGAAGACTCAAGTTAGAACGAATTAGAAGAAATGAAGACATGAGTTTCTTTAGTATTTTCGAACTCTGGAAAAAGAGAACTCGAAATGAAGACTTAGTGGATTTTTGAAGAGAAGGCTTTGACAAATAAAGTTAAATTTTCGAATAAAAGAACTCCAAGCAAGTGGTGATCAGATTTCAAATAGAACAGAAGTCATGGGTCAAATGAAAATGGGGTATGAAGTTATATCAGTATTTTCGAATATAAGAAGCATGAAATTCTAAGCCAAGACTTAGTGATATTATGTAAGGAGAAATGCTGGTAGAAATGGTTTAAGATTTCGAATGTGAAAGCCTTAGATAACTTGATGCCAAATTTCGAATTCTAGAGGAAGAGCTTTCGAAATGAAGACTTAATGAAGTTTAGGAGAAAGAATATTGACAAAAGAAGCTCAGAAATTCGAATGTGGAAGCCTTGGACAAATTGAAGTAGATTTTTGAGCAAAATGCAAGAAGATTTCGATTCAAAAGATTTAAACATTTTGAAAGCACTTTTTGAAGATAAGAAGACATGGAAGAAAGTTTGAAGATTTTGAATAAATCTGAAGAAAGCCATGAGGTTATAATTCGAAGAGAAGAAGTATATTAGATTTGAATAAATCTGAAGAAAGCCAGGAGGTTATATTAGACCTTTGGAGGTTTCGAATTTGATATAGCCAAAGTCTTTTAGAATTTCGAATCAGACTTAGACATTTTGGCTAAAGATTTCGAATCAGAATGTTTAACCATTTTGTCTGAAGATTTCGAATCCAGACTAAACCAAATTGGCAAAAGATTTCGAATCTAATATAAGCTGAAACCCTTGGAGATTTCGAATCTTGTATGACTAAAATCATTGACAATTTCGAATTCAGCATAGTCAGAGCCACCCAAGATTTCGAATCTAACCTAATCAAATACTCTGAAAATTTCGAACCCAGACTTAGACATATTGGCTGAAAATTTTGAATTCAGACTTAACCATATTGTCTGAAAATTTTGAATTTTGACTTAACCATGTTGTCTGAAGATTTCGAATTTGAACTTAGATAAATATTATGAAGATTTCAAGTCAAGACTTATCTAGATTTCCTGAAGATTTCGAGTCAAGGCTCATCAATATTTCTTGATGATTTCGAGTCAAGGCAAAGACTAAAAGCCAAGAGAATTTTGAGTGAAGACTTAGACAAATCAGATGAAGATTTTGAATCAGAATTCAAACTAAAGCATGCGTGTGGAAAGCATCCATTAAAGTCAGGACATTTGTGCAGCCATAGATTAGGCAGTTAGCATTCTATATTACGTGCCTGTTGTAAATTAGTTGACCGTTAGGATCAAAAGTCTATAAATAGGGCAAAGTCATAGGTCCTAAGGACGGATCTTTCTCCATTCTACATACTTAAGACTTACTCGAAAAAAACACACTATCTATCATTATGACGACTACTTGCTCATCCGAGAATACTCGAAAAGTATGTCAGTTTGAGAATTCGTCAAACCTTTTCAACACATTTTCTTAAACTTTCTTTTACTTTCTTGATTTTTCTTTTACTTTTCAATTTACATTGTTTCTTGCCCTTTACTTTTTTCTACTTCTTACTTGTTAATTGCATCACATTATTCATAGAATCCACCATGAGGACTTGATTCCAGTCCCAGATAGTTCATAGGAATTTTTAACTTGATTTAAACAAAAATCACCACAAACAATACCTCATCTTTATAAATAGCTTCGTGAAAGACTTCAAAAAGTGTGGAGAAGAAAGAACGTATCAAACCAATACTTTGTCAAATTCACGCTGCAAATACTCTCCGTATATTGTACATAAAATTCACTTATCATGAGTAGTACTCAGTTATCTTGTACAAGTTCATTTCAGTTTAAGTTAGGAACTCTACTTTAGTTCAGTAACTTAAACAAATCTCATTGTAAACACTTTTAAGTGTCTAAGAGCCTGGAGAGGCTTGGTGGAAGAAAGAATACTTGTTGTTGAGCTTGGAGAGGCTTGTTGTTTAAATAATACTTGGTTTAGAGCCTAGAGAGGCTTGGTAGTAAAGAATACTTGTTGTTGTAGAGCCTGAAGAGGCTTGATAGAAAAGAATACTTGTATATCTGATCAGATAGTGGAAAATCCTTAGCTGGTTGGCTTTGGGACTGGACGTAGCTCACAGTGGTGGTGGGTGAACCAATATAAATCTTTGGCTAAGTTTTCTCATCCCTAAACTCCTTTTAAGTTCAATTTATATTAACGTGGAGGGTTCTGAGATTGATGTTTTATAATACTAAGTTGAAAAACCAGTTTTCTGAACTATTTTATTGAACCTGTTGAAGTTACTTCAGCAAGTATATAAATCCCAGTTTCAGCAAGTTAAAAAAATCTCTTTGAAAAGGTACTGCTTGTGAAAGGTTTTCTAAAAACTGCTTAAGTTTTCTAAAACACTATTCAATCCCCCTTCCAGTGTTTCCTGTGGTTTCTACAGTTGGTATCAGAGCTCAACCTTGGGTTGAGCATCTAACAGTGCTGAGGAAGAAGATCCTAGATGGAAACCTCTACAAGAAACCCTCATTGAATCTTTGAAGGAGCATCTGTCACCAGGCCTTTAGCTTTCAATAGAACTGATTATCAATACTAGAGAGAACATATGTAGCCGTTCATTGAAAGCAACAATCTGGATCTCTGGGATATAATTACCGATGGTGATTATGTTCTTCTGAGAAATGGAGTGCCTATTCCAAAACTTGAGTGGTCCTATGAGAAAAAGTTAGAGTACAACTCAATGCTCAAGCCAAACTCTACTTAGTCTGTTCTCTGAACAAGACTGAGTATAAGAAGGTACAAGGATGCACCTCTGCCAAGGAAATACGGGATATGCTGGCTTCATCAATTCATGAAGATACTATGAATGTCAAATATGTCCTATCAGACCTAGAGGACTCTACCTCAGAAGATGAAAAGGATTCATCTATAGAAGTAAACCTGTGCTTAATGGCAAGGTAACTTTCTTCAGAAGGTATAGTGTCCAAGGTAATGTCACTAACTTTTCAAGATGAATATGATGATATGGTGGATAGTTCCAATGAACTTTTCAAAAAGTATAAGAAACTCTCTAATGCATACACTGTTATATGCAATGAGAATAAAATTATTGAAAATGAGAAACTTATACTTAGAGAAAAGATTCTAGAACATGAAAATAATAACTCCAAAAATCTATTTGAAGAAAATCAAAGTCTTCAAAGACAGATGAAGGAACTTACTAAAGACCTAGCCAATTTTGTTGAAGGAACTAGTAATCTTAATAGATTATTGGGAACTCAAAAAAGGTTTAAAGACAAATGTGGCTTGGGATTTTCTGAAAAACCATCATCAAATTCATCATCTCTTAAAATTCCCAAGAAGGCTAAAAGAAAGTAGATGGGTGTACTCATTGTGATAAACCTAGACAAAATATGTCTAAGTGTAAACAAAAAGAGAAATCTATACCCAAAACTAACCTAAGTGGACCCAAGAAAATATGAGTACAAAAAACCTCAATTGTTACTCTTACAGATGTCTTGGATAAATCAAAGAAGACACCTAGAATAACCACAGAAGAATGGATGCGTGCAACTATTGATGGAAGGAAGGTGTATGTGCCCAGACCTTAGAACAAGAGCTGTTGGAATGATCATCCTCAATACAATTCATAAAATAATGTTGAGTCTCAACAGATGTAACTCATTATGGACTTATGCTGACAATCCCTGTTGGTAAAATCTTGTATAGTTGCAAATAATTATTTGAGAATACATTCTTTATCTGAAACTTTGTGTTATTTGATGTACATATGAACTTTCTGAAATGTATTGATGGCAGTTGAGTCCAAGCCCTATGGGTACCCGCAAAAACTACCCGCAATGGGCAGGGTAAAAACCTGCAAAACGGGTATGGGCGCGGGTACAGGGCACTATGATGCCCAGCCCGCCCCATACCCGCACTCATATATATATATAGATATTAAATTATTTAATAAATAATACCATATATTATTATATATATAGTAATTTTATTAAAATATCTAATATATTTATACATATATTTAAAATTGATATATAATATTACATATTAAAAATATATTTTTAAAACTACCTATTTGTGTTTTCTACTTTATAATATATGACTAATTAGTGTTAATAATATTTTTTTGCACATCATAGAGAATGCTAACACATGATATCCATGTTTATAAAGTAGTGTAATGTGAATGTATATTATAATATTTAATAAAAATTTTGAACATTAATTACGTGTTGTGTTTTAGAATATTAACGTAATGTGTTTCGATTTAATTAAATTGTTATGTTATTGATATTTATTAAATATGTTTAGATGATTTTGGAGAAATTATTCAATTGAGTTATACTTTTATTTAATTAATATTTTTTTAATGAGTTATTAATTTTTCACTTAACTAAATTGCGGGTAACGGGTGCGGGTATGGGCATATAGGTGCCCAGCGGGTATGGGGACGAGCATTAAAGTTGCTGCTGACGTGGGTACGAGCTTTTTTCTAAAGTGCGGGTATGGGGACGGGCACTATGGTACCCTGCCCATAGGGTACCCATTGCCATCCCTACTGAAATGCATGAATTCTCTAATATATGAACATGTTGAAATCTGTGTGTCTGCTGATATAACTGTTACCTGCTGAAGTATTTTGAACTTGTTGAACAGAAACACTTTCTGAAGTGTCACTTGATGACGTGGCTATTTGAGACGGTGTGCTCTTCACCTTTCCAAAGTCTCTTGCACGACGCATGACTCCCTATGTCTGTGCAGCCTGTAACTGTCATCATTACTGCTTAGTGCTGAGTCTATTTATAGAGCACGTGGGAAGCTATTCAAGGTTACTCTCTCTTTGCATTCTCAAACTCTCAGTTTCCAGAAACCGTTCAGTGTTCCTGCATCCTCAAGCTCTCATCTTTCTCAAGCTTTCATTTTTCTCAAGCTTTGTGATTCATCAATGGCTCCTAAGAAAGGTGATGATGCTGCTTCTAAGGCTGGTGGGAAGATCGTCCCTACCAGGTGTGTAAACCTTGAGAAACTTGTTGAATATGGTCATGATTTTACTGAGTATTTTGAGGCTACTGGATGGACCCCGTTCTTTGAGAACCTCTATTGTTCTTGGCATGAGGCAAGTGTTTATGAATTCTGGAGGACTGTTAGGGTTATTGAAGGGAACATGCATGTATCTATTAAGGCAACAGTTATGGGGGAAGACATTTTTGTTGATGCCTCCCTCTTGGAAACTATAACAAAAGTAAAGGTTCAAGGAGAACAATTTGTTCCAGACTGGGAGATGAGAAATGGTGGACCTAGGATGTATAACAAGATGTTATTTAGTTCAGAGATTCCCTAGAATATGGGTGGAACTGGTTTGCTGGAAGTTCCTAGGCCGTTGCATGCCATTCTTAGATGTTGCGTGCTTCCAAAAGGAGGGAGCAAGAATCATGTTTCTGAACTGGAAATGTTTTTCCTTATCTACTTGCTGCAGAAGAAGAAGCTCAACTTGCCAAGGATCCTTCTCTATCACATGATCAGAAGAGCAAGAGATTCTGCTGCCAACCTCCCACACAATACCTTAATAATGAAGATTATGCTTCATTACAAGATCCCTGTGGAGAAGAAGTATGATCAGAAGCCTCCATTTTTCTTCACACCTACCAACATTAAGAAGATGGGTATTAATATCAAGTAACCTGCTCCTGAACCCTCTGTAAAAGAAACTCTTGTTGCTGAGAAGGCTGCTGCTTCTGGAAGGTCAGTCCTTGACATTCTTGAAGATGAACTTCAGGGAGATGCGAGGAAGGATGAATTCCAACCTGCTGCTAAAACTCCTGTGAAGAAGATTGTTAAGAAGAAAAGAACCAAAGTCTCTTAGAAGGTTCTTGAAGCTGTTGACACTCAACAAGTTAGGGAAGTTGAAGTTGCTAATCAAAGGGCAACACCATCTGAAAAGGTGGTTGATGTGGCACCGCTCCTAGCTTCTGAAACTGTTCAGAAGGTTCCTAGTGAACCTGCTGAAATTGTGGGTCAGGATGCTAAGGTTGCTGTTACTCAGGTCACTGAGCCTACCTCTATCCCTGGGGGATAGGCCATGATGGTGGATCTACCAAGTGAGAGCTACTCTAAGAAGCTTATTGCTATCATGCCTTTGTCTACAAGTCATCCAAATCCTGAAATTCAGGAAGTTGTTACCCTAGCCAATGCTTTAGATGAATAGGAAGCTAGAAAAGCAAAAGAACAAGAAGACCAGGACCATGCTATTGTTGTTGCTGCTCAGCAAGCAATCCTTGAAGATGAAAGGTTAGAGACATCTTCCAAACCCAAGAGGAAGAGAGTGTCTAAAACCTTGAGGGTAAGGAGAAGAAGGCTGCTTTCCCCAGTTCGTGAAGAACCTCTAGCTCGCATGATTACAAGGATCAAATCAATTCAGAAGGAAGATGCTGTGAAATTCCAGCAAACAGCTGAGGAGATAAGATCAAAGAAAATCTTGGAACTGAAGCTTTAGAAGCAAGAGAAAGAGAAATCAGAAGGCTGAGAGAAAAGAATGAGAAGCTGCTGAGAATGATGAACCAGATACAAGCTACTAAAGCTCAACTGCAACCTCAAGCACCTCAAGTATCAAGACCCGCTAAGCATAAGAGGAGTTGTAGTCTGTGATGGCTTAGCCATTTACTTCAGAAAGCATCTTGTGTTCATAATTCCTTAAAACTTTCTTAAGTTTTTAATAAATGAGTTTCTGCTTCATATTCTTTGATGTGACCACGTACTTAATTACTTTCGTCAACCTACTATCTGTGCATTTTTATATCATTGACTGAAGTATTTAATATTCTGCAAATATTGAATATTTTGAAATAATTGATTGCTCTGAATTAACTTGAATTTATTGCTCTGGATATGCATTTATTGCTTTAGAAAGCTTTGTATACCCTTTTGATTGATGATAAAAGGGGGAGTAATATAAACTAACAAAATCTGAAGTTTAAGTGTTTTCAGAAAAGCAAACTTTTGTTCAGGGGAGCAAGCACTTACCTAAGTATCTGTCTAAGGGGGAGATCTTTCTAAACCTAATTCTATTTAATTTCCCTTCAGATATTTGTAAGGTTAAGCAAATTTGTCATCATTAAAAAGGGGGAGAATGTTGAGTCTAAAAAATATTATTAAATAATTAATATTGTTTTAAGTCTCATAATCCTAGGTTTTAATGAATAACAAATTTGGTTAAAGTATCTTAAAAGATAGTGCAAATTCTCTTTAAGGCGTTCTCTGTATTTCAGCAACTCTCTAAAAGAGCAACCCTATGAAGTGGTGCAACCTTCTGAAGGAGAGGAACCCTCTGAAGAGTCAGGACTGGCTGAAGTAATCAACTCTTTGAAGAGAAGTGCTATCTGAAATGTGAAGACCTGCTGAAGGAATCCAACGTGGCATATTATCTGAAGTCAGAAATCAAATAGAGTGAAGCCCTCTGAGAATTTTTGCTCAAGAGTTAAAAGCTTTCTCAACGTCATCTGCAACACGTCTTCTTAAGGAAATGAGTACAAAGTCCTTTTGCATAAATTTGAATCATCGTACCAGAAAAGGAAATCTCTATTTCCTAGTACCTGCAGTGTGTCAGAACTGAGTCATCACTGCTCAACTACTCTGTACAAAGTCAGAAGCTATCAGAAGATTGTCTCAAAACGGACACTACAACATTTAATGCTATCTCTTAACGGTGAACTCAACAAATCTTCAATGGACTTATACCTCATCTTTATAAATAGCTTCGTGAAAGACTTCAAAATGTGTGGAGAAGAAAGAACGTATCAAGCCAATACTCTGTCAAATTCACGCTGCAAATACTCTTTGAATATTGTGCATAAAATTCACTTATCCTGAGTAGTACTCAGTTATCTTGTACAAGTTCATTTCAATTTAAGTTAGAAACTCTACTTTAGTTCAGTAACTTAAACAAATCTCATTGTAAACACTTTTAAGTGTCTGAGGGCCTGGAGAGGCTTGGTTGAAGAAATAATACTTGTTGTTTAGCTTGGAGAGGCTTATTGTTTAAATAATACTAGGTGTAGAGCCTGGAGAGGCTTGGTGGGAAAGAATAATTGTTGTTGTAGAGCCTGAAGAGGCTTGATAGAAAAGAATACTTGTATATCTGATCAGATAGTGGAAAATCCTTAGTTGGTTGGCTTTGGGATTGGACGTAGCTCACAATGGTGGTTGGTGAACCAGTATAAATCTTTGGCTAAGTTTTCTCATCCCTAAACTCCTTTTAAATTCAATTTATACTAACATGGAGGATTCAGAGATTGTTGTTTTATAATACTAAGTTGAAAAACAAGTTTTCTGAACTGTTTTATTGAACCTGCTGAAGTTACTTCAACACGTATATAAATCCCAGTTTCAGCAAGTTATAAAAATCTCTTTGAAAAGGTACTGCTTGTAAAGGTTTTCTAAAAACGTCTTAAGTTTTATAAAACACTATTCAACCCTCTCTTCTAGTGTTTCCTGTGGTTTCTACAAGGTGTATCCCTCTTATGCTACTCATGCTAAGCCTCTAACACCTGAGCAATGGAGGGAGTTACCTGCCTATCTGAAGAGGCAAGGTGGAGGACTTGACCATGTTTACAGAGATTGGGTTTGGGATTCTTACTAGCATATCAAAGAATAAGCAAGTTCTTCTTCTGGAACCTCATGGAATGCTGAAGACTCTCTTACTGCTGGAAGCATGTATATTGTTGAGAAAAGAGACTTATTTCCGAGTCAATTTCCTCTGTTAACTGGAGAATTTCATGAAGATTGGGTGATTCAGAAGAGACCCTATATGCAGTACTTCTGTGCTGTTTCTAGGCCTGATGTTTTTGGGCTGCCTAAGGGTTTTCAAATGTTCAGATTCTCCTGCAGGCATCTTTCTATTGTCCTCTATGAAAAAGATATTGAAGAAGAGAATGCTGCTTTGAGAAGAGAAAATCAAGAGCTGAGTCTGAAGCACGTAGAACTTGTTTAGAAAACTGATCAGATTATGGCAACCCAACAACAACTTCAAGTAGGTCAAGCTGACTTCCGGTCTGTTGTTCTATCTGAGCTTGAAAGGCACAGGCTGGAGATTAAAGCTATCATTGAAGAAGCTCTTTTGGGAAGAAGGACTGGATAGACTTAGTCTATGATGTTTATCCATTGTCTTTAAAACACTATTTTGTTTTGGTCTTTGAACAATTTTCTCTGATTAATTGAATGTGTTCTGTTTTTCATATATGTTCTCATATCTCTTTATACTTGTTTCAATTTGCGCTGAAATTTATATGTTCTATATTATTCACTAAACTCGTTTTCTCTGATCCCTTTTGATCTTTTGATTGATGATAAAAGGGGGAGTACTAACAAGAAAATCTGAGTTTCAATGTTTCAGAAAAGGAAATCTTCAGAAAAGGAACTTAAGTTATTATACTTAGGGGCAGGACCCTAAAAATACTTGAGTTATCTGATTGAGGGGGAGCTTTTCTAATCATATATCTATTATTCTTTTATCCTCTGATTTCCTTGTTAAAACAAAATTTTTCGTCATTAAAAAGGGGGAGAATGTTGAGTCTCAAGAAATTTATGAAGGAACTTCTAAGAGAACTAACATCTTCTATGTTTTAATGAATAACATATTTTGTTTTTAATCATTGAAAAGTTGCACATGCGTTTAATGGACTTACTTTGATTTCAGCTAAATTTGACCATCTGAACCTAAACGTTTATGACACATCTGTCTGAAGGAGTCAAGCTCTCTGAAGCACCAAGACTCTCTGAAGAAGCCTTTTCTTTCTGAAGGTCAATCAGTCTGAAGCACTGTCTGTCTGAAGACTTCAAGCTATCTGAAATCATAGTTCATCTAAAGAATGATACTTTTTGAAGATTGCTGACGTGGATTACTAGCAGCTTTTCCGAAGAGTAAAGGCTCTGAAGATTTCTCCTGGAGTCAAGACGTCTCTGCAATCCTTCTCTTACACGCAATTCATTCTTTCCATTTCAAGGCAGAGAATTTTTAGCATGTGTGGAATACATGCACCAGAAAGGAAAGTCTGCTACGCAGTTTTTGCAGTGCTCAGAACAGAGACAACGCAGTCTGCAACCTTGTACTTTGTCAAAAGCTGTATCACAACGGGATTAATAGCATTTAATGTTATCTCTCAACGGTGATTTTAACGGACTTCACTTCATCATCTATAAATAGCTTCATGCAGAACCCATGCAGAACAGAGAACAAGTCAAGAACAAAAGTGCACTTACGCTGCAAGTTTTTCTTTGTAAAAACACTTTGATAAATTTCATTTGTACACAAATTTTCATATCCTGAGTTTAACTCAGTTTGCTTATACATCTTTCTGTTTAAGTTACCAACTGGTTTTATAGTTCTTCAACTTAAACAAATTCTTTATAAACACTGTTTTAGTGTCTGAGAGCCTGAAGAGGCTTGGTGGAAGAAAGAATACTTGTTTGTTGAGCCCGAAGAGGCTTGTTGTGTAAATAATACTTGGTGGTAGAGTCTGAAGAGGCTTGAAAGAAAAGAATACTTGTAATTTGATCAGATTAGTGGAAAATGCATAGCGTTGTTTACTTTAGGACTGGATGTAGCTCACTGAGGTTGTGAGTGAACCAGGATAAACTCTATGCCTGAGTATCTCTATCCCTTATCTCTTTCAATTTAGTTTTCATACTAATCTTAAGGGGATTGAACTTGTTCATACTAATACTGAACGTAAAATCTTGTTTAAGAAAACCCGTTTTCATACTGTCTGAAACAGCTTTAGACAATACTTAAACTTCAGATAAATCTCCAGTTGTCTGAACTTTTCAGAAAGTTTCAGTTTTAAGAAATGAGTTTCCAGAAAACGTTAAGTTTTATATAAACACTATTCAACCCCCCTTCTAGTGTTTACCTGTGTTTTCTAAAAAAAATGCTTAATTTTCGAAATGCACAATCTCTAAATCGTCTCTTTCTACTATTATTTGTATCCCTAGTTTTTAAATGACTCATTAAAGACTTATTCATACAAACCCTGATCCCATTGTGTGTGGTTATGATTTTGAACAAAAATATTAATATACATCAAATGTTTTAAATTATTGTTTAAAACAAAAAACAATGACATGGATATTTTGTAACATATAACTAAAAAACAATTGACATTCAACTTGATAAAGGTATTGTTCCACATTTCTTATGACCTCTACCTAGTTTACAAGACTTTGGTCTTCGACAACGAGTGGGCTTGAGGTTCCAAGTCTGACACGGTAAGTTCATCATCGATCTACACGACAAGTAAAGAAATTATAATAAAAATATAACATTTACTTACTATTCTTACTACTATGAATACGATGTTGATAACATTTGCTCTATAGGTTGTGGATAAGAACCTTCAACATGAAAAGCTTTTATCGAAATGAAAATATTAATTACGTTAGTAACATTAAGGTTCAATAAATAGTTTTCTTTACAATAAAAAATTTCCATTTCCTATATTCTTATCCTCATCCCTTATCAAAATCATTATTCCTATTATAGATGAAAGGTTCATAATTACTACACTTTACAAATTTGATGGCTAGGGGAAATTTAATTCTTCCACCAATAGATACTACAAATAGGTTCTAAAATATTAAATGTGTGATGGTGATTTATTATGAATTTCAATATCTCTTTGATCGAGGTCATACCCAATCAAATAATATGAATTAAAGTGTAGTGAGGGTTAGACAACCCAAAGTCGTCTCTCAAGGAATTCAATAACAATTTAAAATATCAGATTTCAGACTAAAAATTTAGAACCAGAACTTCAGATTGAACTTAAGACAAATGACTTCAGACGATCTTAAAACTTCAGACGGTCTTAAGACTTCAGACGGTCTTAAGACTTCAGACGGTCTTAAGACTTCAGACTTTCTTAAGACAGGGATTGTCTTAACAGTGCAGAATTTCAGAACGTAACAGAAAGAGGGGGTTTTTGGTTGTTTGTTTAGAAATAGAGTTTCACAAGTAAAGAAGAAGGAATAAAACGATGTAAGAAAACAAATTGATTCTCTTGTTCATTTACAATTGGATCCTTCATCGGTTAAAAATACATCGAACTCAATTTCCAGAATAAATTCGAATTAACCGAACAAGCGTCAATTAATTCAACAATAATCTCACTCAAGAACTAAGCGAACTAGCTAAACCAGACTAAGTGTACTGGTATGAGATTTCTAATCCTTTACCTCCTGAATTAAGCAAACAATTGGTTGTTTAGAATGAAGCAAAGTAAACCAGAATTCTTAGTGAAGAACAGAATTGAATCATCAGCAAGCGTTCAAATACAACTTAAGATTCAAAACCAGAATTCTAAAGGAGAAGATGAAATTGAATTTACTGCAGAAATTGAAATACGAATTTGAGTTAAAATGAACCTCAAAATCCAATGTAAAATCACTCAAGAATCAATCCTCAAGAGTTTAGCAATCCATAAGAGGAAGAACAGCAAAATGAAAATGCAGAAAAAGAAGAAGAAGAAAACCTAGAAAAACAGAGAGAAGGGAAAGCAAGCGTCTCCTCAACTTCAATTGGTGTAAAGGTGAAAAAATATGAAAAGTCTCTCTCTAACAGAATTTTAACAGCCCCTATTTATACTAATCCCTAAACCATAAGATTAACCTAATGGATGGGGTAAAATGGGCCCAGACTAACAAGTTTCAGGCCCAAAAATACTAAAACTACTTCAGCAACTACTTAAGAAACTTGCTGTTCCCGCTCAAGTTCTGATAGCATATGAATGTCAACTTCAAACTGAAAACTGCACCTTGTCTCTCAGTGGAATATAGCCATATAGCATATCAAATTAAAACCCCAAAAGTTAGCTTTCCAATGCCATTGGAATCACCTCAATCAGACACCTATCAGACACCTACAGCTCCAGATATCATCAAAACAAGACAGGTAGGTCAGTAGGCTTAAAAATCCGAATTTAAACAACATTTCTAATTAAGCCTCAATTAAGTCCAATTTGGTAAATTCAAACTAAAATAGTGGATATAATCACAATTAGAGTCCAAGAAAGCTAAGATTAATTATGCAAAGTGTGAATAAAAATGTGTTCATCAAATTCCCCCACACTTTCCCTTTTGCACTCCGGGCAAAACACCACATGAAACCAAAGATTAATTAGGAGCAAGATGCAAATACAGATGACATAGTTATCAAGAGATCCAAGGAATGCATAGGAGTAGGTAAGATACAACATCCAAGGAATCATGGAGTCAAGAAATATTTGAATGGAATTCCCAATAATTTAGCAAATAAGAGGGTAGATCAAATCAAAGGGGTAAATCAAGAATGATAAAATCCTCACAAGACAAACTCTCTAACTCTCAAGTGTTTAGGCTTGTGAATATACACTCAAAGAACTCATGTAAGCAAACACTACCATAGGCTTGGCAAGACTCTAATATCCAAAACAATTGAAGCACAAGCAAGCAAATATCAAGAGGACTTCAAATAGGATGAAATGGGGCCAAGGTAAAGGTAGGGAAAATGAAGGATAAGAAGCTATAAACCAAAGAGAATAGAGGAGCAATGGGGAATAAACTCATGAATGCAAGTAGCATACATCTCAAGATTACAATTAAACTCCTCTTTTTCACCTTTTGACCCAATTTTTTTTTTTTTTTATTTCAAGCACACTTTATTTCTTTGCTTTTTTTTTTATATACTTTTCTTTTAAGCTTTTCTTTTCTTTTTTTTCTGTTTTTTTTTTTAATTTTCCATCATTCCTTTTCCAATTTTTTTAAAACTAGCCAAGGTCACAATATGATATCCACTTGAGGAGATAAGATAAGAAATTTAAGTACACCCCCACACTTATTCAAGAACCTATTCCCAAAACAATTCCAAAGCTCCTTTATCCTATAAGGCAAGGACAATCATGGTTTTTCACTTTCAAGGCTTGTAATGAGCTTTTAATAACAAGAAATGGAATCCATAGGCTCAAAGGGGTTAACAAGTTGGAAAATTATCAAGGTAGGCTAATATGGCTAGTAGCTCAATTATCAACAAAAATGCCTCAATCATCTCAATTCATGCAAGTGAACAAAGTTGCAAATTAAAGAGTCAAGCCAAGTTCTAGAGCACAAGTAAACATGAGTGAAATCACACAAGAAAAAGAGAGAATGGCATAGAATGATCCATCCATCAATAAGGCTCAAAATCTCACGAAGGACAACTCCATCACAAAAGATTCAACCCAATAATTATCAAAACCAACTTATTCACCAAATTACAAGGAATTCAATCAATATAAATCAAGAAACCAATTATCCAAGAATGATGAAAATGCAAACTACCAACACAAATCCTAAAAATCCAATGAAAAACATGCCAAATGTATTTTTCTACTGCCAGAAATCTGTTTTGGCTGTTAAAATAAATTCTGCTGTCAAGGAAAAACGTACTGTCTGAAATTCTACTGTAAATAGCAGCAGGAAAAAACGCACAAATAGCATACAGTAATAGTAAACAACACTTTCAGACAATAGACAGTAAAATTCAGACAACAGTAGCTACAGAATAGCTACGCAACAGCTAACAGCTTCAGAAACAACAAATTCAACAAGTAGTTTCAGACAATAAACAGTAAATTTTCAGCAAACAACATACTGTCTGAATTTTTTTTTAAATCCTAAAAATTGCTAACACAAATCAATTAAATCCTAACCACAAACTAATTTCTAAAATGAATTCTAAAGTCCTAAAATTACAATTCTCCTCCCACACACATAAATCACACATTGTCCTCAATGTAAAAATAATGAAATTGGAGAACAAGAGACATAATATAATGAAAAAGTGGGGAAAGAGACTCCCTCATCAAGGTGGAAGTATTTGCACTTGAGGGAATTGGGGAAGCTGCAAGCTAAGCTCCTCAACCGTCTCATCAACCAAAGTGGGGCTCTCATGAAACAGCTTGAGACGGTGGCCATTGACCTTGAAGGTCTTGTTGGTGGACTCACTTTTCAGCTCTACAACCCCATAAGGATAAACATGAGTAACAAGAAAAGGTCCAACCCAACGAGAGCGAAGCTTACCAGGCATGAGCTTAAGTCTAGAATTGAACAACAAAACCTTTTGGCCTACAACAAACTCTTTTCTAGCAATAGATTGATCATGAAATTTCTTAGTCTTCTCCTTGTAGAACTTAGAGTTCTCATAGGCCGCCAGGCGAATCTCATCAAGCTCCTGCAAATGAAGTTTCCTTTGTTCTCCTGCCTGGTCGCAATCTAAGTTGCAAGCTCGTACTGCCCAATATGCCCGATGCTTTATCTCCACAGGTAAGTGACATGCCTTACCAAAAACAACTTTGAAGGGAGACATCCCAAGAGGTGCTTTGTAGGCAGTCCTATGAGCCCAAAGAGCATCATTAAGGCGGCGGCTCCAATCTTTCCTATTAGGATGCACCATCTTCTCAAGAATCCTCTTAATATCTCTGTTGGAGATCTCAGCCTGTCCATTAGTCTGGGGATGGTATGGTGTAGAAACTCTATGCACCACCCCATACTTCTTCAGCAAAGCCTCCATGGACCGGTTACAGAAGTGGGTCCCCTGATCACTAACAATGGCTCGAGGCACTCCAAACCTGCAAAAGATGTGAGACCTGACAAAATCCACAACAACTCGAGCATCATTAGTCCTTGTGGCTATAGCCTCCACCCACTTGGAGACATAGTCCACAACAAGCAAGATATATATATATATATATATATATAAAACCAAAAGAAACAGGAAATGGGCCCATAAAATCAATACCCAATACATCAAAGATCTCACAAAACAGCATAGGCTGCTGGGGCATCTGCTGCCTGCTAGAAATGGCCGCTCCTGCTCTCTGACATTGCTCACATGTAGAAGAGACTCTCCAGGCGTCTCTGAAAATAGTAGGCCAATAAAATCCACAATCCAACACCTTCCGTCCTGTCCTCTGAGGTCCAAGACGTCCTCCAACAGGTGAGGCATGACAGAACTGAAGTACAGATTGGATCTCATGATCTAGAATACACCTACGAATCACCTGGTCACTGCAAAAACGCCACAAATAAGGGTCATCCCATACATAATGCTTGGCGTCACTCTTAAGTCTATCTCTCTGAGCTCTAGATGCCAAAGGTGGAAAAACAGATGCAACAAGATAATTAACAATATCAGCAAACCAAGGGGTAAGGGGAGGGGAATGTGAATCATGTAAAACCAATAGCTGCTCATCCGAGAAGTCATCCCGAATAGGAAATGCATCATCTTCCCTCTCAATGCGGCTCAAATGGTCTGCTACTAAATTATGTGCACCACTCCTATCCTGGATATTCAAGTCAAACTCCTGGAGTTAGTAGCATCCACCTAATTAACCTGGGTTTGGAATCTGTCTTTTTCAAAAGAAACTTCAGAGCAGCATGATCAGTAAAAACAACTACCCTAGAGCCAAGCAAATAAGATCTGAACTTATCCAATGCAAAAAAAATTGCTAAAAGCTCTTTCTCAGTGGTAGTGTAATTTACCTATGCTGCATCCAATGTCCTAGATGCATAGTAAATCACATGAGACAGCTTACCAACCTTCTGAGCCAAAACAGCTCCCAAAGCGTAGTTTGATGCATCACACATCAACTCAAATGGAAGAGTCCAATCTGGTGGCCGAATAATTGGAGAGGTGGTGAGAGCTCTCTTGAGGCGATCAAATGCCTCTCTGCACTGCTCTCCAAAATCAAATATCACATCCTTCTGAAGCAAGTTGGACAATGGAAGAGCTATCCTGCTGAAGTCCTGAATAAACCTGCGATAGAAACCTGCATGTCCAAGAAAAGATCGAACCTCTTGCACGCAAGAGGGGTAAGGTAAGTGTGAAATAACATCTAATTTCACAGGATCTACCTCAATGCCCTTCCTAGAGATAATGTGGCCTAAGACTGTACCATGCTCTACCATAAAATGACACTTTTCATAATTCAGAACAAGGTTAGTCTCTATGCACCTATCAAGCACTCTAGTCAAGCTATCCAAACATGCATCAAAGGAGGAGTCATACACACTAAAATCATCCATGAAAACCTCTATGCAATGCTCAAGTAAATCAGCAAATATACTCATCATGCATCTCTGGAAAGTACCAGGAGCATTTCATAGACCAAAAGGCATCCTCCTATAAGCAAAGGTACCAAAAGGGCAAGTAAATGTAGTCTTATGCTGGTCCTCTGGTGCAATACAAATCTGAAAATAACCAGAGAAACGATCTAAGAAACAGTAATGTGATTTACCTGCCAGGCGCTCCAGCATCTTATCAATGAAAGGAAGTGGGAAGTGATCCTTCCTGGTCGCCTGGTTGAGCCTCCTATTGTCAATGCAGACTCTCCAGCTGTTCTGCACTCTAGTAGGAATCAACTCATCCTTCTCATTCTTTACAACTGTAATCCCAGATTTCTTTGGTACCACCTGTATCGGGCTCACCCAAGTGCTATCTGAAATGGGATATATGATACCAGCCTGTAGCAACTTGGTGACCTCCTTCTTGACCACATCAAGAATCTGGGGATTCAGCCTTCTCTGAGGCTGTCTCACAGGTTTAACCCCATCCTCCAACAAGATACGGTGCATACACATGGAGGGGCTAATACCCGAAATATTTGCCAAGGTCCAGCCAAGAGCTCTCTTGCGTTCCCTAATAACATGCAATAATCGTTGCTCCTGATCATCTGAAAGAGTAGTGGAGATAATCACTAGAAGCTTCTGCTCATCCTCCAAATATGCATACTTGAGGTGAGAAGGAAGTGGCTTCAGCTCCAGTGATGGGGGTTGGACAATGGAAGGCCGCAATTTGGTACTGGTAGAAACCTCTACAACATGCAAATCAACCAAGTCAGATGTATTTGTAATTGCTGTAATCAAGCCTGTGCATTCTGACTTAATTCGCTCTGTTGGTGTATCAATACCAGAACCTGCTGAAAAATCAACATCATTAGAACCTGCTAAAAAATGAACACAATCAGAACTATCAGAAGATATGAACTCATCTATCTCAGCACACATACTATACTTGGAAGAATCAGAACATAAATCACAAGTGTAAACATCATTGAAGTCAGACAAGGCAGGAAAATCCAACTCTTCTATAAACTCTGACAGACTATTATCTACAAGTTCAGCAAGCATATCAATGTGGAAAACAGAATGGTCCTCAATGGGATGCTTCATAGCATCTAAAATGTTAAACCGAACCACACTATCTCCAAACTCCATGGTAAGTGTCCCTGCATGAACATCAATCTTAGTCCTTGCTATCTTCAGGAAGGGCCTGCCTAAGATGATGGGGGCTGCACCAGTGAGTGAATCTCCTCCCTCCATATCTAATATATAAAAGTCAGCAGGGAAGATGAGGTCATTCACACGAACCAGTACATCCTCTATAAGACCTGCAGGGTGGGCAGTGCTCCTATTTGCCAACTGAATGACAACACTAGTAGCCTGCAAAGGACCAAGGGACAATGAGGTGAAAATAGATAAGGGCATAACATTAATAGATGCTCCTAAGTCAAGCATAGAATTATCAAATTTGTTATTGCCTATAACACAAGGAATAGAAAATGTCCCCGGATCTTTGAA
Organism: Sesbania bispinosa; assembly: GCA_026901365.1. Classification (NCBI taxonomy): domain Eukaryota; kingdom Viridiplantae; phylum Streptophyta; class Magnoliopsida; order Fabales; family Fabaceae; genus Sesbania; species Sesbania bispinosa. The sequence goes on from QLOH01000183.1 coordinate 1,363,898, forward strand.
TTTTTCAGGATTAGTAGTCATTGGTCTCTCAATGAGTGTAGAGACATTCCTTCCCATACTGATCCTCTCATTGCCCTTCAGCCGCCTCCTATGAGTGCACAAATCCTTCAGAAACTTGGTATATCTTGGAATTTGCTTTATGGCCTCAAGTAGGGGTATATTGACCTCCACTTTTCTGAAAGTTTCCAAGATTTCCTTGTCAACCTCTTCCATTTTTTTACTCTTCTGCGCAACTCTCTGAGGGAATGGAAGAGGAATAAAAGGTTGTACATTGCTTGAAGAACTGGGGCTGCCCAAAGGACTAGGACAAGCTCTCTCATGTATAGGGCTGTCTGAAGTTGTACCTGCTGAGACAGTATTGTCTGAAGCTGTAATAATCTCATTCTCTTGCTCAGACTGTTGCCTTTCAGACACTTGCAGACTCTTACCTGATCTCAAGGTGATTGCACTAACATTCTGCTGAGGGTTGACAACTGTCTGAGCAGGAAGCTTGTCGGAACCCTGGGACTGCAACTTATTAATAGTGGTAGCCATCTGACCAATCTGATTTTCCAGGCTTTGAATAGTTGCTTCGGTCCTTTGCTGGAAATTCAGATTATTGACTGCCATTTGCCTCATTAATTCTTCCAAGGAAGGCTCACTCTTGGAAGGTGCAACAACTGGTGGTGGAGGTTGCTGCTGCTGCTGCAAGTGTGGAGGTTGGTAGGGTCTACTAGGACCAGCAACATGTGATTGATAGGGTACATAAGACTGTTGTGGTGGCTGCTGCTGCTGAGAAGAATTCCCCCATCTCAAATTTGGATGATTCCTCCAACCTGGAGTATACCTATTGGAAGAAAGATCCTGATTATATTGTTGCTGCTGAGGGGGTCTGCCAGAACCATATATATTTGCTGCATAAACTTGAGGAGGAACAGGAACAACATCATCTCCTTCAGACTCATGTAAGGTGGGGCAGGCATCAGTGGGATGATCAACAGAAGTACAAATCCCACATAGCTTAGCAACCTTCTGAGACACCGCCATCTGCTTGACCAAGGAAGCCAAATCATCAAGCTTGCTTTCCAACTTCCTATGATCAGCAACATAAGTGGTCTCCATCTCATGAACTCCTCTGGTCAAAGCTACTGAATTGCTTCTAGTATTGAACTGTTGGTTATTAGAATCCATATTTTCAATCAATTGCCTTGCTGCAACTGGAGTTTTATCCACCAAAGCTCCTCCACTAGCTGCATCAATCATCTGCCTATCCATGTTTAAAAGGCCCTCAAAGAAATACTGGATGAGAAGCTGCTCATGTATCTGATGATGTGGACAGCTAGCACAAAGCCTCTTAAATCTCTCCCAGTACTCATATAAACTTTCTCTATCCATTTGCCTTATACCACAGATTTCTTTTCTGATTGATGTCACTCTGGATGCAGGGAAAAAATTCTCAAGAAACATCCTTTTCAGATTGTCCCAGCTAGTAATGGATCCAGGTGGAAGGTAGTACAACCAGTCCTTTGTTGTATCTTGCAGGGAGAATGGAAATGCCTTCAGCTTAATATGATCCTCAGGAACTCCAGGTGGTTTCATGGTGGTACAAACAATATGGAACTCCTTGAGGTGTTTATGTGGATCCTCACCTGCAAGACCATGAAACTTGGGCAACAAATGAATCAATCCAGACTTTAGCTCACAAGGTACATCTAAATCAGGATATTGAATGCATAAAGTCTGAATATTAACATTAGGTGTTGCAAGCTCTCTCAAGGTCCTCTCAGCCATGATATTAGAATTAGAATCAGAATCAATAAATGTAGAAGAAGAAACAAAAACAGACTCACTATCACTAATAGAAATAGTAGAATACACACTATCAGAAAATGACTCACTATCACTAACAGAATTATGCACTAATGATTTCCTAGACTCTCTAACTAACCTATGATATGTCCTATCAATTTCAGAGTCAAATGAATGTAGGATACCTTGGTTTTCTCTAGTCATACACCAAATGCATACAAAAATGCACAAAATGAGGCATACAACAGCATGTTAGCATATAAAGGCAGCCTATATCAGATGAGCATAAACCAATGAACTGGGTACATGGAGACAGTAGAAATAGTAAGTGAGGAGGGTAAAGTGTGGGGGAGGAGAATTTGTATTAACAGAATCTGAATGATGGAGATTCACTACAAGCTGCACAAACCAAATGTTAGCTGAACAAGAACACAATATTAAAAATGACTCTAACCTTATAAACTCATAACAGAAAAGAAAAATTACACAAAACAGAATTGAAAAACTAAGAAAAACAGAAGTTCAAAAAGTTCAGAAGGTTCAGCAGGTTATAAACAGAACTGAAAACTGAAAACAAAAATTGAATTGAATTCCCCGGCAACGGCGCCAAATTTGATCGAGGTTGTACTCAATCAAATAATATGAATTAAAGTGTAGTGAGGCTTAGACAACCCAAAGTCGTCTCTCAAGGAATTCAATAACAATTTAAAATATCAGATTTCAGACCAAAAATTTAGAACCAGAACTTCAGATTGAACTTAAGACAAATGACTTAAGACGGTCTTGAGACTTAAGACGGTCTTGAGACTTCAGACGGTCTTAAGACTTCAGACGGTCTTAAAGACTTCAGACGAACTTAAGACTTCAAACTTTCTTAAGACAGGGATTGTCTTAACAGTGCATAATTTCAGAACATAACAGAAAGAGGGGGTTTTTGGTTGTTTGTTTAGAAACAGAGTTTCGCAAGTAAAGAAGAAGGAATAAAACGATGTAAGAAAACAAATTGATTCTCTTGTTCATTCACAATTGGATCCTTCATCGGTTAAAAATACATCGAACTCAATTTCCAGAATAAATTCGAATTAACCGAACAAGCGTCAATTAATTCAACAATAATCTCACTCAAGAACTAAGCGAACTTGCTAAACCAGACTAAGCGTAATGGTATGAGATTTCTAATCCTTTACCTCCTGAATTAAGCAAACAGTTGTTAGAACCACAGGAAACACTAAAAGGGGGGGGTTGAATAGTGTTTTAAACTTTTTGATAGTTTTTGGAAATCTTTTGGTTAAAACATGAATATGGGCACCGTTAAAAATAAGTCTTAAAATCATAGATAGTTGAAGCATGTGGAAGATAAGAAAAACAATGTTTCTTCTAAAGCTTAAGAGTGTTTTAAACAGAGGCTTCTCAACGTATCTTCTGAAGATTATTCCAAAGAGTATTTTCAGCATAGTTTCTGAAATACTTCAGACTACTAGAGGTTGTCTGAAGTCTGTTCCTGATTTTTGAACTGATTTCTTTCACACTTACTTCTGAGATTTTATTTCAGAAGTTCTTCAAGGAACATTCTTTGTAAAACTTCAAATGATATAAGAGATATCTCATGTTTTATTCACATGAAAAATTATTTTATTGAAATAGTTGTGTTAAATTTATTATAGAAAATACTTTTCAAGTTCCAACTTAAATATGAAAACTGGAAGTAAAGAGGTTGAAGAAAAACTTAGGCATAGAGATTTCAGACAGGCTTTTAAAGAGGCTGTCTGAAGTTTTCAGACGGTTGGTAAAAGCTAATTTTAAAAGATGTTTTGTGCCCTTTTTAAAATATCAGATTAACTATTCTGACCCCTTGATTTGTATAAACAGAATTGATAAGAGGTAAGGGTAAGAAAACTTAGACAAGGAATTTATCCTGGTTCACCCACAAACCCGTGAGCTACATCCAGTCCCAGAGGCAAACCACCACTGGATTTTCCACTATCTGAATTCACAGATACAAGTATTATTCACAGCCTCTTCAGGCCTACACAAGTATTACTTTGTTTTCAACTGCCTCTTCAGGCAACTCATTGCAGTATTCTTTTCTATCAAGCCTCTCCAGGCTCTACAACAAGTATTCTTTTCTATCAAGCCTCTCCAGGCTCTACCACAAGTATTCTTTTCTATCAAGCCTCTCCAGGCTCTACCACAAGTATTCTTTTCTATCAAGCCTCTCCAGGCTCTACCACAAGTATTCTTTTCTATCAAGCCTCTCCAGGCTCTACAACAAGTATTCTTTTCTATCAAGCCTCTCCAGGCTCTACAACGAGTACAGTCTCTCCAGACACAACGAGTACAGTCTCTCCAGACACAACGAGTACAGTCTCTCCAGACACCACGAGTACAGTCTCTCCAGACACCACGAGTACAGTCTCTCCAGACACAAACAAGTATTCTTTTTTCCACCAAGCCTCTCCAGGCTCTCAGACACATAAAGTGTTTACAAATTAAACTAAGTTTAAGTTTCCACGAAACATAAACTTAATCCTTTCCTGTACTAGAGGTTAACTGAGTACTACTCAGAATACAATGGATAAATCTAAGTACAAGGATAAGACAGTGATACAAGCATATATGTTTAAGTACAATCCCTGTCTCTGATATGAGGAATAACATCCTCTGAGAATTGGCTAGGTAGATACTAACGTTAAGCTCCAACCTTGTTCTCTAGCCATTGGTTTCCATGGGTTACATTCTCACCCGTATCATTGAAAAACCAAGGCATACTTGCAGCTTCAAACCATTCTTGGTTCATATGAGGTTAAGCACAGCTTGGTTGATTGTTCAACTGAACAACTATAATTTTGACTCACTGATCAATAGATCAGCAGCATGGTTGATTCAAGTAAGCATGGTCAACACCAATAAGATTTTTCTGATATATCTTGATCAACTGATTGAACCAAGTGAATGAGTTCAACATCTTCAAATTCTTCCTTGAGGCTATTTATATGTTCTGTTGGAATGTAGCCGTTTGAAGATGATTCATGATACCATTGAGATGTTGATGATGTGGCTCATATAGCCGTTATGTAATAGTGTCTCAAACGGTTGCTTCTTCTTTAGCAGATATGTGTTCAGACAGTCCTGTTCTGACACTTCTGTAGATGAGCTCTTTTAGAGAGATTTTCTTGATATTATTTTGCATGTTCTCTCTCTTGATATCCTTTTACTTTTCTTCAGCTGACTTCTGATTTTCTCTGCTTTTCTTAGGAGTGTATATGAGGAGGTATCCGTTGGATTTGTCCTCTTGCTTATTTTGTATATGCTCCTTTTCTGTTTGCTTCCTGACACCATTTCTCCTTTCTTCTTCGAGTGAGGTGCATTTTTCAATGGCTGTTTCTTGCAGATGATAAAATATGTTTGAATTAAAATATTTCATTCAAACATTTCTCTTTGTTGCTTCTGCTTAGTCTCCTGACATTCAAATATTTCATTCAAACATTTCTCAAACATTCAAACATATCACCAATACTTTTGGATTGGTGATGATGATATTTCCGTTGTGATACCACCATTTAGAGAAAGCATTGAATGCTATTCAATCCATCGTGAGACACGCTTCTGGGTGTTTTCACAATTCTGACAGAGTACAATGTTGGTGCTGCTATAAAGCTGCCATCGTTGTTGCTGCAATTTCTGCGTTGCAGAGATTTCCTCAGTGGTGTATGAAATTCAAAATCACCAGGAAAGGTCTCTGTGTTCCTTGCCATAAACGTGTTTGAAAAAAAATACGTGCAGCAGAGGTTCAGAAAAGTCTTCACAAACTTCAGCAGAGGGTGCCACGTCATAAGTGAGACTTCAGACAGCACTGATACTTCAGACGGGTTGAACTAATTCAGACAGCTTCAACTCTTCAGACGAGTTCTGCTTCTTCAGACAGCTTCGTTGCTTCAGACAGCTTCTTCGCTTCAGAAAGCTTCCTTGCTTCAGACAGCTTCTTTTCTTCAGACTGCTTTATGTTGTCTTCATATGGTCTTCACGTCTTCAGACGGTTTGCACACTTCAGACGAGTTGCATTCTTCAGACAGCTTCTTTATTTGATCCTGCATTTGTTCTTCTGATCCTAATCTTCTGATTTTGATAAATATTTCATCCTGAAACACAATCAACAAACCAATACCTTTCTCAGTAGAATCTGTTTATATAATCTTATTTGTTAATCATTAAAACTAAAGGATATTAAGTCTTTAAGTCAAGTTTGAATGCTCAAACTGATTAATAGACTTCACAACAGTTGGTTGTTTAGAATGAAGCAAACTAAACCAAAATTCTTAGTGAAGAACAAAATTGAATCATTAGTAAGCATTCAAATACAACTAAAGATTCAAAACCAGAATTCTAAAGGAGAAGATGAAATTGAATTTACTGCAGAAATTGAAATACAAATTTGAGTTAAAATGAACCTCAAAATCCAATGTAAAATCACTCAAGAATCAATCCTCAAGAGTTTAGCAATCCATAAGAGGAAGAACAGCAAAATGAAAATGCAGAAAAAGAAGAAGAAGAAAACCTATAAAAATAGAGAGAAGGGAAAGCAAGCGTCTCCTCAACTTCAATTTGTGTAAAGGCGAAAAAATATGAAAAGTCTCTCTCTAACAGAATTTTAACAGCCCCTATTTATACTAATCCCTAAACCATAAGATTAACCTAATGGATGGGGTAAAATGGACCCAAACTAACAAGTTTCAGGCCCAAAAATACTAAAACTACTTCAGCAACTACTTAAGAAACTTGCTATTCCCGCTCAAGTTCTGACAGCATATGAATGTCAACTTCAAACTGAAAACTGCACCTCGTCTCTCAGTGGAATATAGCCATATAGCATATCAAATTAAAACCCAAGAAGTTAGCTTTCCAATTCCATTGGAATCACCTCAATCGGACACCTACAGCTCCAGATCATCAAAACAAGACAGGTAGGTCAGTAGGCTTAAAAATCCGAATTTAAACAACATTTCTAATTAAGGCTCAATTAAGTCCAATTTGGTAAATTCCAACAAAAACAGTGGCTATAATCACAATTAGAGTCCAAGAAAGCTAAGATTAATTATGCAAAGTGTGAATAAAAATGTGTTTATCACTCTTTTGTCCATATTTGATCCTTCTAAAGTTTTGAGATGAACCGACCCAAGAATCAAATTCAGCTAATGCACAATGCAACTCTTGCCTTCTCTTACTGACCGGTGTCGGACTCGTCTGGAGATTACAATAAACTTAATTGCCCCTTCCTTAATAAAATATGAATCATCATACCCAATGGACTTTTAATGATTAAATATTCTCTAATATATACAGGAATAGTAAAACACATGAGTTTTCAGTAGAGAAAAAAAGGATTTGACAGCTACTCACAGACCCATTTTTTGTGTAACCAAAAAAGAAGAAAAACGAGAATTGTTATTGGAAAATTGAAATGGGATTATACCTGGGGCATCACCTTTCCCAAGGAATGAAAATCCAAAAAAGACTACCTGTAAGGCCGAGGTAGCTTTGGCTGTATCTAATGGAACCATTATTATAAAGAAGACATCAGTTTCCTCCTTGACCAATTACACTCGTCTTTCTCCTCTCCTCTCATGGAATTTCTCTTGTCTCTCCCTCCATCTAGTGTTCTGCTTGGGCCTCCTTCATGTTTATCTCTCTAATCAGTAAGCTTAGTATATCTCTTGATCTTCCTACATTTTGTCAAATCAAATGCACTACATTTGTTGTTACTGTGAGTGCTGCCTAGCTTTATAACTTCTTTGATTTGAAAACAAATGATTAGAATTATCAAATTCTATTATTGAAATGTAGGATATATTTGAAGAAGCGTTCTCTAATATTTGGAATTACTGTAGACAAGCGACTGAAACCTAAACTTATTATATTTGTTTTTTTTTTTTGTCAGTTCTTGTGCAGGTTCTGATAATGAGGTCATGCTCCTTGTTTTTTTGAAATGATTATCTTGCCTGGCTCCCTGCATGCCATATAAGAAGGTTGTCAAAAGGGTTGGCCACCTCTTACTTGGCTTGAAGGGAGCCATGCAGGCTGCTCAATAAGACATGACAGGTGCAGAAATGTTTAAACTTTCAAAAGCTCGCTTGCAAACACACTTTTCATCATAACTATGACTCTATGATCATGCCGTTCATACCCTATGTGACACCCTTCTACCCCATACTCTTATATATTAAAGAAATTGCAGTTTAGAAAAGGGGAAGTCCCACATTAGGTAAAAAGGTTCACAATCATTCTTATGATAAATCTCATAGTTTGAAAACGACTTTATTAAATCAACTCAAACTCCAAATATAAATCAATTATAAACAGCGGAAATCTCCTTAGAAATAAAAACAATTAATAGTCTCCTGCCATACAAGGCATCCAGAAGTTCATAAAAATACTCCTAATCTAGGAACATGGTAAACCCCCCAAGCACACCCTGATGTCACATTTATCAGAGCATACCCTTTTATTCATAATCGACACCAGTTGTGTCCTCATCAACACCTGTAAAATATATCCACAGAATATGGTGAGGAAAAGGAATACTACCCATACATACACATAGAGAATACCCATTCTCACCCACAACATCATTACATCATGCCATCAATACATTAAATCACCAATGAATAACATTCATCTAAAAGTCAACATATAATCAATCATCTATATCAACATATACATGTCATGCCATCATTCCTATTCACAACACATAAACATATCCTTTATACATTCATCAAGCTCATCATCATCATAATCTCATTCATATATCATCATATAGCTCTCATACCATCATTCACCCAAATAATCATATATTCTATTCTCACACATAATACTCATCATCATCAATATTCATAACATCATTTAATAACACCATTTCATCATGAAATATCACACATCAATACTCCTCTCATCATCTACCCAAAGATCATGACTTGGACCTCCACACAATGGGTGCACCTCGTCAATCACTCTAGTTAGTACCAAGATAGTCTACCGGTGTTACCACACACTATCCGATAGGTTGTACCCCCTCTATGGGCCCGCACAACGACATTCGACCCTAGGTTGTACCCCCTCTATGGGCCCGTACAATCACTCCTAGGTTGCACCCCCTCTATGGGCCCATGCATCGAACGCCCCATCTTGATCCTCTGAGTTGTACCCCCTCTATGGGCCCGCACAACTCAGTTCACCTCCCGAATTGTACCCCCTCTATGGGCCTGCACAATTCAGGTCTCATCACATATGCTCAAGGCATCTCTCCTAAGTTGTACCCCCTCTATGGGCCCGCACAACTTAGATAACATCATCATCAAAAGGTGATATACACCATCATCATAAATCATCATTATCATGCATTAACATGCTCATCATCAAACATCATCATTATAAAGTGATATACACTCATCATCATTCACATCATCATCATAAGTGACATGCACTATCATCAATAACATCATCATCATAAGTGACATTAACTATCATCAATAACATCATCATCATAAGTGATACACACTATCATCATTTACATCATCATCATAAGGGATACACACTATCATCATTTACATCATCATCATAGTCATCATAAACAACATCAAACATCGTCAATCATCATCATTATACATCATCACACTCATCATCAAGTATCATCATAACACATCATCACACTCATCATCAAATATCATCATTATTCATCATCATAAGCATCGCAATCCTCATTGAACATCATTAATCATCAACACAAAACTCATTATAAAGTACTCTCAAACAACATCAATCATCATCAAACAGTTAGGATATCAAAATCCACTCTGGTAATCGATTACCAACCTCTAGTAATCGATTACCCGCAAACAAGGTCTCTGGTAATCGATTACAACCACCTTGTAATCGATTACCTGCAAGCAAGCTTTCTGGTAATCGATTACAGCACCCCTGTAATCGATTACCCACAGACAAATTCTCTGGTAATCGATTACAACACCCTGTAATCGATTACCAGCAAGCAAACAGTGCTTCTGGGTTGCCCAGAACACTCTGGTAATCGATTACCACATCTGGTAATCGATTACCCGCGACGCAGATCACAGATTTCACGATTTCTCACCTCTCTAAACCCATCAAATCAATCCCTAATCAGTCTTTTTCGTATAAACATCATTCATACTCATTAATAACATCAAATACTCAATAAATCATCAATCTATTATAGATTACACCATCAATTCATCAAAACCCCAATTTCTCAATCCCTAATCACCCCTTTTTCAATTATCTTCAATATCATCTTTACTCTCATTCAATAATTCGTCAATACACATACAACAAATCATCAATCATCAAATTATATCATCATTCTCAGTTATTCATTCATAAATTCGAATTATACATCTTAGATTACTATCCAAGTACCCCCTACATGCATATACAGGCAATACCCTCTCCCCCACCGTACCTTAAGCGAAGCTTGATCACAGCAAGGAAGTCCTTTCTTGAATTCTTGGCGTTCACTCCACAGCAGCTCTCTCTTGAGACTCCGTTTCTCCCCTCCTTAGCGTTTCGCTTATTGACGAATGATATGAATAAGGATTAGGGTGCTCTGTTACCCCTCCTTACAGAAATACTAATTGGGCTTGGGCCCACTCTCACCCCCTTATTCTATTTTCAATTAAAATTACCTTTACGAAACAAAACTAATAATAATGACACTCCTATTATTTATTTCCCATTAAATTAATTATTTTCTTAATTAATCTCTTTAATTTAATTAATATTTATCCTAATAAAATTTAGGATGTTACACCCTGTGTACTCAAATTATTCTTTTGTCCTCTCTATACTATTTTCTTATATTGATATGTAACAATTCTTCAATGCAGGTTTCACATTTGAACATCTTTTCATGCTTCAGTAACCCATTTATGTGTTTAACGTATATCATCTTCTATGCTAAGAGTTGTTGGTCATGAAGAGGAAGATATTGTGCATCCGAAAAATTCAGTGAAGCGTCAATAGCACTTGACAAATGGAAGAAAAATTCTATGGTCACAGAAGCATACAAATGTTGCCATAGTTAGTAATGGGAATCTGTGCTGAAACACTCGACAATGGGGCCATAGTTCTCTTATTTATTACATGGAGAAATATTTGTATTTTTTTAATAAAAATCTATATCCAATGTATGGTAACAAATGCTTTATTTTCAAAATGAACAATCTCTAAATCGTCCCTTTCTATTCTTAACTCTTAAATGATTCATTTAAGCCTTATTAATATAACCCCTGATCCCATTGTGTGTGGTTATGATTTTGAACGAAAGTATTAATGTACATCAAATATTTTGAGTAATTGTTTAAAAGAAAAAACAATGACACAGATATTTTGTAACATATAACTAAAAAACAATTGACATTCAACTTGATAAAGGTATTATTCTATACTTCTTATGACTTCTACATATTTTACTAGACTTTAGTCTTCGACAACGAATGGGCTTGAAGTTCCAAGTCTGACACGGTATGTTCGTGATCGCTCTACACAACAAGAAAAGAAATTATAATAAAAACATAACATTTACTTACTATTCTTACTACTATGAATACAATTTTGATAACATTTGCTCTATAGGTTGTGGATATATAAGAACCTTCAACATGAAAAGCTTTTATTGAAAGGAAAATATTTATTACGTTAAAAACATTAAGGTGCAATAAATAGTTTTCTTTTCAATAAAAAATTTCCATTTCCTATATTCTTATCCTCAACCCTTATCAAAATCATTTGTCCTATTATAGATGAAAGGTTCATAATTACTACACTTTACAAATTGGATGAATTGGGGAAATTTAATTCATCCACCAATAGATACTACAAATAGATTCTAAAATATTAAATGTATGATGGTGATTTATTATGAATTTCAAGATGTCTTTTGTCCATATTTGATCCTTCTATAGTTTTGAGATGAACCGACCCAAGAATCAAATTCAGCTAATGCTCAATGCAACTCTTGCCTTCTCTTATTGACCGGTGTCAGACTCGTCTGGAGATTACAATAAACTTAATTGCCCCTTCCTTAATAAAATATGAATCATCATACCCAATGGACTTGTAACTAACACTACAAGAAATATGCTACAAAGAAAATCGTAGCTAATTCGTAGCTAAGTTCTAGCAAAAAATTATAACTACAAAATAACTGTGGATTTGTTACCAAGCCATTGGTAGCATAAAATAAGTAGCAAATTTGCTACAAAATAATTTAGTAGTTATTTCGTAGCAAATTTTGAAAATTTCATAACCGGAAATTGGTAGCAATTCATCATTCAAAATTTTTGTTTTCTAGCTAATTAACTAGGATGTTGTCCTAGTTATTTGGTAGTTAATGTGAAGGTAAATCACCTAAACAAATTCCAACACTTTCCTAGCTAGTGCATAGCTAAGTTGCAGTAACTTCATAATACAATTTGTAGCTAGTTGCTTCTTATAATTCATTTATTTATTTTGTAGCTAATCCAATTTAATTTTACTTAAAACAAATATCAAATAAAATAATTATTCAAAGCAACAAAGTTAATAAACTAAGAATTTTTATAAAGTTATTGAATTATTATTTCTAAGCTAAGAAAAGAAAAATAAATGAACATTATTAGTTTATTTTAAAAAGTTATATAAAAAAATTGAAAGAGTCCACCACTCATAATATATTATAATTATAATAATGATAACAATAAGTTACTATTCAATATTAGAAAAATTCCAACAACCCAGCCAAGGTGAACAGAGGACTAAGAATAATTACTGGAAAGTAATCCAAAGGAATGTACATGTGATAGATAAGTTCTAATAAAATAAAATAAAACCATATATATGACACAAGAGCTTAAAAACATGCCAACACACAAGAAGATAAGAACGAAGACATGCCTATTAATCCTTTGAACCTTCAAGATTCGATTGGAGTAGAATAAGAAAGAATCCAAGCATTGCCTAGAATCTAAGCCCTCCCCAATGTCTCCAAAGGTGCAGCCAACTAAACAAGAAAAAGGCAAAATTAATAAAACTAGAAAAATCCTCCGAGGGAGAAAAAAAAAATAAAGAAGTCGCTAGCTCTGCCTAGATTGATCAATTTGATTTTGAATCAATAAGTTTCCAACCATTGGCCTATTGCACTTGCCTTCCAACCAAGAGATCATGGAAAGAAATCCATTTTCAATTGCCTCTCCATTAAGTTCTCTTCACCCAACAAGATCAACTAATGAATCTATCATCACAGAATAGTTGCACATAAAAGCTTTGCATGTGTTTTGAAAGAAAGCTTTTAGGAGCACGAAATTTAGAATTCAAAATTATAACACAGAATGTACCCAATAAAAACTATAACATAGAAGGCTATGTGTAACATCCCGAAAAAATAGGACCTAAGTCCAACTAAAGGTAAATTAAAAAGGGAGTGAGAAGTTGAGGAATGAGGAAGGATTTTGAGTAAGATTATGAGGATAATGAGAATCTATGGGCATTAAGGGTATATTTAAGAGAGTAATTAAGTTAGAAATGTGTTTTGGCAAAGGAAACTAGGAATGTCAGAGTAGGTGAGAGTTAGGAGGAGCACAACCTCATGAACAATTAGGACCCTTAGTCTTAGCCTTCTTGAAGTCAATTGGTGAGATACATCATGATTCATGTGGAGTGTGCCCCATTGGGCTTCAACCAAGGTTGTTGCTCACCTTTGAGTTTTAAGCCCTATGACCTTTGCTCACTAATTCAAGAATATCTAGAGTTGTAGGTGTCCAATTAAGGTGACTCCACTTGGGTTAGAAAGCTAAGATTCGGGGCTTCAGTTTGATAGGTTATATGATAGGGTTCTGATCTATTTTACACCTTCAAACAAGCGTATTCTCGCTCAAGCGAGAATATCTCGCTTGAGCGAATTATGCAGCAAAAAGGGAAGAAATTGAATTTCTGCAATTCTCGCTTGAGCGAGCCAGCTCGCTTGAGCGAGAATTGTCCAGAGAGAGGGCTTTTTCTGGATCATTCTCGCTTGAGTGAGACAGTTCGCTTGAGCGAGAATGTGAAGAAAAAGCATGCAACCGACATGCTTCGAAACCCTTCATTTAGTTCCCGATTTCTTCACTTCTTCTTCTCCTTCTTAGCTTTAGAGAGAGGTCAGAGCTTTTTAGAGAGAGGGAGGAGGGTTCTTGCTAGATAGAGGTGTTTTGGAGCTTGAAGGCTTGGAAAGGGACCGGGATCTTCACTTCAAGCTTCTCCTCTACTTCAATTTCTCCTCTTTGTGTACCTTTTAGGTAAGTGCAACTCACCCACTTTCACATTATATGGTCGAATGCCCTAGCATGGTCCTTATTCTTAAATCCCCTTCTTATTTTGTAAATTTGAATACTTGGTAGTTACCAAAGGTTCTTGTATGATTTAGGTTAGGGAAACCTCTTAGGATTTAGGGTTTTGTATCCACATTGTTGCAATTGGATGATTTAGGAGCATGAATATAGGAATTCTATTAAAATTATGTTGGTGTATTTGTGTAAATTGGCTATTTGAGTTGTTAAGGAAATGGTATCTCTAAACATAGTTTTATGAGTATGAAGTATAAATATTTGATAATTGAGTTCTCATGGAGCATATTTAGCATTATAACATTTAAAGTCGGTTTCGACCGTGAGTAATTCAAGTCGGCCTTTGCGCTGTGAGTTAAAAACTAAATAATTAAGTAAAACACGACTTCGGTCCAGTATGGGTGGGATTCGTCCCCGGGAAGCCGGTTCCCGTAGTCTGAGCTCAGGTCTAACTCCAGAAAGTGATAAAATCATGCCTGCTGGGCACAACAGTGAGTGCATCATGAGCATCATAATTTGCATCATTCATCAGTTCATATTAATTAAGTTACATATTGCTTTTAGTCTGTTGTTAACTATTGGTAAATATGTTTTATGTATTTAGTTGTGAATATGTCACATGTGATGTTTGATAAATGTTGTTTGATTTCCCACACTTTATTTGTTTAGCTGTACTTGCTGAGACTGTAGTCTCACCCCACGTTTTGGGGATATTCTTTAGTTGTGCAGGAAACACTAGGTGCTGTTAAAGCAAAAAAGAGGATTTGTGGAGCTGAGTCGTATTTGAGTTGGAAGTTTTAATTATTAGAAGTAGTTCCTGTTGTAATTGATATTTGATTAATCATTGATGTATTTTGTATATGTATAATTGTTCCAGATTGGCCACTGAGGCTTAATTCTGATGTTATGGTATTTATGTTATTGAACTGTATTGGTTTTTACTGAGTTTCAGGTTGATCTTGAGAATTGGTGATGTCCAGCTTTTAGAGGAGACTCTGCCGGATTTCCGGTATGAGTTCATTGAATCACACTCCTCCAAGTGTGGATTCTTCCCTAAGTTTAAGTAAGATTTATACTTATTTAGGGATTTTGATGTTTGTATTGTAATTGCTTAAGCTATTCGTTGGGGAGTTTAAGTGAATGTATGACGATATCGGAAATTTAACAAAATGATTTCAAGAAATTCAGGGATAGTGTCTCCAACGAGCATTATTTCTGAGTTTAGAAATTAGGGCATTACACTATGAAAGTTGTATATTATCAAATTTAAGCTGTCTATTATAAACTAAATACCCATCAATAGCTAGTTAATATTGTGCAAGTCTATGATTTAGTCATTTTGTGAAACCATTACATAAACAGTTTTTATCTCAAACTAAATACCCTATAGCTGAATATTTCCTTTTTAAAAATTTTGTAGGCTACGAGTTCACCCAGTCTTCTTTTAATTCAGTATAAAAATCACCATTGTAAAATTGTGTACGATACAGGGAGAACTTCTGCATAAATTAACCATAAAATGTAAAACGACAGAGTTACTATTGTTTACAAACCTTAGTGGAAACGTCGTGATATTGAGTCAATGGCATATACATGAAATCTGCAAGAAAATCAAAATGAGGGAGAAAGTTATAGGTCAATAAATTATTTACTAGGAGTAGACACAGAACATATCAAGATATGGGCACCTTAAAGTTCAATGATACATAGGAGAAACCGTAAAGCTTTCAATATTTTAGAAATACAGGCACCTTAAAAACAAAACTACTGTCCCACACTAAAATAATTAAGCAATATTTACATGCTTTCAAAACTTAAAAGATATACATAAAAAAAAAGTAAAAAGATACAAGCCCAGAAAACCTGTAATAAATTCATTCTCCTGTATATTACTCTTTGCCCCAAAAATATTGTCCCTTTGCATGCAAAACTTGTCAAATCACCAATTTTTTGACCAACTATCACATTTGACATTGTCAAGGTAAAGAAAACAAAAAGTTCTAAAATTACCTCTAAGTCTCCAACTTCCTTATTGTACTATCAAGCAAATTTGACTGTTCCTAAAGAGAATTTTAAGTTCATATTGTAATTCGGAGAACTCAGAGAACATGACTTGCTCGCACTCCTTGACAAGGTTCTCACTTCTACCCTCTTCAAGAAAGTTTTTCTTTATGCTACTTTTGGCACATGTGAAAGGTAAGAATAAAGGATGAAAAATACTATCTCAGAACTATGCTCTAAAGTCTACACTGCATGTACTGATCATGTACAACTTCATCCTACCTCATCACAAAACTATACAGTCTTCCTCACTCAAAATATGCTTCAGCTTCTATCATTTCAAAATAAAAAACCAATTTTTCAGCAGAATGCGCGCAATTTCCTCTCTCAGCCCAAGAAAAAAGAAAATTATAATGTTGATATAATTAACTACTAACTTTTCTGTGACCCTTTGCAATTTCCTTTCAGGTTTATATTTCTCCATCCCTCACTCCAATTCACATCCCTTGACAACAGAAATGTTGTTGACTGGTTGCTGACCAACAGAAACTGGTGTAGTACTAGTTGGAGCAGAACCTAAACCGCTCTCTGCAATCAAAACAATAAAAAAACTCAACCAATTCATTCCATTTCCCAGAAATCACCAAGTTCAGTTAATCAATTGCATTTAAAATGGAAGAGAAAGATATATACATAACCTCTAAGGCCTCTGAGCTTCTGTGAAATGAAGGAAGATAGTAACATGAATATGATGTATGTGTGTGATTGATTATGAACCTCTTAGGTATGAATTGAACGATCCTGTTAATTATGATTCGATGGAATGGGAATTTCATGTTTGGGTAGATGATAAAGAAAATGTGTGGAACTCGTATGAAGACTGTATTGGTTTAGAGTCTTTGATTTTGAATTATTAAGGAACATGATAGGATTTAGACTACAGTGAACAAATAGAGAAGATCTAAGATTAATGACCATAACTCAATATTCATCTTGTCTACCCCAAAGCTTTCCTTGTGGTTCAACTCCTTATATGTAATAATGTTAATCATTCTTGGTTTTGGTCAGGTAGTGTTGCTTGATGAAGACCTCGTAATCAGTTATATTGAGTTAGGGAGTAATTCAGTAATATGAAGAAAGTGAGTGAATCTAGAAACCTGGATGGTTAAAATTACCTTGAAGGTTGTTATCATGGTCGATTCTTTTAGGTTTTGTGTTTACTAACTTAACTATTAGTACTTAAGGAACAAGGTTCATCGTCTCTATTGTTCAAGTATTAGGAAAGCCTTCTTAGAATCCATGCTTAGGTCACAAGTCCCCATGCTTATACATAATGGTCCCTTCCCAAGATAGTTCTAAGTAATCCTTCGAGGTTTTAGGAGGAATGTTACAATGGTTTTGCTTGGAGCCTCAATTAATTAGTTTGAACATATTAGCAATTGTTCTTGGTCTTCCTAAGTACTAGCTTATTCCCCTAGTGTTAATATCAGTTACTCGATGTATCACCTTCACGTAATTGACTATTTGGATGATTTCTTAATTTAAAACCAAGTTAAGATTTACCTTAGAATGTTCATGACTTTTCCCAGTTTAAGCTCGGTAGTTGTCGGTTGCTTGGTTACCCTAGTGGCCTTTTAAGGGCAGGTTCAGCCTCACGTAAGTGGAATATTTTGTGAGTTAGGGAAGGGATGGGAATTTGCTAGTCCATGACCCGAGTGGAGAAAACACCTAGAATCAAGGAAAACCTCACTCCCACCTAAGGCTAGTGCTTAGGTGGGACTAGTAACGGTTGAGGGTAGAATCCTGACTTGTTTGGGATTAGAAGTAGTTGGATATGCTTGAGAGTGGGACACCCGAGGGGAAAATTAGAGCCTTAATGTCTTTAGAATTCAGTTGAGATCTAGAGCCAAGCCAAGGGGGGAGCCTCGCTCTTTAAGGGGGGTAGCCTATGGGATAGACCTGGGAAGGAAACTCATAAATAGCATTTTCAAGTTCACACCTTTATTCATAAACTCATAAATACCATTTTTTTCAAGAATCAAGCTCCCAATCAATTCTATAATTTCAAACAACCACATGCATGCTCTTAGATCAATCATCTAAGCTCATTACAACCATAAAAAATTTTTTTAAACACATGCAGCCCCTATTAAAGAAAATAGCCGAACCATTGTGAGGAAAAAGGGAAATTTTGTTTTTCAATCAAAATCATGGTTTGCATGTATTCCAAAACATAATCCAAGCACATTTTAACCAACAATAACATTTTAAATCAACCACACAATATCGCCACCAAATAGCCGAACCAAATCTCTCAAGAGATAGGTTCCAACAACTCATTTTTTTAAAAGAAAAGAGGATCAAAGACAAGGATCAAGGGTAATCCTTGACTCTAGTCACCAATCCTACTAGAGTTCAAGTTCTCCCCCCCTTTACCTAAAGAAATCCCTCAAAGATTAGGTGCAGCAACAGCTCCCAAAAAAGCCCCAAAAATCCCTCCTTTGATCACCAAATAAGAGTTCACAATGCTTGAAGGCTAGGTGTTTAAGCTTTGGTTCACAAATGGAACCTTGGCTTGAAAGTGTTTGATGGAAGTTGAAAGATTTTTGGGAGAAAGAGAGAGAGAGATTCATGGCTTGCTCTTGGAGAGAAAGGAAGAAATGAGAAAAAAATCTCAAGGCTTGCATGTGAGGAAGAAAAGAAAGAATAAGTGTTTTGGTGTTTTAATGCCACAATGGCCTAAGCATGACACATGTCTTGGAAGAAAGAAAGAAAGAAAGAGACAAGTGTCTTCCATGCAACATACTCCCACATGCACGGCTTGCATGAGAAGGAAGGGAAGGGTTGTGCAATTTTTCTGGCCCGGATCAAGAGTATTCGGGCCCGGTTCAAGAGACAATAGGGGCAAAAAGGTCATTTTTCACAGAAAAATTCCAAAAATCCCCAAAAATTCTAGAAAAATAGGAAATTCATTCCTAAACTCATAAAAATTAATTTTGATGATTAAAAATAATTTTAATTACTCAAAATTCAATAAATCACACAATACGACAAAACGGTAAAAACGCTAGTGTTACAGTTTAAATTTTAGATTTCCAGGCAGGTCGTGAGGATTATGACACAGCAGTAGCTTAGGAGTGTTTGATGGCCTTGGAGCCTCTCTGGATTGTATTCTCTTGGATGAATGTATATGTATATTATCTTGGAAGGATTTTCAGTACATGTGTAGTTCTTATGCTTCTGCTTGTTAAGGCACATGTATTGTATAATCCCTGATATGATTGCATGTAAGAACCTAATAAGTGCCAATTATATGATATATTCTTGTATTTTTACTGCACTTATAAAGGGTAAAATAGTAATTTATGCCCCAAAATAATCCCTTTTTATTAATAATTATAATAATTGTGTTTATTTAATTTGAATTTGAATTTGATGCTATTTTAATATAAAATCTGTTAATATTGCAGATTTATGGGAAAGATTTGAATGATCAAAGAAGATAGCATTAATTGAGGAAAGGATTTGCAGATTTGAAGTTTGAATTAGAGCAAATAAAGATAAGATCAGCTTCCACTTAAACAAGGATTATGCGGATAACTTCTCCAATTTAAATTCAAAGTCAAGATAAACACAAAATCAATCCAGAAAGAGGCAAACAAGGAAAGCCAAGCAGATAAGGATAAGATCATGAAGAGATCAAGCTGTAAAAAGAAGAAACAGAATCATCTGTTACGCGCTCCACGCTTCACTTGCGCTTAGCGCACATGAAGAGCAAATATCTGAATTACTTTATGTTTCATGCGCTGCAGATGAGCTGAGCGCAGGTGAAGCGCAGCTGCGCGGATTTGCTTTTTAGATCTGTTTTCAAAATAGATTCCTTTAAGATTTAATATAGCTTTCCTTGGTCTATAAATATGACCTTTTGTAGAGAGCAGGGGGGTAGAGAGTATAGTTTAGGGCTCAAGTTCAGAGGAGAACCCAAAGGGCTGTCGAGATAGCAACGCGAGGATTGAAGAAAAGTGTGACAGTTTCTTCATTGGTCTGTATGGCTACCATGCGTAGCTAAACTCTCCAGTAGGATTGAATGTAGTTGATTCAATCCCCAAATGTATGTGAATTCTCTTTATTAATTATGAATCCCTATTCCATGAAGCGCGAATGCGTGTGCAACGTTAAAAACGCACTAGAACCAGAAAATTGCCATTCTTGGCACAAAATTCTGGTTCTTGGCGCGTTTTTTGGGTAAATTCTCCTCTGTTTTCATCATCAATTCTGGTTTAGCACAGTTTCCTCTCAAGGTAAGACCTTAGATTCATATTCCTTAACTGAAATATCATCACTTTAGGATAGTTGACATAGCCATTAGGAAGAGCAGTTCAAGAAACTTGAAAGATTTTAAAGATTGGATTGTTTGAATGAGTTCACTATTATTGGCTGTGCTTTATGATTATTCTGTGGAATTAATGGTGAATGTCTGGCTGATTAAATTATCTTGATTGA
The DNA here is from genome assembly GCA_026901365.1 of Sesbania bispinosa. NCBI lineage: Eukaryota > Viridiplantae > Streptophyta > Magnoliopsida > Fabales > Fabaceae > Sesbania > Sesbania bispinosa. The sequence continues at coordinate 1,384,576 of QLOH01000183.1, forward strand.
CTTCTTGATTGCTTAAAATATTTCCTATCCTATACACTGCTCCCATTGATTAAATTTTTGCAGATGGTACGAACTAAGGTCAGCACATTTGCTAGAAGAAAGAGAAGGAGAGCTGAGAGTCCTTCTTTGGACCATGGGAAGTTTAGAGACATCAGTGCTGCTATTGATTACAGTTATATCATGAACTGTAATTTTTTTCCAGAGCGTCTTGTAGAATTGGAGGCGGGTGATTTTGACAAACTTCGTGAAGAAATTAAAAGACGAAGGTGGATTGATGTAGCTGCACCTTACTCAAAATTTGACCCTGAAGTGGTCAGAGAGTTTTACTGTAATGCAGCCATTACTGGTGAAGGAGACAAAAGAACGATCGTCCAAGGGCATTGGATTTCATACAGCAGGGACAGAATAAATGAGCTCTTAGATTCCCCTTCACCAGACACTGTTGATGAGTCTTTTTACCAATACACTCAGAGAATCCAAGAAGTTGTCCCTTTTGGTAAATGAAGCACTCGATGCATCGACTGCTCAATTTTTAAGTCTTCCTAGATTTTCTTATGAAGTCAACATTTACGGAGAGGCAGACAGAATACCTTGGCACCACCTACACGGTATTTGACGAGTATGGATGGACCTGGTTACTTCAAACATATTGTCGTCTTCAAACTCATATGGTATTGATATGGCAGCGGCACACGTGATTTACAGTATTATCACTGGAGTTCAGATTGCAATCGCCAACATCATATCAGATCGGCTTCATCAACTAATCATGACAGCTCGTGAACGAAGAAGTATACGCTCCAAAGCCAGTCTTGGTTTCCCTGCACTGATCACTGCACTATGCTACTCTGACGGGGTAGAGGTCCACCCTACCTCTCCTATAGGTTCACCCATAAACAAAGAATACATCGACAACCAGTATATTCCAGAGGAAGAACGTAGAGTGGTTCCAGATATTTAGGAAGTATTTCCACATCCTCAGCCACCACCACCAGTTGACAGACCATATCAGTTCTACATGGAGCATTTGTCTCATCAGCTTAAAGCAGTTCATACAAGCATGATGCATATCCAGGAATTCCTCTATCATAATGTGTAGGGCCCACATCCGGGCATGTCACCTGATCGCTTTCAGGATTCTTTGGAGTGGCCTGGGGACAGGCCAATTTTTCCAAGAGGAGGAGGAGACACAGAGGATGATGACTGACTGACACATACACTGGTGTTTCTCATTCTTTGTACATTTTTTTTCTTTTCTTTTCTTACTTCAATTTTTTTAGGAATTCATATTGTACACATCATTCATTCATGACATTTCACATTGTGCAGTATACATCATTTTGCATTTTTCATTTTTTAGGATTTTTAAATTTTTTTTAGGATATTAGAATTAAGGGATTTAAGGGTAAGTTTTCAAAATTCTTTGAAATTAGGCAGTTTAACTAATCAGATTAAGAAAGAAAAAGGAGTTTTGTGATTAATTCCATAACCAGTTAGAATTAGGATACTTCTCAGGAGAACCTATCAGGATAGTTAATTAAAATTAGTAAGTGTTCTATCAAGGAAAATAGTCAAAAAGCCGGTGAGTTGTGAGCCCAAACACTTAAATTGAGAGTTTTCCCCGCTGTTTATCAATTGTTATTGATTGAGTTTTGGGATTTTATTCTACTCATGGAAAATATGGAAGTGACAAAGGCAAATTCTTGTTTTTAAATTATTTGCTCAGTGCCAAAAAGCCAACCCTTGAAAATTTTTCCAAATTTTTTTTTGGTAACCCATTTGAGCTTGAATGTTTCTTCTTATGCACCCCAGCCCAAATAATTGTTATATCCTGTCCCTTACACACTTGGGATACAGAGCAAGGTGCAACTTGAAAGAATGGGAGAAAAGGTTGGTTACTTGAAAGGTTAAAGAACTACAAAGAGCAGACACAAGAAAGCAAAAGAAGATCACTCCCTGAAAAGTAAAAAAGAAAAAGTGAATCAATTGAATAAGTTGGGGGCAATGCATCTTCAAACAAATAAAGAGGCCAGCTAGAATGAGACAAATCAAGAATGAGATGGAGAATGGAGAAAAGTTCCAAGTTTAAGAAAAATAAAAAGATGCTCTCTGTTATAAGTGTTCTTTGCTTATCCAGAAAATCCATGATTTCTTGATAACCCAGCCTCATTACAACCAAAGAAAAGACCTTTTGATCCATATTAACCATGTGCATGCTTAGAAACTAGAAACGACTATCAATTCTAGTTGTTCAACTGTGGTGGAAAAATTGAGGGAAACACTTACCCGTGAGCATGAGAGAATTCCTTGGTTTATCATTTATTGCTTTAATTGCTGTTTCTGAGAAAGTTTAACTGATTTGATTGTATCCTGTTCTGATTGAGTTTTGGTAACATCTCTTAATTATGATTTTTTTTTCTGATATTTGGAAAGTGACTTCTGCCTAGTAAAGAGATGATAGAAATTTGTCCTTATTTCTGAGAATTGCAACAGGGGGATTGAATCCGATTTTTGATTGCAAAGAGGTCTCTTGCTTGAGGACAAGCAAGAAGTTAAGTTGGGAGGTATTTGATAAGTGTCAATTATATGATATATTCTTGTATTTTTACTGTACTTATAAAGGGTAAAATAGTAATTTATGCCCCAAAATAATCCCTTTTTATTAATAATTGTAACAATTGTGTTTATTTAATTTGAATTTGAATTTGATGCTATTTTAATATAAAATCTATTAATATTGCAGATTTATGGGAAAGATTTGAATGAGCAAAGAAGATAACATTAATTGAGGAAAGGATCTGCAGATTTGAGGTTTGAATTAGAGCAAATAAAGATAAGATCAACTGCCATTTAAACAAGGATTCTGTGGATAACTTCTCCAATTTAAATTCAAAGTCAAGATAAACACAAAATCAATTCAGAAAGAGGGAAACAAGGAAAGCCAAGCAGATAAGGATAAGATCAGGAAGAGATCAAACTGTTAAAAGAAGAAACAAAATCATCTGTTACGCGCTCCACGCTTCACTTGCGCTTAGCGCACGTGAAGCACAAATATCAGGATTATTTTTGTTTCCTGCGCTGTAGATGCGCTGAGTGTAGGTGAAGCATAGCTGTGCGAATTTGCTTTTTAGATTTGTTTTCAAAATAGATTCCTTCCAGATTTAAGATAGCTTTCCTTGGTCTATAAATAGGACCTTTTGTAGAGAGCAGGGGGTAGAGAGTAGAGTTTAGGGCTCAAGTTCAGAGGAGACCTCGAAGAACTGCCGAGATAGTAACGCAAGGATTGTAGAAAAGTGTGTCAGTTTCTTCATTGGTCTGTATGGCTACCATGCGTAGCTAAACTCTCTAGTAGGTTTGAATGTAGTTGATTCAATCCCCAAATGTATGTGAATTCTCTTTATTAATTATGAATCCCTATTCCATGATATCGGTACTTTTATGCTTTACTTAATGTGTAGCTTCCGCCTTTGTGCCAGAGTTATAGGTTAATTTTAGGATTTAGGTGACAGATGTTTCTATAAGATTAACAACGAGTTTGGGGAGCCGATACTTAGGAAACCTAAATTCTGATTGGTAAAAGTACTCATAGTAATCGCTATAGGAATATAGGGGGAATCGATGATTGAAGAATTGGAATGTGACAACCTCTTCATAGTAGTCCCTATAGGAATATACGGTGAATTGATAGTGTTAACAAATGGAAAATTAGAACAATCAAGCCGGGGTAATTTGTCGCCTGGGAGAACTCGCATGGATTATCTTCGAGTATTTTACTATCTGGTAACTCGGGGTAAAATAATATAGTTTGGATAGGATATCATAGAAATATATTCTTGATTAATATTGAGGTTCACATATGTAAGGGGTGCGATGATACGAAGTTCAATCCTGATCCAAGTAACGCTATCTTACTCTATCTCTACTATCCTTTTTACTTTATGCAATTTACTTTCCGCACAACAATCATAAAATACCGTTTCTCACTTGATAGTCTGATCACTAATAAATACGAAGTGAACCGTTCCCTGTGGATACGATAACTCATACTTACTATTATACTGCTGAAATTTTGGTACGCTTGCCAGAATCTCAACAGAACCCACAGGTCATGTTTAAATAAACGTTGGATTTAGTTAAGCGTGCATGTAGCTTAGTTATTGATATCGTTAATGTCATGGAAAATAATTCCCTCAATTTGGGACTTATGCTTCCAACGGGCATAATTTTTGAATTTTGGGAATTAGGATGTTACATAACGCTCATTGTCCATTTTTTTAATGCACCTATTTTGAGTGTGAGTAGAACCGGCCCTAGACTGATTACCAGTCGAATCGGACAGTCGGGTCTAGTTTTTACAACCTTGTCAAGCAGTAATGTAGGATATTTTATCAAATAATATGTTAATATAAGAGTCGATAACAGTATAAAAAAAGTTTTATATGAGTATAATATCACAATTGATCTCGACGGGTGAAGAAAAAGAAATCAATATAGTGCCTCTGAAGAATTCTCTAGATGATAAGTAATTGTAAAGACTGACCCTTGGGGATAGTGAAAATGACAAACATTTAATTAGAAAAGATGCGTAACTATGTGAGAAAGTAGTGTTAGTAGTTTTAACATCCTAAAATTTAGGCCTAGGAACTGTAGCGGGAGCTTTAGGTTGTGGTTCGGGCCAAGAACCGAAGAGTTGGAAGGGGTATAAGAAATTTGGGATTTGAATGTGAATTTAGATAAGAATAAGATAAATAAATGAAGAGGTTTAAGTTTAAGAGATTTTGGAAGAATTACCAAGTGTTAAGTCAAACAATTGTAGGTTGGATTTAGAAAGAATCATGCCCTGAGACAGATAGAATCACAAAGGTATAAGGATAAGAAAAGGAGGTTTAGATGGCGAGGAACTAAGTTGGAAAGGTAGGTTGTTAAAAAAGAATTATGAAAGTCGGTGGAGCTAAGTTAGAAAATGATTAGAAGTGAAAAATTAGGATTTTAGATCTTGATGTTCTCGCTCAAGCGAGAAGGTCTCGCTTAAGCGAGCATATCAGTAAGAGTTGGGAAAAAGTTTTTCTGGTTTGGTCGCTCAAGCGAGGATCTCTCGCTTGAGCGCAATTCGTGGGAAATTCCAGGGTTGCTCTCTGGAACCCCCTCGCCCAAGCGAGAATCCTCTCGCTTGAGCACAATTCGAAGATTTACTCTCTGGAATGTTCTCGCTCAATCGAGCGTTCTTTCGCTTGTGCGAGGATGCGTATGTTTCAGAATTTCTTTTCCTCTCGCTCAAGCGAGAAGGCCTCGCTTGAGCGAGAATACGCGAATCAGGTTTTTAAAAACGGAGTTAGGGTTCTCATACTTCACTTTTCTCTTTTCCTTCCACTTTCTAGAGAGAGGGAGAGGTTCCTAGAGAGAGAAACGCCTTTGGAGCCAAGAAGAACTCCACCCCGAACCTTCCCCAACTTCTTTCCTCTTCCCCTTTGAGCTTCATTGAAGTGAGTAAAGCTCACACACTTTCACTCCATCTTGTTTATGCTCTTCCTCATGAACCCTACCTCTTACCTCCCCTTTCTAGAGCTTGTATGTGAATGTTTGCATGATTGGTTTGTTGGTAACTGATGTATGTAAAACATGTTAGGGTGTTGTTCAGGAAGTTGATTCTAGGGTTTGCTTTGGGGGTTTTATCCTTAGATTCACATGCTTGGGATGGTGTTGTTACCATGGAAAATGCTTAGATCTATTATGTGTTGTATGTTATCTGTACATGTGATATTGTTGTGTTGTGGCATTGCATCTTTTTGGCCTTTGGCCCAGTTAAGACTGAGAAAATGAGTTTGGCTTTGGCCTGAGAAAATGAGTTTTGTCTTCAACCTGAGAAACTGGCTTCGGTCCATTTTGGCTCCGGCCTGAGTAACCTAAAGAGAAAAGAATGATTTCAGAGTTTGAGTTAAGACGGGGTGATTAGTACCCAGGGTGATTAGTACCCAAGCAAGACGTTCCTTGTAGTCTGAGCTAAGGTCTAGCCACATCGAGTTAAGTGATGAGACCCCTCATGCCAGGTAATGCAGATCTTGCATGGCATATTTGAGTTGGGTTTGCATTTATATGTTTAAATCGAGTTGGAGTGATATTAAAGCAGATTATGTGGGATTTTGCTTAGCTATGAGTTGCATTTATATGTTATCCCAATTGAGTTAAGATATGATGTGATGATGGAAGGTGATTAGAATAGTTATGTTTGAATTATGGAATTGTATTGGGTATTGCATCTCATAAGCCTGTTTTCCCTACACTGCTTGTTGCATGCTTTGCTCACTGAGACACTAGTCTCACCCCACGTTGTGGAATACATTTTAGTTATGCAGGATGTTCTGGCTGAATGCTTGGATGGAGATTTGAAGCCCTTAGGGTGGATCCTCCCACCCCCCAGTTGTTAGTTAGAGGCTTTGAGATACTGAGAAGTATCTGGATTAGATAATGTTGTATTAAACTAGAAATTGGGTATTCAGTAGTGATTTTTATGTTGAGCCACTGAGTGGCAGATGCATTATGGAATGTATGTAGAATGTGTAATGTATTTCAGCTTAGGTAAACGTTAAAATTACTTAAGCATTTGACGAGTGTGTACGTAAATATATCGGTAATGGCGCGAAATAATTTCAGAAATTTGAGAATAGTGTCTCCAACGAGCATTATTCTTGAATTAAGAAGTTAGGACGTTACATTATGGTATCAGAGCAATTCAATCCAATTGGACTGTGATTAGGTTAGTTTCCCGTTACTTACTAGGATCCTACAGTACCCCGTGCTCAGTATAGGGACTAATCACCTGATGTGGACATCAGTCAAGCAGTCAACAGATTAGGTGGGCCCATGACAAGGGCACAAGCTAGGAAGGCTAAGGAGGCACTCCAACTTATCATCAAAGAAGTTCAATCTCAAAACATGTAAAGCGTTAATGAAAGTCTTCAGTTCATTAATTGCTCTCAGGTTGAAGAGGATGGATCAATTGATGGAGAAACAGTTGCATTTAATTCAACTACCAATTGAAGCACTTCCAAGCAAGTGAAATGGCATTGTGGACGGCCACATGTGGCAATTGTGGGCGGCCACTTCATAATTATTTTGCTGAATTTTAGTTTTTATTTTTGCTTTCAATAAGCTTGTGAGGGTTACAAGACACAATGTTTAAATTGTTGGTGGTTATGTTTCCTATTCTGGTGGTTACAAAACATGATGATAATGAGGTTGAATTGCATTAAAATTATGTCTGCTAGCCGTTGGAAGGAAGTTTGCTAGTTGTGCATGAACCTAGCCATTTTTTGAGCTACATGGAAGCCTAAAGTCTCATCAAAGTGTGCGGCCACATGTGCTTAATTTTGGCTGAGTTATAAGTCATCAAGAGGGGCCAACAAGGTTGGAAATGGCTACATGAATTGTCATCAAAGTGGCGGCCAACATTCATGAGTTGGGGGTTACAAATTGAAGCCAAAATTGATCACAATGGGCTGTTATGGGCGGCCACTTCATGGCTGATTCAATTGGCCAATTATTCCATGTTTTGGAGGTTATAACTCAAAGAATAATTCAGCCACATGTGCAAGAAAAGATGGCTGGTTTTGCGGCTGCACAAGCTAGGAATAGGCCTAGTTTTAGTTAGTTAATTTACTACTTTCTTAATTTATTTTTGTAGTAAAAATTATGTGTGCATGGGAATTGTATGAGGGACATTTTAGAGATATTTGGGGCGTGTAACCCTAGCTGGTTGCATGACTAATGAACCAATTGTAACTCTTATAAATTCATGCTTCATGCATGCAAGAAAGGTTAGAAAATTGATGCAGAAAATTACCTATACTTTGAGAGTGTTTCTCTAAGATTCTTGCTAGTCAAGAGTGAAGATTATCAAAGGTTCTTCACCTTTGCGTGTGTATCTTCAAGGACTTATCTTTCAAGCCTTGAAAGTGTGACGTCCATCCCTATCTCTTATTCTTCTTCTACGAATTATTTTTGAATTCAAAACCTATATTTTTCCTATACGTCTTACTTGGTTTATAAGTGATTTATTTATCAAGTTTTTCTAAGGTTGAATATTGTTTTGGCAAGGTTACTACTTGGTTATCATCTTTCTTATTTCATCTATTTTATTTTATTTGAGTACTCGCAGAAAAGAAAAAGAAAGAAAATAGCAAAAGAAAAGAAAAAGAAAATATTGCGAAGAACAGAAAAAGTACTTGTCAAGAAAAGTGTTGTTTTATTCAGAAATTTCTAAGGTCCATGAAAAATAGAACCTTAAGGTTCATATCATCACCCCTCTATTGGACGCGTTGTACACGGGATCATGGTTAGTGACGTGAGTAGGTCGGGTGCCTTGGTCGGAAAGTTGGGACACTTTCCTAACGAGGTTAAAGCCACCCACTTGTTAGATAGAGAGAGGACAACATAGGTTAACCTTCAAGAGTCATACCCTCACCCTAGATACCTTATAGACTGTCACCCTTAGTTCCTAGTGAACACGAGATACACACAGAAATAACTAAGATGAGTGGGCACCCTGATGAGTGAAGAGAGTGTGGCTGATTGATTTTGGACCTCGGTGATATGATTTATGATGATTGATTGTAATGTTTGTACTGTTTGAATTGATTGTAATGAATTATTTGTATTGAGTGATTGTGATTCTTGTTTTGCTCGAATGACTATATGTCATGTTGTGCTTGTTGTGATGGTTGGATTATTAGTCTATAGAGTCAAGATTCGATTTACTAGAAACCTTGTCAGGAATTGATTGGAGTGAGGATAAGACAGTTAGTCTACATCAAAATAGAAATCTCGTCTTTAGAAAACCAATTTTTAATTAGGCACACAAGGAGGAATAGAACTAATAGGAATCACCAGGAAGGGGCATTGGAACAGATAGATTAAGTAGACCAAAGACCTTACCTAAGGATAGCATAATAGTAGGGGGAAACTTAGGTACTTCAGCATCAACTAGGAGCGGCTAGAAATCGGAATTCCTTTGGGTAAAGATTAGGACGAGTGTTTTTCCCGGATCACTTTAGGGTTAGTCAAGAGACTTGCTAGGCAATCAATGACGCCTTTTAAATACCAAATACCTTAGCCTTAAACATGAACTGCAAAGATGAACTCCATAGACTCGAACCGACGAGAAGGATGTCATGGTGTTGACCCCACACTTACTCTGTCCATCCCGTGCTTAGAAAATACCTAGCGACCCTTCAGGGGTAGAGTACAGACACTCTAGGGTGTGAATCTTAATTAAGTAAGTTGATGATTACTGAAAGTGAGAGAGTGGTGACTTATGCCCTAGACACTCTAGAAATTCCCAGTAAGAAGACCTTATCCATGTTGAGTCTCAAAATATTATTAAACGGTTAATAATGTTTAAGTTCTCATAACCCTGAGTTTTAATGATTAGCAAATTTGGTTAAGTTCTCTGAAAGAAGGAACAGATTCTGCTCTAAGGTATTTTCTGTATTTCAGCAACTCTCTGAAGGCGTGCAACCCTCTGATGTGGTGCAACCTTTCGAAGTAGAGAAACTTTCTGAAGGATCAAGACCTGCTGAAGTAAGTGAACTCTCTGAAGACGAGAAACGTCATACTGAGACTTGTATCTTTTGGGAAAAGAGTTTCTCTGTTCATCCCTTTTGGAGACGCAAGTCTTTCGTAGCTTTCCCCAGCTGTCTATGCCTCTTCTCTTTCTGGAAAGTCAGAACAGTTGCTTTTTGGCATATTTCAAATCAATGTTCACCAAAAAGACATTTCTTGCTGTGAAAGTACACTTTGCTCAGAAAAGTAGAGTCTGCACTGCTGACACCTACTCCTGTTGTGCCTGCTGCTGCAAGTTGATAAGTGCGAAATTAATGATAAATTTCTATATAAATACAACACTTATCAAGGGCAAAATGTTAGATTTATACCCCAATTTATCTCTTTTTAGTTTAAAATGCAGATCTTGTGATTATTTGATTCAAATTTGAATTTGATGCTATTTTGATAAGAAATTTGTTGATTTTGCAGATAAAAAGGAAAGTTTTAAATGGAGTAACAAGATAGAAGCAAATAAAGATAAGATCAGCAAGAGATCAAGCTAGAAAAAGAGGGAAATCTGGAAAGCACAACAAATAAGGATAAGATCAGCAAGAGATCAAGCTAAAAAGGAGGAAATCACGAAAGCAGAAAACGAAGATTTGCGCTCCACCTGCGCTGAGCGCAAGTGGAGCGCAGGAATAAAAATCCACTCTGTGTAGGTTGGAGCGCAGGAATACGGAACCCTAATTTCCAATGGGCCAAAGCAAAGTTTTAACGGGCTTTCCAAATTTCTATTTAAAGGACCTTTTGCAAAGATCAAAGGGAGGAGACGGCGGAGCAGATCTGGAGCTAGAGAAAAGTGTGACAGTCTCTCTATTGGTTTGTAATGGCTACTATGAGTAGGTAAACTCTTCCATAGGATTGAATGTAGTCGATTCAATCCCCAATTATATTTTGGATCCTCTTTGTTATTTATGAATTCATATTTTTATAATATTGGTGTTTTTATTTTGTTCTTAATGCTTAACTTCCGCCTTTGTGCCGAAGTTATGATATGATTTTATGGGGTGCACTGGAATGTGGTTTTATGAAATGAAGAGCTAGTTCTTGGGAGCCTAGGAATAGGGATCTTGAATTCTGATTGGTGAAAACACTCAAGTTGTCACTGTGGGAACAAGAATGACTTGATAGCTTTTACAAATTGATCTTTAATCCGGGGAAATTTGTCATTGTGGGAACCAGGATAAATTGTTTCTGAGTATTTCATATCTGTGGGAACCTTTTATGAAATAATATTTATTTGTGTTTCGATATTATAATTACATATTCATAAATTTCATTGGGTTCCAAATACAAGAGGGGTGCGATAGATGAAGTTCAATCCTATTTCCAGTAATTTGCTCAACCTTATCCCAATTTCTTATTCTTTCTTTTACTATTGCAATCTACACAACAAACATCTTCTCTCACTTGATAAGTGTGACCACTAGGATTGACATTGAACCATTCCCTGTGGATACGACAACCACTTTTACATACTATTATACTGTTGTGATTTTGGTACGCTTTCCAGAATTCCAACACAAGCTACTAGAGCTATGTATCTCAACGGGAAGAAAGCTATCTCTCAACGAAATTTAGAGAAGTCTACCGGTCTCATCTCTCTTCTTCTATAAATACGAAGTCTCATGCAAGAGAATAAAGGAGAAAAAGAATGAACCAAGCTGCTGAATTGCTGTCAAAATTTCTGAGAAATATTTTCATCTTATTACATTTGTACACCATTTTCTTATCCTGAGATATACTCAGTTTTTGTACATCTTACCCAATTTAGGCTTTAAACTTGTGTACTTTTAAAGCTTAAGCAATCTCTTTTTAAACAGTTTTTCTATTTGAGCCTGGAGAGGCTTGGTGTTTAAACAATATTTGGGTTTGAGCCTGGAGAGGCTTGTCTGTAAAACAATACTTGGTGTTTAGATCCTGAAGAGGCTTGACTATAAAAGAATACTTCTATTTGTTCAGATAGTGGAAAATCCTTTGCTAGTTTGGCATTGGGACTGGACGTAGCTCACAGTGGAAGTGAGTGAACCAGTATAAATCCTTGGTTAAGTTTTCTCTTACCCTTATCTCTTTATACTTGGTTTAAACTAACTTTGAGGGTTCTGAGTAAACTATTTTATAAGTTGGAACTGAAAACAAATCCAAACGTATTTAAAAACAAGTTTCTAAAATAGTTTTATTGGACCTGCTGAAGCAACTTCAGCAAGTACCTTAACGCCTAGTTTCAGCAAGTTACTTATATTACCTTGAGAAAAGTTTTGCTTGTGAAAGGTTTTCCTAAAATCAGTTTGAAATTATAAAACACTATTCAACCCACCCTTTTAGTATTTCCTATGATTTCTACAATCCAGACCCTAGGAGTAACTAAATCAGTGATGACCATGAGGACTTGGAGACAAATTCAGGAATGAATGAGATAGAGGCCCTGTGAGGGTAGTGAGGGAAGTCAAAATTTTCCTTAGAACAAGAAACTGAGCGGGAGCACCGTCTAGGTGCCCCAATAGGAACCTACCAATACCTATGGAGGGAAGCCCTAGTTCCAATCCCTTGGAAAAATAGAGATTGTAGTCGAGAGGACTGGGGATTCAAGTTTAGATGACGGGAGGTAGCGATGAGGTGTGTAACATCCCGAAAATTAGGGGCTAGAAGTATAGTGAAAACCTTAGGCTGTGAATCCAGACAAGAGAGGAAGGTTAGGAGTAGAAGGGATAATTTGGGGGTTAGAATACTTATATAGACAAGATTTAGACGAACATGTTGAGAGTTGTGGGTTTTAAGAGATTTTGGAAAGAGGGATCGAGTATTAAGTCGAACAATTGTAAACCAAATTTAGAGAAAAGTGTAACATCCTAATAAATAAAACCAATTGCACATAGAAGGTTAGTAAGATAATAACCATTAAGGGAAGGATTAAGAAAAGAGTAAGAAAATGATGAAGGAAAGGCTTAAGAGTGAGAAATCAGGACTTTGGATTCTGATGTTCTCGCCCAAGCGAGAAGGGCTCGCTTGAGTGAGCATATCAGTAAAATTAGATAGTTTGAGTTCTGGTTTTCTCGCATGGAAAAGAATACTTGTAATCTCTGAGATTAGTGGAAATCCTTAGCCAGTTGGCTTTGGGACTGGACGTAGCTCACAGTGGAAGTGGGTGAACCAATATAAATCTGTGGCTAAATCTTCTCTTACCCTTATCTCTTTATATTTGATTTATACTAATTTGGAGGGTTTTGAGTATATTTTTTTATAACTTTGAAACTGGAAAACAAATTCAAACATATTGAAAAACAAGTTTGTAAAACAGTTTTATTAAACCTGTTGAAGTAACTTCAGCAAGTACCTTACTCCCAGTTTCAGCAAGTTGCTCAAATATCTTTGTTAAAAGTTTTGCTTGTTAAAGGTTTTCCTAAAATCAGTTAGAAATTATAAAACACTATTCAACCCCCTTCTAGTGTTTCCTGTGGTTTCTACATTTACTTCCTAGCTCAAACGGACTGATCATGAGGTCCTCATTAAGTGTTTGTGTCCAACCATAAATCAAACATGAATAACGAGGTTGTATACAAAAGGGTCCAAAAATAATAAGGGAGCTCTAAGGTAGAACAAGGTGGGTATTGAGTCATGGTCCTCAAACTTTAATCTCCTCTATCTGTTCATTGTACTCCGACTCTTATCATGTTGCTAATAATTTCAAAAACCAGGATCTAGGTTCTTCCAATGTAGTATTCACCCTCCATTCTCTAAGTAAACCCTTTACGCCCTCTTGGGTCATTTACCCCTAATCTTAAAACTCCAAGCATAGGTGCTCCTCAAACCCAACTTAAGGCTCTAAGCCAATAACAGAATCTCCATACCAAGGACGTTAGTTCCCCTATCCTCTCATGAATTCCACCTGTCCTCTACAATCCAACCAAGCATGAAATCCTCAATCCGCGAAATTCGAAATTCTAAGATCGTTCAACCCATATCCTAGAAATTTACAATCAACCCCCTGCATATGAGACACTCAAGCAACGCAACCGAACATACATGTCATGCAAGCATTTAAGCAAAAAAACATCATAACTAATCAAACAAATCGCAACCAAGCATACAAGACATACAATTATTCAAGCAAGCAAACATTACACTCAGTCAGACAAATCAAACAATCCATTCAACTCAAACAACCTTCGTTGCCAGGACTCAAGGTCAAACAAAAACCTACTTTTCACTTGACAAGGAGTCTACCTAAGTTAGTTGTCCCTCTAGGTGCCTCATGTTTACTAGATTTAAGGGTGATGCTCTATAAGGTCTCTAGGTGAAGGTCCTATTCTTGGAAATAAACCTATGTTATTCTATCTCTATCTAAAAAGTGGGTGGCTCTAACCTTGTTAGAGAAGTGTCCCAACTTCCTAACCAAGGCCTCCTACTCATGTCACTAACCATAATCCTGTGTACAACGCACCAAGTAGAGGGGTGATCAGTCCCTATACTGAGTACGGGGTACGGTGGGATCATAGTGAGTCACGGGCAACTAACCTAACCACAGCCCAATTGGATTGAACTACTCTGATACCATAATGTAACGTCCTAATTTCTCAATTCAAGAATAATGCCCGTTGGAGACACTATTCTCAAATTTCTGAAATTAATTCACGCCATTAACGATATCCTTACAAACACACCTCAATAAGCTTAATGTAAGTCCAATGTTTACATAAGCTGGATACATCAATTACTCATCATACATATGCCACTCAATGCCTCACAATAAAGATCCATCATATTCACATAGTTTATAGCTTAATACAACATTATACAAATTAATATACATCCAAATCTCTCATAGGGCCCAAACTGGAACAGGGGTGGAATAGTCCACTCTACGAACTCCAATTCTCCCTTCAAGCTTTCAGCCAAACCGTCCGGCATAACTAAAATGTATCCCCGCAACGTGGGGTGAGACTATGGTCTGAGCGAGCAAAGCATGCAGCAAGCAGTATAGGGAATACGAGCAGATGCAATACACAAACAATTCACATAAAACATTAATCATGAACTCTGAAATACACATTAGCTATGAAATACTTAATAACTCCGGAATACATAATAACTCTGAAATACATAATAACTCTGAAATACATTTTAGCTCTGAAATACATGTTAACTCTAATATCTCTGATAATATGCATGAACTGCATTTTCCGACAGTACGAGGTCTTATCACTATCTCTGGGGCTAGACCTGAGCTCAGACTACAAGAAACGTCTTCCTTGGGGACATATCCCACCATTACTCTAGGGACCGAAGTCCAATTACTCTGGGGGCCCTAAAAGGCATCTTTGTGGCTAATACTCAAATCCCGACTACGACCACTACTTCTTGGCCCATGCCTGGATTGGAGTATCAGCAACTTGAGCTTTTCCACCCCCCCTAAGGTGAATTATTCTCTGAGAGAACCTTCCGTGCCCTGACCCAAAGACCTAGGGACTCAGCCTTTGGACCCTCTATTAATCTGTTGGTCTTAAAAGGCGTCAATGTGTTTAATACTCAAATCCCGACTACGACCACTACTTCTTGGCCTATGCTTGGACTGGAGTATTAACAACTTGAGCTTTTCCACCCCCCTAAGGTGAATTATTCTCCAAAGAGAACCTCCCTTGACTGAATCCAAGACCTAGGGACTCAGCCCTGGACTCATGTGAAATTAATCTTGTCTTTTAATAGCTTAAATATATGGAGAGTTTTTTTGAACAAAGCTTAGAACATAAAATTAATAACATAGAAATCATGTTGGAACCAAACATTTGCACATACATCTACCTACAACAAAATTATTATGGAGCATCAAGAATCATCAGTAAAATCACCGAATAATAGTCAATCCCACAAAATCTCGAAATCCCCAAAATTCTCTAACCTAGGGTTCCACATACATACTCATAAACAACTAATATCATACATATCATCTAATCCGACAATGAATCAACATCCACAAACCAGAAGGAAGAGGAAAAGGAGAATAGGGGTCATAAGGGAAGCATACACATGATGAAGTGGGAGTGTGTGAGCTTTACTAACCTTAAATAGAGGCACAATGGAGGAGAAAGAGAGAGGAGGATGGAGATTCAATGCTCACTTGATGAGTGGAGGGTGGTGGAGTGTTTCCTCCTTCTTCTCCTTGGCTCCAGTGGAGACCCTCACTCTAGAATTTGTCTCCTTCTCACTTTAGAAAAGAAAAGGAATGGAAGGAATGAGGGAAAGAAACCCTAACTTATGTTTTTAACGGACCAGAGACGTACCTGCGCTCAGGCTGCGCTCGGAGCATAGCTTAAGCATAGGAAGATGGAATGCAAACATGTTTTTGCGCTCAGGCTGCGCTTGGAGCGCAGCTTGAGCTGAATTTCCTCAATTCCTCTCTATTTTTTGCGCTCAGGCTACGGCCAGAATGCAGCTTGAGCTAGGAAAACATAATGGAATTCCTCTGTTTCTACTGATATTCTCGCTCAACCGACAGCTTTCTTGCTTGAGCGAGAATACGCCTATTTAGAGGTGCAAATGAGCTCAGAATACTATGGTATAGCATATGAAACTAAAGCCCCAGATCTTAGATTTCAAATGAAAGTGGAATCACCTCAATTGGACACCTACAACTCTAGATATTTGCGAATTAGTGCACCAAGGTCATTAGGCTTAAAACCCAAAACTAAGCAACGACCTTGGTTGAAACCCAACGGGGCACACTTTACATGAATCATGTTATAACTCATAAATTCACTCCAATAAGGCTAACATTAAGGATTCTAAGTGTCCATGAGACTATGCTTCTCTATTTCCTTATTCCTTTTCATCAAGTCACCTTCTACCCCGGTTCCCTGAGTCCACGCCTCTCATCTTCCTTCCCGTCATTTCGTTTAAGCTTAGTTTCTTTCGTCTTAATCTAATCCCATGGTTCCAATGTCTCTACTTCCTTCCTCACCTCTTCACCATGCTAGCCTTTCTACCACAAGGTGTGACTCTTCCTATGCTAACCTTTTAGTCAGGTTTGACTTAATACTTAGTTTTTCCCTTCTCGGTTAAATTAAAACTCATAACTCTTAATCGACTCTCTAAATCTCATCTTATTTTCCATTCCAACCCCTAAGTTCTCAGCTCACTTCAATCTTCCCTTCTTGCGGTAGGATTCACAACCTAAGGCTTCCACTGTATTTCTAGATTCTAATCCCCGGGAATTTACACTCACATGTAATGAAACGCTGGTGCAAAAATGTCAAAGTATTTATTGCAAATGGGAGTGAAATCCCGGAAAAAGTTGAGAACCATAGAGAGAATAAACCTTGTGATTTGGAAAAGTTGTCAATATAGACAAGAATATTAATGATGTAATAGCCATGAAATGAGCCCCACAATTTAAGTCATTTCATTTTTCACACATTTTCTTCAATGGATGCTTATCCATAAAAAATAACTTTTTTTTTATTTTCCTTTTGACTACTTTGGTAATTTTCAAATGGCTTGAGTCTCATCTATTTTTTTCAAGTCATGTTTATAAAAAATGATTTTATAATCTCTTTTAATTTTTGAGTTAATTATTATTTCTTATATTGATATAAAGCATCGTTTATTTTTCATTCAAAGAAATTTAGGGTTAACTTAGTTCATTCACATAAAAAGTAACGTTAATTTATCATTAAATAAAATCAGTTTTGATAACATGAGTTGCAGAGCTTGAGGATAAAAATATAAGAAATAGTAATATTTTTCTTTAAAAGAATATTATTTATTTCTCTTTTATGTTTCTGATATAATAAATAAATTCCTTTTAGATAAAAAAACTTTCTATTATAAATGATTTTTTCCCTTAGCCCCTAGTTCTACTGTTATCCAACCCATAATAAATTTAATATGAATTTATTCCTCCAATTATAAAACATGTCATCAATTTAATGCTCCATCATTAACATTAAATTGATTTAGTTAATCTATCAATCAAACGAGAAAGGACTCGCTCAGGCAATAATCGTGTTCTCGCTCAAGCGACAATCTCTCGCTTGAGCAAAAACAAGAGAGGGGCTCTTTAGAGTATTCTCGCTTGAGCGAGACCTGAGTAAGCACCTTTTCGCTTTAGCGAAAATTGTCCAGAAAACACTCCCTCTCTGCCACTTTTTTGCTTGAGCGAGAATGGTCCCGCTCAAGCGAAAAAACCAGTTAAACATTTTTCTATTTTGACTGATATTTTCACGCAATCAAGAATGGCAATCTTTTCAAGGTACTTTGAAACAATGATTGGCCAGTAAGATGACAAGGTTATGTTGTTGTCAACTACGATGTTCAACGACTCCTTAGCCATAGCTGTCAATGATGAAATAGAAACAACCTACAGAGACAAAGAAAGAGGGACGTAAAAAGAGAGAGAAAGAAATGAGAGTAAGAACTGGGTTGTGAAGACGAGAGTGCCATCATTGTCATTTCTATAACTCATGACTTTTTAGAGCTTCACATTGTAATGCCATCTGGCTATTTTTGGACAAAGATGTTAAATGGCTCTTTGAAATGGCTTTTCGGTCACATATATCGGTTCACAAAACCAATTATGATGAATACCAATAGGATTTCAAGCTTTTAGAACTGAAGTTAATGTTCTTTTGTATGTTCGTATGTCAAAAAAGCAATCCCAATAACTATTTTGGACTGCATAACTTCCCATTACATCCACTCTTTCAAAAAACCACAATTTTTAGCATGCTTTACACCACCACTATATACCTATGTTACCACCTCAAAAAATTTTGTTTTCAAATTCTTTATCTTAGGGGTCATTTGGAGTGGTTGCAGGTTTTTAGTTTTTGGTTTTCAAAAAATTCCAATCAAGTCTTTACAACTCAAAACTAAAAACCACTTTTTGTCGCTTTCCAAAAGGACGTGATGAAAGCTAAAAAAAAAGTGCTTTTTATTGTTCAATTTTGAGTTGTAAAAACTAAATTGAAATTTTTTGAAAATAAAAAAACTGAAAAATAGCAACCACCCCCAAACGGGGCAATAGTTGTTAATATATTTTCTTTTTATGTAAAATATATCTTTAGGTAAAAATCATAATATCTTACTATATTTAAGATGCAACACCCTCATCCCATGACGGGTATTACACGATTAACTCGATTGCGATTTGTTAATTTATCTCTTAATAAAAATGAGGAAAGTTGATATTTTTTTTTGTAAAGCATATTATTAAATTATGTTCGGGATAAAACAAGAAGAAGTACATTGGTATTAAACATATCATTTCGTTACTATTCAAAATTTACAATGGACATGACGTACATCTAGGATGGGATTTTAACATACTACACCACATAAACAGTGAATCCTCTATTTGACTATAGCCTTAGACAATACCATTTGACTTAAACGAGATTTGGTTCGACCTGAACACCGCATCCTTCTTCAGAACAACGTGCATCCTTCCAGAGTCCATGCCCTTTTAGGTGCCAAAATAATAACGGACAACAAAAAGAAAGACAAGGGGGGGAGAACACTTTACATGAACTCACTTAACGCAGGATATAGTATACTAGAGCACACACACGGGAATTCCACACAATTTTCACAACAATGAATCTAATCATTTACATAGAAGACCACAACGTCATAAAATGATGTGTTATGCTCATGCAATGCAAACAACCACGTCATTCACCAAGGAATCTCAAGCAACCACTATGTACCATGCAATGCATGAGGGCCCAGGGAAAATCACCACCACAGTGCACACAGCAACTGCCCGACCATATATGTACAACGTATCAGGAGTTAGAGTCTGTACTAGCAATCAGTACAAAGAGCATTGCTCATTCATTTTTTTTTTGGCCAAATCTTTTATGCGTCCTTCAGACAATCTCCACTGACCCCGAAACCATGAGAGCGACAGGATAGCTAAGCTTGTACCCCTTCAGACTCGACAGTAGGGCGCTAACCTACGTCTCATGATGTCCTTTTTGGAACTCGACTATCCTCAGGGCTGGCGTCCTTTACCGGACCCGCTGGTGTTCTTTGCAAAACCCAGTGCACCCTTCCCAACCAGTTTCACATTGTACCAAAGTGTCACTGCCATATAGGTCGTAATGTTTTCAACCTTGATCATCATTAATGTTTTATGATGCATGTCACACAATCAATGCTTACAGCATTTCATCCTTATAGGCAAAGCCCATTGAATCATTCTACGTCACCACTTTACCGTGGCACGGCCCGATTCAATGTCTTTCCTTCAAGGAAAACCAAACAATGCTTTCTTAGCATACACAGTCCTTATAGGCAAAGCACATTAAATCATTCTACGTCACCACTTTACCATGGTACGACCCGATTTAATGTCTTTCCTTCAAGGAAAACCAAACAATGCTTCCTTAGCATACACAGTCCTTACAAGCAAAGCACATTAAATCATTCTACGTCACCACTTTACCATGGTACGGCCCGATTTAATGTCTTTCCTTCAAGGAAAACCAAACCCTATCTTGGGTTGGAACCGCACTCTCTCACTAAGCTTCTCAAGTCTTATGTAAAAAGAGTGTGTTGGTTATAATCTTTTAAGGTAGTTTGTACTAATGTTCTCCTTTCAAGAATCAATAATCATTTCCACTTGAGTCCTATAATTTACTAAGACTTATTGTATCTTATGGATGGCATTACCTACCCTAATTCGTCTTGTATGTCTAATTAGGATTAGGTTTAACCCTTAATTATAATTAGTCTTCGTTAACTAAACTATAATTAATCTTAATCCTCTTTAATTAAGTCTTAATCCTTACTTAAGATCCTAATTAATTCCTAATTATCCCTTAATCTCTTCCTTAACCTTGGATTAAGCTTTTAATTATATTTGATTAAGGTTAATCATAATTAATTAGTTCTTATTCATCATTAAGGCTTAATTACCTAATTAATACCTCATTAGTAATTATTGACTAAGATTAAGATTAATCTTCATTAAGGTTAATTAACTTTAGCCTTAATTAATTATTCCTTACTTAATTAACTTAAGTAGATTAGACTAATTAACTTAGATAATTGAATTAGCTAAGCCCACTAATTAATTTCTAAGTTTTAATTTTAATAGGTTGGATTAGAGTTGAAGTCCAACTCTAATCTAAGCCCAACTCCATGAATTATTTTTGGATGACTTTTGATGAGTCCAAGACTCTCCTTTTTGAAGGTTTTGGGCCTGAACCAAGGGCCCAAAGGTTGGATGACTCTTAGGAGTCCATTTTTACACAAGACTACTCAAAAAGTTGACTTTTATGATGACTTTTATTTGGATTAAACTTGAAATCCGAATTTAACTCTTTTGATATTTTTCAAAATTTATTTCTATTTAAATTAAAACCCTTTTAGTTAATTTATTTTCTTGGCCTATTGGACCACTAGGGCCCATAAACACTTTAACACTTTCTCTTGACTAAAATCAAGATCAAACCAAGTTTTTCTTGAGTTTCTCATGAACAAACTTAAGAACATTAAGAACAAGGATGAACACTATGAGTGTTCATAAAAACACCAAAAATTTCCAGCAACCTCAAAAATTCACCAAATCCAAGCATGATCATCCAAAATCACCAAACAAGCACATTAACAAGCAAGTTTTTCAATAAAACCCCAAATACACAGCCACTGTGCAGATCAAATATCTCCCAACCCAGACTTCTTATCAACGATCCGACCGTTCAAAATGAATATTCAGATGTTATGAACCGGCCATTAAATTTCAGCTCGATCCAACGGTGAACGCATCTGCAGTCGCCATTTTACGGTCGCAGCTCTATGTAAAAACGGGAAAAATTTCTTTCCAACCAATTTCACAATTTGCATGCATCCAATATCATCAAACAAGCACATTTCAAGCATCATAACAATTTCTAAAACACACATACAAACCACATGCAAACATCTGAAACCATTTCCCCAAGGAAATAGGTTCCAAGAATTCATTTTTACAAAAGAAAAAGGGATGGGGACAAGGATAGAGGGCAATCCTTAACTCTAGTCACCAATCCTACTAGAGTTCAAGGTTCTCCCCCCCCCTACCTAAGGAATTTCTGTAAAAATAAGGTGAAGTAACAGCCCCAAAAACAGCTCCAAGATCCTCCTCTTGATCACCAAAAAGGACTTCTACAAGGTTGGAGGCTAGGTGTTTAAGCTTAGGGTTCAAAGATGGAACCTTTAGCTTGAATGTGTTTGGAAGAAAAATGGAAGATTGGAGAGGATGAGGGAGAGGTCTCACGGTTCTGTTTCTGCAAGAGAGAAGGAGAGAATGAAAAATGAAAATGGTCTCTAGCCTTTTTGCATGTAGGGAAAAAGAAAGAAATGGACAAGTGGCATAAGTATTATGAAAAATTAAGGCTTTTTGTCATGTCTTTTGACCTTGGAAAAAGGCATTGAAAAGCTTTTCCACATGCACACTTCACACTCTCCCACGGCCTTGGGAGGAGGAAAAAGGAGAGTTGTGCAATTTTTCTGGCCCGGATCAAGAGTATTCGGGCCCGGTTCAAGAGACAAAAGGGGTAAAAGGGTCATTTTTACACAAAAATTACAAAAATTTTAGAAAAATTCCTATAATTGCTTTAACTTATTTCCAGCCTAAAAATGTGATTAGAACTCTCTTCTCACTTAAACTCTTTTGTTTTTCCCAATTTTTCAAGTTTTCGCACAACGGTTAAATTTTAATAAGAGCTAGCGGATAGAAGATTATAGTTTTTTTATACAAAAATCCTATAAGGTTACAAATATCATTTTCAATCATCTTTTAAGGTTCAAAGTATATTTTCCATATTATTCTACAAATTTTCATATGTTGGTTAGGGTTACACTGCTAACCCGGGGCATTCTGGTCTTTTTGGCCAAAAGTGCCAGAAAATTCTAAATAATTTTCTAAAATTAATTATTAATTATATTAAGACTATTTTGACTAAAAATATTGATTCCTTTAAGTTTTAGCTATTTTTCATAATTAAATCTATATTTTCCTTAACTGTATAATTTCTAAGGGTATTTCAGGTCATTTTCTCAACACCTCTCTAAAAATAAATCATTCATAATTATGGTTGGAAATTCCAAAAATAAAATTTTGATTGCTTATCAATAGTTCCTAAATACCTCATATTTAATTTTTTATTATTATTATTATTATTATTATTATTATTTTAACTTTCTCTATTTTATTTATATGCCGATAGGGGAAATTGTGGGTGTTACATAAGAAGCAATATATCTTTTGTCTTCAAATCATAATTATGCAGTATATTATCCTAATAGGTGTCTTTCAATAATAAGTTGAAGCAAAGCTTCTAATGAAAGAAACAGATAGCCATACTGGCAATCTGTTACATTAAGAATTTACCAAAAGATAAAAGCAAAATTATTAAGACTAATTAATGATTAAATAAATCTCGGTTACTAACGCAAGTAATCAAGTCAAGTGTAACTGATTTCTCTTACTACGCAATTCATTATAATTTCTAGTTCCATTTAATTTCTCTTAATACCAAGTTAAAATGTAAATCAATGATAAAAACTTAAACAACCAAATCATCATAACTCATTATAAAATGTATATCAATGATTCAATATAAAACTTAAACAACCAACTCATCATAACTCATCATAACTCATTCTAGTGGCTGGATATTCCACCTCCAGCTGTGGACACCTTGGTGGTGCTTGATTCTTTGTCTAGGCTTTAGCTTTCTGTGTCTTTCTTTTGTTTCCACTGTATAAAAAAAAAACTCAATGGAAAAAGAAAAAAAATTAGTTTCTAGCTCACTCGGAATATATATCACAAATACCAGCTTTAAATGCCTCAACTTGTTTGCTCAAACCATACATGAAAAAATTAACCAATTCAAAACCAACAATTCTAGTAGAAAATAGAAACCTTATAATGAATTTGATTATGAAATTAAGACTAATTGTTGGCAATGGATTCAGTGTCTTCCATCTTCAATTTGGAATGGTCGTCGAACCCTACAGCGTATTTATGCAAACTCGCGGTTGCAACTTGCGGAGAAGACGCATTGAGAGTGTAAGGGGAAGCGCCACACAATCTCTAAATTGTCCCTTTCTACTATTTTTTTTATCCCTAGTTCTTAAATGACTCATTTAAGCCTTAATCATATAACCCTTGATCCTATTGTGTGTGATTATGATTTTGGACAAAAATATTAATATACATAAAATATTTTAAATAATTGTTTAAAAGAAAAAACAATGACATGGATATTTTGTAACATAAAACTCAAAAACAATTGACATTCAACTTGATAAAGGTATTGTTCCACACTTCTTATGACTTCTACACCTATTTTACAAGGCTTTGGTCTTCGACAACGAGTGGGCTTGAGGTTCCAAGTCTGACATGGTATGTTTGTGATCAATCTACATGACAAGTAAAGAAATTATAATAAAAACATAACATTTACTTACTATTCTTACTACTATGAATAGGATTTTGATAACATTTGCTCTATAGGTTGTGGATAAGAACCTTCAACATCAAAAGCTTTTATCGAAAGGAAAATATTTATTATGCTAAAAACATTAAGGTGCAATAAATAGTTTCATTTTCAATAAAAAAATTCCATTTCCTATATTCTTATCCTCAGCCCTTATCAAAATCTGTATTCCTATTATAGATGAAAGGTTCACAATTACTAAACTCTACAAATTAGATGGCTAGGGGAAATTTAATTCATCCACCAATAGATACTACAAATAGGTTCTAAAATATTAAATATATTATGGTTATTTATTATGAATTTCAAGATCACTTCTATCCATATTTGATCCTTCTATAGTTTTGAGATGAACCGACCCAAGAATCAAATAGAGCTAACACACAATGCAACTCTTGCCTTCTCTTATTGACCGGTGTTGTACTCGTCTGGAGATTACAATAAACTTAATTGCCCCTTCCTTAATAAATTATGAATCATCATACCAGATGGACTTGTAATGATTAAATCTTCACTAATATATACAAGGATGGTAAAACACATGAGTTTTCAATAGAGAAAAAATAGGATTTGACAGCTATTCACAAACTCGTTTTTTGTGTATAATAAAAGAAGAAAAACAAGAATTGTTATTGGAAAATTGAAACGGGATTATACCTGGGGGCTTCTCCTTTCCCAAGGAATGAAAATCCAAAAAGACTACCTGTAAGGCCCAGGTAGCTTTGGCTATATCTAATGGAACCATTATTATAAAGAAGTCATCGGTTGCCTCCTTGGCCAATTACACCCGTCTTTCTCCTCTCCTCTCATGGAATTTCTCTTGTCTCTCCCTCCATCTAGTGTTCTGCCTGGGCCCCCTTCATATTTATTTCTCTAATCAATAAGCTTAGTACATCTCTTGATATTCCTACATTTTGTCAAAACTAATGCACTACATTTGTTGTTACTGTGAGTGCTGCCTGGCTTTTTAACTTCTTAGATTTGAAAACAAATGATTAGAATTATCAAATTCTAGTATTGAAATGTAGGTGTCAACACCCAATTTCATCCGGGAGTTCATTTCTCCTTGTCGCCTCTCTTTCTATTTATTCACACATGTATAGACGATATTTTCTTTATACTACGTTAAAATAAAAAAAACAAAAAACACAATTTGAGTTAATTAATTAGTTAATTATTAACATAATTAATTAATTAATTAATCAACCTTTTTCCCAAAAAAAAAATGTTTGGGCCAATGGGCCTTTCTTTTTTCTCTTTCCCTTTTTCTAGTCCTTTTTCTTTTTCTTCTTTACTTTGGGCCTGAACCCTTCTCTTTTAAAAATCCAGAATTTTTTATTTGACTGGGCTTGAAACCCTTTTCTTTTGAAAAATTCAGAGTTTCTTTATTTGATTGGGCCTGAACTCCTTTCTTTTGTAAATCCAAAGTTTAATATTTGATTGGGCCAAGGGTGTTTTTGGGCCCAGTGATTTTTTTGTTGGGCCTGTTTGAAATCATTTCTTTTTTTAATAAAAAAGAAAAAAACTAAAAATTAAAAATTCTCTTTGTTGGACCAGGTGCATTTTGGGGCATGGTATTTTCTTTTTCTATTGGGCCATTTAAGTTGCTGGATCAATGCGGTTTGGACCCTTTTTTTTTAATCCTTTTTTTCACCCATTCTTAACCACCCATCAGACTTTTGTTTCCTCTTTATTTCACTAATTGTAAATAAATAAAAGATGTAAAATAGGAAGCGTGCAAGGGAAGAAAACGGTAGTTCAGAACAACAAGTAGCTGCTGCAGGTTGCTTGCAAGTTGCAAGCTCGAGCCTCACAATTTAATCATCACTTGGGCGGTGGGGTTAAGCTTTTCGCATCTATAAATAGATGTGGTAAAGTATTTTTCGGACCCCTCCTCTTTCTGGACTCTCTTCTTGGACCTCTCTGGGACACACAGGAAAAAACAAGCTTCACGTACAGAATCATCATACACAGAATTTCCATTTAGAATCACTCTTATTCTCGTTGGATTAAGCGTAAACAGAGTAAGAAAATTTATTTGAGTGCAAAACAGAAAAAAGGTCAGCAAAGTTGGAGTGGAAACCTGAGTTATAAAGTTACAGAAATTTCAGAAGCAAAGGAGGCATCTATTTGGTATCAAATGTTTTTCTTTCTTTGTTTACTCTGAACTATATTGTTGACTTATTTATCCATGCTTTGTGCCTATACAATCACTGTGCATAACCTGAGATTTTATGGTGTGTGATTAACAAGAATATCAAACAGAAAGAATATCACAGTCCAGAATATCAGAGTCCAAAATCATACAGTCCCAAAATACAGTTTTACTGTAAAAAAGGAAAATAATGAGATAAAATAATCAGAGAGTGAAAATAAAATAAACCATCTCCCCCTTTTATGTTGGCCGCCCACGGAGCAACAAAAAAAACAGAGAGAGGGAGGAGGAAGGGAGGCCGTCGCGGCCTCCCGTTCCGGCGCGATCGTTCTTCCGCCGCTGTGCACGGCCTCGTCCCTGCAGAAGCTCCTCTGTCCGCCGCTCCAAGAGGCTGCCGTCCCTCTCCGCCGCTCCGCCTCCGCGCTGCCACCGTTGCGCGCGCGTTCGTCTTCCACCGCCGCTGCACGCCCTCCAGCGGCCGTAGCCGCGCCCATCAGCGGTCGTAGCCGCGCTCTCCTCGGCCATGCAAAAGGGGCGGCCACCCCCTTTTTCCCTCTCCCTCTGCAGCTTTTTCTTGTTCTAACCCAAGGTTTGAGTGTGTATGTGTGAACGGGGGAAGAGAGTGAGTGGGTGAGATTGAGAGAAAAGATTGAAAGGAAGTGAGATTGGGAAAGAGCCGGGTCAGTTTCTAGGGAGAATGAGGAGGAAGGGAGAATGAAAAATCTGAGGAAGAGATTGAGAGGGTGGGACGGTTGGTGAGTGAGAGAATGTAGGGTTTGAGTAGGTGAGTGGGGATCAATGAACCTAGAAGGTTCTCATGGACCGTTCCTTTTTTTTTCTTAATTTATTTGTTATATCATTGTTTGAATTCAAATTTATTGTTCCAAATTTGATGAATGGGTTGGGTTGCACGCCCAGCCCACTCTTTTTCTAAAAAAAAAACTTTAATTAAATAGTGAATAAATAATAATTAGGATAATTGTTTTACATGTTTTATGAATTATTTCTGGTGTTGTGTGGGGTCAATGATGCAATCTGAGGCCCAACTTTATTTTAGTGTGTGCAAGTTCTTTTAATTTTCATTTTCTGTGTTATTGCTTATCTCACATTTTTTATAATTTCTTTTTGACCCACCATCTTGTATTATTTGTAAATATTTGTTTCTTTTATTTGGTCTGCTTTAAATAATTGTGAATATTTGTCTGGCGTGCATTTTAGCTGTTGTTGTAAATAGTACTCGTTTTTAACTTAGGACACGTGTAAATACGGTTAGTTTAATTTACTCCTTTTCAAAAAAAAATATAATAATCGATCACGTTAATGGAATAGCATTTCTATCCTTTAACGTATTTTTTAAGAAAAAGGGAGGTAATTGAGTATAGTCATTTACTAGCTCAATTATGTGTTTTCCTAAAAATAATCCCTTTTCAAAAAATAATTTCTTTTAAAAAAATTACGTTAATTAAATAGCATTTCTATCAATAATGTAAAAGGAAAATATTGAGTATAGTCATTTACTAGCTCAATAATGCGCTTAATCTCAAATCTCTTCCAAAAAATAATTTTCTCAAAAATTACGTTAATTTAATAGCATTTCTATCAATAACGTGAAAAAGGAAATATTGAGTATAGTCACTTACTAGCTCAATAATGCGGAAATTTCAAATCTCTTTCCAAAAATAATTTCTTCTCAAAAAATTACGTTAATTGAATAGCATTTCTATCAATAACGTGAAAAAGGAAATATTGAGGATAGTCACTTACTAGCTCAATAATGCGTGAAATTTCAAATTCCTTTTCAAAAAAATAATTCTTTTCAAAAAATACGTTAATTGAATAACATTTCAATCAATAACGTAGAAAAGGAAAAATATCGAGTATAGCCATTTGCTAACTCAATAATGCGGAATTTCAAATCTTTTCCCTAAAATGTTTTCTTCTCAAAATAAATGACGTTTATTGAATAACATTTCTATCAATAATGTCGTCTGAACAATTTCAAGGGTTCGTTGTATAGTCATTTGCTAGCATCAACTCTGCTAAAAAATAAATTCCATTTTCTTTGAATTAAAAACACTTCCAAAATCAATTTCCTCATTTTCCTTTATTTTCAAAAAATAAAAATCAACTTCTTTCAAAAACAAAATCAATCTTTTTTTTCAACACGTTTTTAGAACTACGTGGCTTTGATTTCTCCATTGCACCTGGGGATACGTAGGAGCGGGAACTAGACCCGTCAAGCCAAATAAACAAAAAAAATGTTTTTTCCTCTTTTAATCCAAATTCAATTCTTTTTAACTTAGGTTATTTATTTAAAAAATTAAAAAAACAACAAAAATAATTTTCATTTTCATAAAAAAGGGGTAAAATGAATATTTTCAAAGTTAACAAGTTTTGCACAATTAATTAGAGGTAACCGTTTTTTAAACGGATGTTGTAGGGTGCTAATACCTTCCCTACACATAAATGACTCCCGAACCCAAATCTGATTTTGAAGACCAGTTTCTTTTTAAAGGTTTTTTCCAAATGTTTCCCCTTAAAATAAACTTTGGTGGCGACTCCATTGAAACTCAATTTTTCCAATATGTTTCGCCGACCCGTTGTGACCCCGGTTTCGACAGTAGGATATATTCGAAGAAGTGTTCTGTACTATTTGGAATTACTGGAGACGAGACACCGTAACCTAAACTTACTGTATGTGTTTCTTGTCAGTTCCTGTGCAGGTTCAGATAAAGAGGTCATGCTCATTGGTTTTCTGAAATGACTACCTTGCCTGGCTCCCTGCATGCCATATAAGAAGGTTGTCAAAAGGTTTGGCCACCTCTTACTTGGCTTGCAGGGAGCCGTGCAGGCTGCTCAATAAGACATGAAAGGCACAAAAATGTTTCAACTTTCAAAAGCTCGCTTACAAACACACTTTTCATCATAACTATGACTCTACGACCATGGCGTTCACACCCTGTGTACTCAAATTGTTCTTTTGTCCTCTCTATACCAATTTCATATATTGATATGAAACAATTCTTCAATGCAGGTTTCACGTTTGAACGTTTTCTCATGCTTCAGAAACTCACTTATGTGTTTAACGTATAACATCTTCTATGCTAAGAGTTGTTGGTCATGAAGAGGAAGATATTGTGGACCCGAAAAACTCAGTGAAGCTTCAATAGCACTTGACACATGGAAGAAAATTTATAAGGTCACAGAAACATACAAATGTTGCTAAAGTTAGTAATGGGAGTCTGCGCTGAAACGCTCGACAATGGGGCCATAGTTTTCTTATTTATTACATGGATAAATATTTGTGTTTCTTTTATAAATATCTATATCCAATTTACGATCACAAAAGCTTAATTTTCTATATACACAATCTCTAAATTGTCCCTTTCTACTATTTGTTGTATCACTAGTTCTTAAGTGATTAACTTAAGCCTTATTCAAATAACCCCAGATCCCATTGTGTGTGGTTATGATTTTGAATGAAAGTATTAATATACATCAATTATTTTAAATAATTGTTTAAAAGAAAAAACAATGACACAAATATTTTGTAACATACAACTCAAAAACAATCGACATTCAACTTGATAAAGTTATTGTTCCACACTTCTTATGACTTCTAGCTATGTTACAAGGCTTTAGTCTTCGACATTGAATGGGCTTGAGGCTCCACGTCTGACTTGGTATGTTCGTGATCGTTTTGCACGACAAGTAAAGAAATCATAATAAAAACATAACATTTACTTACTATTTATATTACTTTGAATACGATTTTGATAATATTTACTCTATAGGTTGTGGATAAGAACCTTCAACATCAAAAGCTTTTATCGAAAGGAAAATATTTATTATGCTAAAAACATTAAGGTGCAATAAATAGTTTCATTTTCAATAAAAAATTTCCATTTCCTATATTCTTATCCTCAGCCCTTATCAAAATCTTTATTCCTATTATAGATGAAAGGTTCACAATTACTAAACTTTAAAAATTAGAGATCTAGGGGAAATTTAATTCATCCACCAATAGATTCTACAAATAGGTTCTAATATATTAAATGTATGATGGTTATTTATTATGAATATCAAGATCACTTCTGTCCATATTTGATCCTTCTATAGTTTTGAGATGAACCGACCCAAGAATCAAATATAGCTAACGCACAATGCAACTCTTGCCTTCTCTTATTGACCGGTATTGGACTCTTCTGGAGATTACAATAAACTTAATTGCCTCTTCCTTAACAAAATATGAATCATCACACCCGATGGACTTGTAATGATTAAATTTTCTCTAATATTTATAGGGATGGTAAAACACATGAGTTTTCAATTGAGAAAAAATAGGATTTGACAGCTATTCACAGGCCCGTTTTTTGTGTATAAAAAAGAAGAAAAACAAGAATTGTGATTGGAAAATTGAAACGGGATTATACCTGGGGCTTCACCTTTCCCAAGGAATGAAAATCCAAAAAAGAATGACTGTAAGGCCCAGGTAGCTTTGGCTGTATCTAATGGAACCATTATTATAAAGAAGACATCGGTTGCCACCTTGGCCAATTGCACCCGTCTTTCTCCTCTCCTCTCCTCTCATGGAATTTCTCTTGTCTCTCCCTCCATCTAGTGTTCTGCCTGGGCCTCCTTCATATTTATTTCTCTAATCAATAAGCTTAGTATATCTCTTGATTTTCCTACATTTTGTCAAATCTAATGCACTACAGTTGTTGTTACTGTGAGTGCTGCCTAGATTTTTAATTTCTTAGATTTGAAAACAAATGATTAGAATTATCAAATTCTACTATTGAAATGTAGGATATATTTGAAGAAGCGTTCTGTACTATTTGGAATTACTGGAGATGAGACACTGTAACCTAAACTTACTGTATGTGTTTCTTGTCAGTTCCTGTGCAGGTTCAGATAAAGAGGTCATGCTCATTGGTTTTTTGAAATGACTACCTTGCCTGGCTCCCTGCATGCCATATAAGAAGGTTGTCAAAAGGTTTGGCCACCTCTTACTTGGCTTGCAGGGAGCCGTGCAGGCTGCTCAATAAAACATGAAAGGCGCAAAAATGTTTCTACTTTCAAAAGCTCGCTAACAAACACACTTTTCATCATAACTATGACTCTACGACCATGGCGTTCACACCCTTTGTACTCAAATTGTTCTTTTGTCCTCTCTATACCAATTTCATATATTGATATGTAACAATTCTTCAATGCAGGTTTCACATTTGAACATTTTCTCATGCTTCAGAAACCCACTTATGTGTTTAACGTATATCATCTTCTATGCTAAGAGTTGTTGGTCATGAAGAGGAAGATATTGTGGACCCGAAAAATCAGTGAAACTTCAATAGCACTTGACACATGGAAGAAAATTTATACGGTCAAAGAAACATACAAATGTTGCTAAAGTTAGTAATGGGAGTCTGCGCTGAAACGCTCGACAATGGGGCCATAGTTTTCTTATTTATTACATGGATAAATATTTGTGTTTCTTTTATAAATATCTATATCCAGTGTACGATCACAAAAGCTTAATTTTCGAAATACACAATTTCTAAATTGTCCCTTTCTACTATTTGTTGTATCACTAGTTCTTAAGTGATTAACTTAAGCCTTATTCAAATAACCCCAGATCCCATTGTGTGTGGTTATGATTTTGAATGAAAGTATTAATATACATCAAATATTTTAAATAATTGTTTAAAAGAAAAAACTGTGACACAAATATTTTGTAACATACAACTCAAAAACAATCGACATTCAACTTGATAAAGTTATTGTTCCACACTTCTTATGACTTCTAGCTATGTTACAAGGCTTTAGTCTTCGACATTGAATGGGCATGAGGCTCCATGTCTGACTTGGTATTTTCGTGATCGTTTTGCACGACAAGTAAAGAAATCATAATAAAAACATAACATTTACTTACTATTTATATTACTTTGAATACGATTTTGATAATGTTTGCTCTATAGGTTGTGGATAAGAACCTTCAACATCAAAAGCTTTTATCGAAAGGAAAATATTTATTATGCTAAAAACATTAAGGTGCAATAAATAGTTTCATTTTCAATAAAAAATTTCCATTTCCTATATTCTTATCCTCAGCCCTTATCAAAATCTTTATTCCTATTATAGATGAAAGGTTCACAATTACTAAACATTAAAAATTAGATTGCTAGGGGAAATTTAATTCATCCACCAATAGATTCTACAAATAGGTTCTAATATATTAAATGTATGATGGTTATTTATTATGAATATCAAGATCACTTCTGTCCATATTTGATCCTTTTATAGTTTTGAGATGAACCGACCCAAGAATCAAATACAGCTAACGCATAATGCAACTCTTGCCTTCTCTTATTGACTGGTGTTGGACTCTTCTTGAGATTACAATAAACTTAATTGCCCCTTCCTTAACAAAATATGAATCATCACACCCGATGGACTTGTAATGATTAAATCTTATCTAATATTTATAGTGATGGTAAAACACATAAGTTTTCAGTAGAGAAAAAATAGGATTTGACAGCTATTCACAGGCCCCTTTTTTGTGTATAAAAAAGAAGAAAAACAAGAATTGTGATTGGAAAATTAAAACGGGATTATACCTGGGGCTTCACCTTTCCCAAGGAATGAAAATCCAAAAAAGATTGCCTGTAAGGCCCAGGTAGCTTTGGCTGTATCTAATGGAACCATTATTATAAAGAAGACATCGGTTGCCTCCTTGGTCAATTGCACCCGTCTTTCTCCTCTCCTCTCATGGAATTTCTCTTGTCTCTCCCTCCATCTAGTGTTCTGCCTGGGCCTCCTTCATATTTATTTCTCTAATCAATAAGCTTAGTATATCTCTTGATTTTCCTATATTTTGTCAAATCTAATGCACTACAGTTGTTGTTACTGTGAGTGTTGCCTAGATTTTTATTTTCTTAGATTTGAAAACAAATGATTAGAATTATCAAATTCTACTATTAAAATGTAGGATATATTTGAAGAAGCGTTCTGTACTACATTGAATTACTGGAGATGAGACATTGTAACCTAAACTTACTATATGTATTTCTTGTCAGTTCCTGTGAAGGTTCAGATAAAGAGGTCATGCTCATTGGTTTTCTGAAATGACTACCTTGCCTGGCTCCATGCATGCCATATAAGAAGGTTGTCAAAAGGTTTGGCCACCTCTTACTTGGCTTGCAGGGAGCCGTGCAGGCTGCTCAATAAAACATGAAAGGCGCAAAAATGTTTCAACTTTCAAAAGCTCGCTAACAAACACACTTTTCATCATAACTATGATTCTACGACCATTGCGTTCACACCCTTTGTACTCAAATTGTTCTTTTGTCCTCTCTATACCAATTTCATATATTGATATGTAACAATTCTTCAATGCAGGTTTCACATTTGAACGTTTTCTCATGCTTCAGAAACCCACTTATGTGTTTAACGTATATCATCTTCTATGCTAAGATTTGTTGGTCATGAAGAGGAAGATATTGTGGACCTAAAAAACTCAGTGAAGCTTCAATGGCACTTGACACATTGAAGAAAATTTATACGGTCACAGAAACATACAAATGTTGCTAAAGTTAGTAATGGGAGTCTGCGCTGAAACGCTCGACAATGGGGCCATAGTTTTCTTATTTATTACATGGATAAATATTTGTGTTTCTTTTATAAATATCTATATCCAATGTACGATCACAAAAGCTTAATTTTCGAAATACACAATCTCTAAATTGTCCCTTTCTACTATTTGTTGTATCACTAGTTCTTAAGTGATTAACTTAAGCCTTATTCAAATAACCCCCAGATCCCATTGTGTGTGGTTATGATTTTGAATGAAAGTATTAATATACATCAAATATTTTAAATAATTGTTTAAAAGAAAAAACAATGACACAAATATTTTGTAACATACAACTCAAAAACAATCGACATTCAACTTGATAAAGTTATTGTTCCATACTTCTTATGACTTCTAGCTATGTTACAAGGCTTTAGTCTTCGACATTGAATGGGCTTGAGGCTCCAAGTCTGACTTGGTATGTTCGTGATCGTTTTGCACGACAAGTAAAGAAATCATAATAAAAACATAACATTTACTTACTATTTTTATTACTTTGAATACAATTTTGATAATGTTTGCTCTATAGGTTGTGGATAAGAACCTTCAACATCAAAAGCTTTTATCGAAAGGAAAATATTTATTACGCTAAAAAAATTATGGTGCAATAAATAGTTTCATTTTCAATACAAAATTTCCATTTCCTATATTCTTATCCTCAGCCCTTATCAAAATCTTTATTCCTATTATAGATGAAAGGTTCACAATTACTAAACTTTACAAATTAGATTGCTAGGGGAAATTTAATTCATCCACCAATAGATACTACAAATAGGTTCTAAAATATTAAATGTATGATGGTTATTCATTATGAATTTCAAGATCACTTCTGTCCATATTTGATCCTTCTATAGTTTTGAGATGAACCGACCCAAGAATCAAATACAGCTAACCCACAATGCAACTCTTGCCTTCTCTTATTGACCGATGTTGGACTCTTCTAGAGATTACAATAAACTTAATTGCCCCTTCCTTAACAAAATATGAATCATCACACCCGATGGACTTGTAATGATTAAATCTTCTCTAATATATGCAGGGATGGTAAAACACATGAGTTTTTAGTAGAGAAAAAATAGGATTTGACAGCTATTCACAGGCCCCTTTTTTTTGTATAAAAAAAGAAGAAACACAAGAATTGTGATTGGAAAATTGAAACGGGATTATACCTGGGCCTTCACATTTCCCAATGAATGAAAATCCAAAAAGACTACCTGTAAGGCCCAGGTAGCTTTGGCTGTATCTATTGGAACCATTATTATAAAGAAGACTTCGGTTGCCTCCTGGCCAATTACACCCGTCTTTCTGCTCTCCTCTTATGGAATTTCTCTTGTCTCTCCCTCCATCTAGTGTTCTGCCTGGGCCTCCTTCATATTTATTTCTCTAATCAATAAGCTTAGTATATCTCTTGATTTTCCTACATTTTGTCAAATCTAATGCACTACATTTGTTGTTACTGTGAGTGCTGCCTAGATTTTTAAATTCTTAGATTTGAAAACAAATGATTAGAATTATCAAATTCTACTATTGAAGTGTAGGATATATTTGAAGAAGCGTTCTCTAGTATTTGGAATTACTGGAGACGAGCCACTATAACCTAAACTTACTGTATGTGTTTCTTGTCATTTCCTATGCAGGTTCAGATAAAGAGGTCATGCTCATTCATTTTTTGAAATGATTACCTTGCCTGGCTCCCTGCATGCCATATAAGAAGGTTGTCAAAAGGTTTGGCCACATCTTACTTGGCTTGCAGGGAGCCGTGCAGGCTGCTCAATAAAACATGAAAGGCACAAAAATGTTTCAACTTTCAAAAGCTCGCTAACAAACACACTTTTCATCATAACTATGACTCTACGACCATGGCGTTCACATCCTGTGTACTCAAATTATTCTTTTTTCTCTCTATACTAATTTCATATATTGATATGTAACAATTCTTGAATGCAATTTTCACATTTCAACATCTTTTCATGATATGTAACCATTTATGTGTTTAACGTATATCATCTTCTATGCTAAGAGTTGTTGGTCATGAAGAGGAAGATATTGTGGATCCAAAAAATTTAGTGAAGCTTCAATAGCACTTGACAATGGGAAGAAAAATTCTATGGTCACAGAAGCAGACAATTGCTGCCAAAGTTAGTAATGGGAGTTTCCGCTGAAACGCTCAACAGTAGGGCCAGAGTTTTCATATTTATTACGTGGAGAAATATTTGTACTTTTTATAAATATCTATATCTAATGTACGGTGACAATAGCTTAATTTTCGAAATGCACAACCTCTAAATCGTCCCTTTCTACTATTTTTTGTATCCCTAGTTCATAAATGATTCATTTAAGCCTTATTCATATAACCCCTGATCCCATTGTGTGTGGTTATGATTTTGAACAAAAATATTAATATACATCAAATATTTTAAATAATTGTTTAAAAGAAAAAAAATGACACGGATATTTTGTAACATATAACTCAAAAAAAAAATAGACATTCAACTTGATAAAGGTATTATTCCACACTTCTTTTAACTTCTACCTATTTTACAAGGCTTTAGTCTTCAACAATGAGTGGGCTTTACGTTCCAAGTCTGACACGGTAAGTTCGTGATCGATCTACACGACAAGTAAAGAAATTAATAAAAACATAACATTTACTTAGGATTCTTACTACTATGATTACGATTTTGACAACATTTGCTCTATAGGTTGTGGATAAGAACCTTCAACATGAAAAGCTTTTATCAAAAGGAAAATAATTATTACGCTAAAATCATTAAGGTGCAATAAATAGTTTTATTTTCAATAAAAATTTCCATTTCCTATATTCTTATCCTCTGCCCTTATCAAAATCATTATTCCTATTATAGATGAAAGGCTCATAATTACTACACTTTACAAATTAGATGGCTAGGGAAATTTAATTCAATCACCAATAGATATTACAAAATAGGTTCTAAAATATTAAATATATGATGATGATTTATTATGAATTTCAAGATCTCTTTCGTACATATTTGATCCTTCTATAGTTTTGAGATGAATCGGCCCAAGAAACAAATTCAGCAAACGCACAATGCAACTCTTTCCTTCTCATATTGACAGGTGTCGGACTCGTCTGGAGACTACAATAAACTTAATTGCCCCTTCCTTAATAAAATATGAATCATCATACTCGATGGACTTGTAATGATTAAATCTTATCTAATATATACAGGGATAGTAAAACACATGAGTTTTCAGTAGAGAAAAAATAGGATTTGACATCTATTCGCAGACCCATTTTTGTGTAACCAAAAAAGAAGAAAACAAGAATTGTGATTGGAAAATTGAAACGGGATTATACCTACGGCTTCACCTTTCCCAAGGAATGAAAACCCAAAAAAGACTACCTGTAAGTCCCAGGTAGCTTTGGTTGTATCTAATGTAACCATTATTATAAAGAAGACATTGGTTGCCTCCTTGGCCAATTACACTAGTCTTTCTCCTCTCCTCTCATGGAATTTGTATTGTCTCTTCTTCCATCTAGTGTTCTTCCTGGGCCTCCTTCATGTTTATTTCTATAATCTATAAGCTTAGTATATCTCTTGATCTTCCAACATTTTGTCAAATCTAATGCACTACATTTATTGTTACTGTGAGTGATGCCTAGCTTTCTAACTTCTTAGATTTGAAAACAAATGATTAGAATTATCAAATTCTAGTATTGAAATGTAGGATATATTTGAAGAAGCGTTCTCTAGTATTTGGAATTACTGCAGATGAGCGACTGAAACCTAAACGTACTGTTTGTTGTGAAAATTTTCAATTGGAATAAAAAACTCTCTTGATTCTGAAAGTACTATCTGGGACTAGAATTTGAATCCTCTAAAGGTTCTTTTTAAAATCAGGTTTACTCAGAAATTGTATTCAAAGAGTAAAAGAATTTTGAATCACTTGTTTTCTAAAAGAAAATAACTTCGAAAATCAGTTTTGAAGAATAAACAGAATTTCAAAGAGATGAAGATTTAAAGGACAAAGTGCAGGAATTGAAAGTGCAGAATTTAAATAAAAGAAAAGAAAACTTGCAGAAAAGTAAATGGAGAAAATAACAAAGAAAAGAAAAATTGCAGGAATGTAAAGAACAGAAATGTAAATCAAAGAAAGAAAATGGTAGAATGTTAAATGACATTAAATGAAAGTTGGTATGGATACACATACTGGGCACTCTCCTTAGTAAACCACTGAGTCGTTTTCGATATTAGACGTTTGGGTGTTTCAGAGAAGTTTCAGTAAATGAAAATCTAACCTTTGTTACATCAGATTTTGACCTATTTATAGACTTCTATCCTAACAGACACTTAACCAGATTTTGACACGTTTACAGGCCTAGATTACGTGTCAAATTTCTAAGTATGCCACATGTTCAAATCAGCAACCATCTTAAATCTCTCAATAACTAACTGCTTGAGATTTTGACACATGTCTTCAAACAGCAATGTTCACTAACTGCTTATTTGAAATTTGAACGCTCTCTGAACAATCTTCCAATAACCGCTCCATTTGAAATTCAAATTTCCTTCGAAATGACTTCCAGTAACTACTTCTGCCTTCGTGAATTCTACTAAGTTATTGGACTTCTTTCAAAATTGAACCAGATTTTGATTTTGATTAACTATCAACTTATATCAGGAAACTTAACCAAATATTGACTGATTAATTTTCCTTAAGTTTCACGTGTTTAAAATCCTGATT
Organism: Sesbania bispinosa; assembly: GCA_026901365.1. NCBI lineage: Eukaryota > Viridiplantae > Streptophyta > Magnoliopsida > Fabales > Fabaceae > Sesbania > Sesbania bispinosa. The sequence continues at coordinate 1,423,172 of QLOH01000183.1, forward strand.
GGTCAATTCAATGTTGAACTTGACCACCGACCACACGTGGATTTGACTTTGAAACTGATTGGACCATTCTACAAACACATTGATGGCACCGACCAATCTGATTGATATAATTAGGCATTGGCTTCAACGTTCTACTGTATTCAGTTCTCTTCTTCATCCATTTCTCTGTTCAAAATGAAGAAGTTTATTCCTTTGGCTATTACGATCAACCTGATCTTTCTTGATTTCATCTTTGATGAGGTTGTCGGAATAGCCAAAGCTATAAGCTTCTTCAATCCTTATTAAGGATTTTCTTGGGTTGAACGTAATAGCCAATTAGAATTTCAATTCGTCTTCACCCCATCTTTCTCACTTTTAATTTGAATTGCAGGGTCATTTAATCAAAGTTGCGTAATGCCTTTACCCTGGTGGTTCAATCAAAGCTTGTGGAAGAAGAAGAAGGACGAGGAGGGTCAAATGAAGGATAGGTAGGGTCAGATGAAGAACAGGGAGTCAGAGTCAAGTTCCCTGAAGACCCAGGAACACAGGGGTTAAGTTCTCTGAAGATTTAGAATAGCTTTTAACTTCATGTACTTTTTTTTGTATTTATTTTTATATTTTCCAATTCGAATCTGTAATGTAATTCGAACACCATTCGTACATGAATAAAAGAAGTATTTCATTATCTCTTTATACTTCAGACTTTCTAATATATAACTCCTTTTCGTTTCCTTCATATTCAAAATACCTTTCGAATTCGAATAAGAACTTAATCAGAATTCTATATGCTTTTGAATACATATAACAGAATACCTTTGTTTCGAATTCAAATAGGTACACTTCAATCTTTCACATTATGCCTTTCAATTCTTCATTATAGACATCGAAATCGAAAATATCATTGTTGTATTAACTTAGAAAAATTTGTAAATTTCACCCCAACAGATGCCCCCTTAAAATATTAGTTTCGAGGAATATCACAGCTTCTTTCAATTCAAAACTCCTTTTCGTTTTGAATAGTATAAAATTGGCAACAACAGTTTTTTTTATTATTGGCTCATTACTGCGCGCCACTTTTTTTTTTAAATTTGCAGTTACCAATTTTATGTAACTGACTAAGCCCACTCATTCTCAACTATAAAAGGGAATGTGAACAGTTACCAATAGCTCCACGTTTTCTCTTTCATAAAAACTGAAAACTTCTTCTCTCTGCTCGCACACGACTTTACTCACTGTTTATCGTCTTCCTCATTTCGTTTCTGCTACGTTTTCTGCAACTTCAAGCTTCATCTCTTCAAGGTAAGACTTTGCAAACTTCATTATATTCTCATTCTTGATCTTAGTTCCCCTTTTTACTGCAATATTTTTTGACATTGTGAAGAACATTTATCCTTTGAGAAACTAAAAATCTTCTGCCCTAATTGTTAAATGTTGTGTTCAAGAACCTCTTTTTCCTCATGCATTGTCTTTAATCTGTTGAAATAAACAATCTTTCTTGTAATAGAAAAGCTTTCTTTCGGATTTTATCAATTTTCTGAAGATTATTCTTCCTCTTTCTGACATGCATTTTCTCTTTCTAAGCTTACTCAACTTCGATTTCTTGAATCTTTGATATTTCAGGGCTTATAAAATGGCTTCTCAAGATACTTCTGAACGTTCTGAGCCAGTTCCAAAGGCATTCAGCAAAGGGAAGTTAATTGAATTGGACAATATCAATTATGTCCCTGAGCCGATGAAGATTCTGATAATCTACCTATATGGAGAAATCAGTCTTTGATTCCTTTTTCAATTCAAAACAAGGACCATTGTTTTCTGGGGCCTTATTTTTCGACCTTCCAGACTTAATAGGTATAGCAGTTTCTTCCCTGTCCTCCTGATGAGAAACTGCTTGCTTTCCAAGATTCTATCAAAACAGATTTTCTTCCAAACCTTGTTTCTATTTTTGAACTGTTCCTCCAGTCAAGAAAAATGCTTATTTAAGTTGGTTGAATAGGGTAGAAGCTAGTAAAGGAAACCAGTGGAAAAAATTAGGAATCTTTGACTTGATCCAATTAAGTAGACATGATCTTTCATATGATCCTTTACTTTTAATTACCTCTTGCTTTTTCTGGGATCGAAACACTCACACTTTTCACCTTCCTTATGGTATGATTACACCTACTCTGTTTGACTTAGCTGCCATAACAGGTGTTAAGTCTGAAGATGAAGTCTTCATTCCTACTGATTTTCCATTAGATAAAGAATTAGAGCCAAACTGGAAAAAATTCACTCATGCTCATTTTATTCAAAATAATAACAAAGTAACTGGTTCAGTTTCAAGAACTGAACACATAGCTTTTCTGATGTTTTGGCTCTCTGGTTTTGTTTTCTGTTCCCGTTCACTTCAAATCCCAAAATCTCTCTTGAGACTTGTTGTTGCTTTGACTCAAAGTAAAATTCGAATCAACTTCAGCCGCTTTCTCTTGGGCAGCCTTTATGACTGTTTGAATGAAGTTGTCCTGGATCTTCGAAAATCTAAGCCTCTGAGAGTTTTGAGTGGTCCTTTCTGGCTCCTTCAATTATGGCTTAATGCCATTTTCAAAGAAAATTTTACAAGTGTTGAGCCCACAACTTCTTAAACTTCCTAATTCGATTGGAGGATTTCGATTATCCTTTTATACTCCCACATCTTGGAAGAGGGACCCTTTTGCCTCTTTCAAAAGTTATTTCTCTCTTTTCCTTGGCCTTACCAAACACAAACCTTCTCTTGCTCCTTTTGCCTCTCGATCCCGTGGACCAGACTGGTTCATAAGGAAATTCCCTTGTGACTCCCCAGGTGATCAGTCTGAAAGCCTTGATGTGTGGGAAGAATTCTTAACTTGGGGTCTCCTTTTCTTTGGCTTTTCAATGAAGGATATGAAGCATATTCTTACCAGCCAAACTTAGTGGCAAGACAGTTTGGTTTTTCTCAGTTTCGTCCTACTCCTATGAGCCGTTATACTGAAGACATTATTCGAGGACGAGCTACTCCTGAGATCGAAACAATGAATAATCTAGCCAATCATTTTTTTGAGATCAGTCCTACCCTCACTCCTTATTCCTTTGAGCCTTCCTTTTACAGTACAGTTTCCTTCAAGGATTGGTGGTCATCCTATTATTCTACCATTCAAGTATCTTTGGATACTTGTTTAAGTAGGATGTCGCCTCCATCTGAAAAGGAAACTTCAAAGGAAAAAGATAAAGGTACAGGCTTTATTACTTTCATTTCATTTTCTTTCACATCATTCTGGTATTCTGTTTTTAACACATTACATTTTATTGTTTCTTGTCTTATTCAGATCAAAAAAACAAGTACCAGTCAAGAAAGTGAATCTGGTAATGAGGAACAATCCAACAGAAAGAGGAAATTGAAAGTAACTTTGATTTTGAATACCTCTCAATCAATGACTTTATATGAAATATTCTCACCAGTCTTTGACTTTTAAATTCTACACAGCCTTCTACTTCTCTTGAGATTTCGAAAGTAAAGAAGGTCAAACCAGGTTCCTCTGCTGGAAAAAGTAAGAGAAAACAAGTCCAAGAGACTTCTGATTCTGCTACCCATAGTGATCCAAAGGTATTATCAGTTTCGAATCTGTTTTCTAAATCAAATTTTGTATTTCCTTTTAATCGAATTTCTTATTTTGTGAAGCTTAAGAAAAATTCTCAATCAGAGAATAATTTTTCAGATTCTCCTCTTCCTGCTTCCAACCTAAGAGTTGAAAGAAGATCTAAAGCTCGTTCTAATTAGAAGAGTGATGAGCATAATTTCACACATACTTTGCACCTTCAATTGCAGCTTTCTTAGAGTATAATTGTAATCAAATTCATTGTTATAATTGGGATTTACCAAATTGGACTTAGTTGGGCTTTAACTAGAAATGTTGTTTAAATTCGGATTTTTAAGCCTACTGACCTACCCGTCTTGTTTTGATGATATTGGGAGCTGAAGGTGTCCGATTTGAGTGATTCAAGTGGCATTGGAAAACTAACTTCCTGGGCTTTAATTTGATAGGTCATATGACTATATTCCACTGAGCGACGAGGTGCAGTTTTCAATTTGAAGTTGACTTTCAGAAGCTGTCTGAAGCTGAGCGGGAACAACAAGCTTCTTAAGTAGTTGTTGAAGCAGTTTTAGTCTTTTGGGCCTGAAACCTGTTAGCCTAGGCCCATTTCACCTCTGCCATTAGATTAATCTTGTGGTTTAGGGATTAGTATAAATAGGGCTGTTGCAATTCTGTTAGGGACACCTTTGGACACACCTTTCACGTCACTTTTCCCTTTTCATAGATTGAAGTTAAGGAGACGCTTGATTTCCCTTCTCTCTGTTTTTCTAGGTTTTCTTCTTCTTCCTTTTCTGCATTTTCATTTTGCTGTTCTTCCTCTTATGGATTGCTAAACTCTTGAGGATTGATTCTTGAGTGATTTTACATTGGATTTTGAGGTTCATTTTAACTCAAATTCGTATTTCAATTTCTGCAGTAAATTCAATTTCATCTTCTCCTTTAAAATTATGGTTTTGAATCTTGAGTTGTATTTGAACGCTTATTGATGATTCAATTCTGTTCTTCACTAAGAATTCTAGTTTAGTTTGCTTCATTCTAAACAACCAACTGTTTGCTTAATTCAGGAGGTAAAGGATTAGAAATCTCATACCAGTACGCTTAGTCTGGTCACCAGTACACTTAGTCTGGTTTAGCAAGTTCGCTTAGTTCTTGAGTGAGATTATTGTTGAATTAATTGACGCTTGTTCGGTTAATTCGAATTTATTCTGGAAATTGAGTTCGATGTATTTTTAACCGATGAAGGATCCAATTGTGAATGAACAAGAGAATCAATTTGTTTTCTTACATTGTTTTATTCCTTCTTCTTTTTTTTTTACTTGCGAAACTCTGTTTCTAAACAAACAACCAAAAACACCCTCTTTCTGTTACGTTTTGAAATTCTGCACTGTTAAGACAGTCCCTGTCTTAAGACCGTCTGAAGTCTTAAGACCGTCTGAAGTTCTGTCTTAAGACCGTCTGAAGTTCCGTCTTAAGACCGTCTTAAGTCTTAAGACCGTCCTAAGTTCTGTCTTAAGACCGTCTTAAGTCACTTGTCTTAAGTTCGATCTGAAGTTCTGGTTCCAAATTTTGGGACTGAAATATGATATTCTGAATTGTTATTGAATTCCTTGAGAGACGACTTTGGGTTATCTAACCCTCACTACACTCTAATTCATATTATTGATTGAGTACGGCCTCGATCAAATTTGGCGTCGTTGCCGGGGAATTCAATTCATTTTCAGATTCATTCACATAGTGTTGTTATTCTGTTTCTTGTTTTTGTTTGAGTTTTTAGTTTCTGTTTTCATTTTCATTTTGTAGGATAATTGTGTCTTTGTTCTTGTAACAAATCTGTTTGTATAGTCATAATATATGTTGAAACAGTTAGGTGAATTCAGTTAGGTGATTCTGTTAGTGAAATAGAGAGTATAGAGTGAATTTCTGTAATTTTGAGTTTTATGTGATTCTGTAATTCGTGTTATTATTCTGTGCTTAGGAAGTAGAGTCATAATTCATATTGTGTTTTGGTATACTAACCTTGGTTGTGCAGATTCAGTTTGATCAATTTTGGTTCACAACTTTGAGGGTAAGTAGCCTAATCTGTCATAGTTACTGTTCCATTGCTTTTAGTGAGGTTCAATTTGTGTTTTGAGTTGTGTGATGTGTTGAGTCATTGTAATTAGTGTGTTTAGTCATGTTTTGATGTTTAGAAATTGTTTAGAAGAACTTAGAATTGATTTGGTGTCATTTGGTGTGTGACTAGAGCAAACCCAGGTATCCTACATTCATTTGATCCAGAAATTGATAAGACATATCATAGGTTAGTTAGAGAGTCTCGGATTCCATTTGTGCATAATTCTGTTAGTGATAGTGAGTTTGTTTCTGTGTTTTCTTCTTCTTCCTTTCTTGAGTCTGATCTTAATTGTGATACTATGGCTGAGAGAACTTTGAGAGAGCTTGCAGCACCTGATGTTAATATTCAGACTTTATGCATTCAATATCCTGATATAGATGTACCTTGTGAGCTAAAGTCTGGATTGATTCATTTGTTGCCCAAGTTCCATGGTCTTGCAGGTGAGGACCCACATAAACACCTCAAGGAATTCCATATTGTCTGCACAACTATGAGACCAGCTGGAGTTCCCGAGGATCATATTAAGCTGAAGGCATTTCCATTCTCCCTGCAAGATACAGCAAAAGACTGGCTTGTACTACCTTCCACCTGGATCCATTACTAGCTGGGATAATTTGAAGAGGTTGTTTTTGGAAAAGTTTTTCCCTGCATCCAGAGTGACATCAATTAGGAAGGAGATCTGTGGTATAAGGCAGATGGACAGAGAGAGTCTGTATGAGTACTGGGAGAGGTTTAAGAGACTTTGTGCTAGCTGTCCACATCATTAGATTCATGAGCAGCTACTCATCCAGTATTTCTATGAGGGCCTGATAACATGGACAGACAGATGATAGATGCAGCCAGTGGAGGAGCGCTTGTGGATGGAGCGCTTGTGGATAAAACTCCAGTTATAGCAAGGCAATTAATTGAGAACATGGCTTCTAATAACCAGCAGTTCAATACCAGAAGCAACTCAGTGGCCTTGACTAGAGGAGTTCATGAGATGGAGACCACTTATGCTGCCGATCATAGGAAGTTGGAGAACAAGCTTGATGATTTGGCTTCCTTAGTCAAGCAGTTAGCAGTGTCTCAGAAGGTTGCTAAATTATGTGGGATTTGTACTTCTGCTAATCATCCCACTGATGCTTATCCCGCCTTACATGAGTCTAAAGGAGATGTTTCTGTTCCTCCTCAGGCTTATGCTGCCAATATTTATGGTTCTGGTAGACCCCCTCAGCAGCAGCAATATAATCAGGATCTTTCTTCCAACAGGTACAATCCGGGTTGGAGGAATCATCCAAATTTGAGATAGAGGAATTCTCAACAGCAACAGCCACAACAGCCTTATGTGCCTTATCAGTCTCAAGCTGCTGGGCCTAGTAGACCTTACCAGCCTCCACATGTACAGCAGCAACAACAACCTCCACCACCAGTTGCTGCACCTTCCAAGGGTGAGCCTTCATTGGAAGAATTAATGAGGCAAATGGCAATCAACAATCTAAATTTCCAGCCAAAGGACCGAAGCAACTATTCAAAGCCTGGAAAATCAGATTGGTCAGATGGCTACCACTATTAATAAGCTGCAGTCCCAGGGTTTCAGACAAGCTTCCTGCTCAGACAGTTGTAAACCCTCAGCAGAATGTTAGTGCAATCATCTTGAGATCAGGTAAGAGTCTGCAAGTGTCTGAAAGGCAACAGTCTGAGCAAGAAAATGAGATATTGCAGCTTCAGACAGTACTGTCTCAGCAGGTACAATTTTAGACAGCCCTATACATGAGAGAGCTTGTCCCAGTCCTTTGGACAGCCCCAGTTCTTCAAGCAATGTACAACCTTCTATTCCTCTTCCATTCCCTCAGAGAGTTGTGCAGAAGAGTAAAAAAATAGAGGCTGACAAGGAAATCTTGGAAACTTTCAGAAAAGTGGAGGTCAATATACCCCTACTTGAGGCCATTAAGCAAATTCCAAGATATGCCAAGTTTCTAAAGGATTTATGCACTCATAGGAGGCGACTAAAGGGCAATGAGAGGATCAGTATGGGAAGGAATGTCTCTGCACTCATTGAGAGACCAGTGACTACTATTCCTGAAAAATGCAAAGATCCGGGGACATTTTCTATTCCTTGTGTTATAGGCAGTAACAAATTTGATAATGCTATGCTTGACTTAGGAGCATCTATTAATGTTATGCCCTTATCTATTTTCACCTCATTGTCCCTTGGTCCTTTGCAGGCTACAGGTGTTGTCATTCAGTTGGCAAACAGGAGCACTGCCCACCCTGCAGGCCTTATTGAGGATGTGCTGGTTCGAGTGAATGACCTCATCTTCCCTACTGACTTTTACATATTGGATATGGAGGGAGGAGATTCACTCACTGGTGCAGCCCCCATCATCTTGGGCAGGCCCTTCCTGAAGACAGCTCGGACTAAGATTGATGTTCATGCAGGCACACTTACCATGGAGTTTGGAGACAGTGTGGTTCAGTTTAATATTTTAGATGCCATGAGGCATCCTGTTGAGGATCATTCTGTATTCCATATTGATATGCTTGCTGAACTTGTAGATGATAGTTTGTCTGAGTTTGTAGGACATTTGGACTTTCCGGATTTTTCTGATTTTAGTGATGTCTACACTTGTGATTTATGTTCTGATTCATCTGTGTGTAGTACGTGTGCTGAGATAGATGAGTTCATATCTGTTGATACTGTTGATTATGTTGATTGTTCTGATTGTCCTACAGGTTCTGGTATTGATGCACCAGTTGAGTCGATTGAGTCAGAATGTAGTGGCTTGATTACAGCAATTATAGATACATCTAACTTGATTGATTTGCAGAACAGCTGGAGAGTCTGCATCGACTACAGGAGGCTCAACCAGGTGACCAGGAAGGATACTTCCCACTTCCTTTCATTGATCAGATGTTGGAGCGCCTGGCAGGTAAATCACATTATGTTTCTTAGATGGTTTCTCTGGTTATTTTCAGATTTGTATTGCACCAGAGGACCAGCATAAGACCACCTTTACCTGTCCTTTTGGTACATTTGCTTATAGGAGGATGCCTTTGGTCTATGCAATGCTCCTGGTACTTTCCAGAGATGCATGATGAGTATATTTGCTGACTTACTTGAGCATTGCATAGAGGTTTTCATGGATGATTTTAGTGTATATGGCTCCTCATTTGATTAATATTTGGATAGCTTGACTAGAGTGCTTGATAGGTGCATAGAGACTAACCTTGTTATGAATTATGAAAAGTGTCATTTTATGGTAGAGAATGGTACAGTCTTAGGCCATATTATCTCTACGAAGGGCATAGAGGGTAGATCCTGCAAAATTAGATGTTATTTCACACTTGCCTTACCCGTCTTGCGTGCGAGAGGTTCGATCTTTTCTTGGACATGTAGGTTTCTATCGTAGGTTTATTCAGGACTTCATCCGGATAGCCCTTCCGCTGTCCAACTTGCTGCAGAAGGATGTTACCTTCGAGTTTGGAAAGCGGTGCAGAAAGGCATTTGATCGCCTCAAGAGAGCTCTCACCACCACCCCCATTATTCAGCCACCAGATTGGACACTTCCATTCGAGTTGATGTATGATGCATCAATCTATGCATTGGGAGCTGTTTTAGCACAGAGGGTTGGTAAGCTATCTCATGTGATATATTATGCATCTAGGACTTTGGATGCAACACAGGTAAATTACACTACCACTGAGAAAGAGCTGTTAGCAATTGTTTTTGCATTGGATAAGTTCAGATCTTATTTGCTTGGCTCTAGGGTAGTTGTTTTTACTAATCATGTTGCTCTTAAGTTTCTTTTGAAAAAGACAGATTCCAAACCCAGGCTGATCAGGTGGATGCTACTGCTCCAGGAGTTTGACTTGGACATCCAGGATAGGAGTGGTGCGCATAATCTTATAGCAGACCATTTGAGCCGCATTGAGAGAGTGGAGGATGCATTTCTTATTCGGGATGACTTCCCGGATGAGCAGCTTATGGCTTTGCATGATTCCCATCCCCCTCCCCTTACCCCTTGGTTTGCTGATATTGTTAATTATCTTGTTGCATATGTTTTTCCACCCTTGGCATCTAGGGCTCATAGAGATAGACTTAAGAGTGATGCCAAGTATTATGTATGGGATGACCCTTATTTATGGCATTTTTGCAGTGACCAGGTTATCCGTAGGTGTATTCCAGATTAGGAGATCAAGTCTATACTTCAGTTCTGTCATGCCTCACCTGTTGGAGGACATCTTGGACCCCAGAGGACTGGATGGAAGGTGTTGGATTGTGGATTCTATTGGCCTACGATTTTTTAGAGACACTTGGAGAGTCTCCTCTACATGCGAGCAGTGTCAGAGAGCAGGAGCGGCCATTTCTAGCAGGCAGCAGATGCCCCAGCAGCCTATGCTGTTCTGTGAGATCTTTGATGTATGGGGTATTGATTTTATGGGCCCATTTCCTGTTTCTTTTGGTTTTATATATATCTTGCTTGTTGTGGACTATGTCTCCAAGTGGGTGGAGGCTATAACCACAAGGACTAATGATTCTCGAGTTGTTGTGGATTTTTGTCAGGTCTCACATCTTTTGCAGGTTTGGAGTGCCTCGAGCCATTGTTAGTGATCAGGGGACCCACTTCTGTAACCAGTCCATGGAGGCTTTGCTGAAGAAGTATGGGGTGGTGCATAGAGTTTCTACACCATACCACCCCCAGACTAATGGACAGGCTGATATCTCCAATAGAGAGATCAAGAGGATTCTGGAGAAGATGGTGCAGCCTAACAGGAAGGATTAGAGCCGCCGCCTTGATGATGCTCTTTGGGCTCATAGGACTGCCTACAAAGCACCTCTTGGGATTTCTCCCTTCAGAGTTATTTTTGGTAAGGCATGCCACTTACCTATGGAGATAGAGCATCGGGCATATTGGGCAGTACGAGCTTGCAACTTAGATTGCGACCAGGCAGGCGAACAAAGGAAACTTCAATTGCAGGAGCTTGATGAGATCCGCCTGGAGGCCTATGAGAACTCTAAGTTCTACAAGGAGAAGACTAAGAAATTTCATGATCAATGTATTGCTAGAAAAGAGTTTGTTGTAGGCCAAAAGGTTTTGTTGTTCAATTTTAGACTTAAGCTCAAGCCTGGTAAGCTTCGCTCTCGTTGGGTTGGACCTTTTATTGTTACTCATGTTTATCCTTATGGTGTTGTCGAGTTAAAGAGTGAGTCCACCAACAAGACCTTCAAGGTCAATGGCCACCGTCTCAAGCTGTTTTATGAGAGCCCCACTTTGGTTGATGAGACGGTTTGAGGAGCTTAGCTTGCAGCTTCCCCAATTCCCTCAAGTGCAAATATTTCCACCTTGATGAGGGAGTCTCTTTCCCCACTTTTTCATTATACTATGTCCCTTGTTCTCCATTTTCATTATTTTTATATTGAGGAGAATGTGTGATTTAAGTGTGGGGGATGAGAATTGTAGTTTTAGGACTTTAGAATTGTTTTTAGGAATTAGTTTGTGGTTTGGATTTAATTGATTGTGTTAGAAATTTTAGGATTATAAAAAAAATATTCAGACAGTATGATGTTTGCTGAAAATTTACTGTTTATTGTCTGAAACTACTTGCTGAATTTGCTTGTTTCTGAAGCTGTTAGCTGTTGCATAGCTATTCTGTAGCTTCTGCTGTCTGAATTTTACTGTCTACTGTCTGAAAGTGTTGTTTACTATTACTGTATGTTGTTTGTGCGTTTTTTTCTGCTGCTATTTACAGCAGAATTTCAAACAGTACGTTTTCCTTGACAGCAGAATTTATTTTAACAGCAAAAATAGATTTTTGACAGTAGAAAAATACATTTGGCATGTTTTTTCATTGGATTTTTAGGATTTGTGTTGGTAGTCTGCATTTTCATCATTCTTGGATAATGGTTTCTTGATTTATATTGATTGAATTCCTTGTAATTTGGTGAATAAGTTGGTTTTGATAATTATTGGGTTGAATCTTTTGTGATGGAGTTGTCCTTGGTGAGATTTTGAGCCTTATTGATGGATGGACCATTCTATGCCATTCTCTCTTTTTCTGTGTGATTTCACTCATGTTTGCTTGTGCTCTAGAACTTGGCTTGACTCTTTTAATTTGCAACTTTGTTCACTTGCATGAATTGAGATGATTGAGGCATTTTTTTGTTGATAATTGAGCTACTAGCCATATTAGCCTACCTTGATAATTTTCCAACTTGTTAACCCCTTTGAGCCTATGGATTCCATTTCTTGTTATTAAAAGCTCATTACAAGCCTTGAAAGTGTAAAACCATGATTGTCCTTGCCTTAGAGGATAAAGGAGCTTTGGAATTGTTTTGGGAATAGGTTCTTGAATAAGTGTGGGGGTGTACTTAAATTTCTTATCTTATCTCCTCAAGTGGATATTCATATTGTGACCTTGGCTAGTTTTTTTTTTAAAAAAAAAATGAAAAGGAATGACGGAAAAAAAAAAAAGAGAAAAACTCAAAAGAAAAGTATATAAAAAAAGCAAAGAAATAAAGTGTGCTTGAAATAAAAAAAAAATTGGGTCAAAAGGTGAAAAAGAGGAGTTTAATTGTAATCTTGAGATGTATGCTACTTGCATTCATGAGTTTATTCCCCATTGCTCCTCTATTCTCTTTGGTTTATAGCTTCTTATCCTTCATTTTCCCTACCTTTACCTTGGCCCCATTTCATCCTATTTGAAGTCCTCTTGATCTTTGCTTGCTTGTGCTTCAATTGTTGTGGATATTAGAGTCTTGCCAAGCCTATGGTAGTGTTTGCATACATGAGTGCTTTGAGTGTATACACAAGCCTAAACACTTGAGAGTTAGAGGGTTTGTCTTGTGAGGATTCTATCATTCTTGATTCACCCCTTTGATTTGATCTACCCTCTTGTTTGCTAAATTATTGGGAATTCCATTCATATATTTCTTGAATCCATGATTCCTTGGATGTTGTATTTTGCCTACTCCTATGCATTCCTTGGATCTCTGATAATTATGTCATTTGTATCTGCATCTTAATCCTTAGTTGATTTTTGGTCATATGGTGTTTTGCCCGGAGTGCAAAAGATTAAGTGTGGGGGTATTTGATGAGCATAATTTCACACATACTTTGCACCTTCAATTGCAGCTTTCCTTAGAGTATAATTGTAATCAAATTCATTGTATAATTGGGATTTACCAAATTGGACTTAGTTGGGCTTTAACTAGAAATGTTGTTTAAATTCGGATTTTTAAGCCTACTGACCTACCCGTCTTGTTTTGATGATATTGGGAGCTATAGGTGTCCGATTTGAGTGATTCAAGTGGCATTGGAAAACTAACTTCCTGGGCTTTAATTTGATAGGTCATATAACTATATTCCACTGAGCGACGAGGTTGCAGTTTTCAATTTGAAGTTGACGTTCAGAAGTTGTCTGAAGCTGAGCTGGGAACAGCAAGCTTCTTAAGTAGTTTGTGAAGCAGTTTTTAGTCTTGTTTTGGGCCTGAAACCTGTTAGCCTAGGCCCATTTCACCTCTGCCATTAGATTAATCTTGTGGTTTAGGGATTAGTATAATAGGGGCTGTTGCAATTCTGTTAGGGACACCTTGGACACACCTTCACGTCACTTTTCCCTTTCACAGATTGAATTTAAGGAGACGCTTGATTTCCCTTCTCTCTGTTTTTCTAGGTTTTTCTTCTTCTTCTCTTTTTCTGCATTTTCATTTTGCTGTTCTTCCTCTTATGGATTGCTAAACTCTTGAGGATTGATTCTTGAGTGATTTTACATTGGATTTTGAGGTTCATTTTAACTCAAATTCGTATTTCAATTTCTGCAGTAAATTCAATTTCATCTTCTCTTTAGAATTCTGGTTTGGAATCTTGAGTTGTATTTGAACGCTTGTTGATGATTCAATTCTGTTCTTCACTAAGAATTCTAGTTTAGTTTGCTTCATTCTAAACAACCAACTGTTTGCTTAATTTAGGGGTAAAGGATTAGAAAGCTCATACCAGTACGCTTAGTCTGGTTTAGCAAGTTCGCTTAGTTCTTGAGTGAGATTATTGTTGAATTAATTGACGCTTGTTCGGTTAATTCGAATTTATTCTGGAATTGAGTTCGATGTATTTTTAACCGATGAAGGATTCAATTGTGAATGAACAAGAGAGTCAATCTGTTTTCTTACATTGTTTTATTCCTTCTTCTTTTTTTTTTACTTGCGAAACTCTGTTTCTAACAAACAACCAAAAACCACCCTCTTTCTGTTACGTTTTGAAATTCTGCACTGTTAAGACAGTCCCTGTCTTAACACCGTCTGAAGTCTTAAGACCGTCTGAAGTTCTGTCTAAGACCGTCTTAAGTCACTTGTCTTAAGTTCGATCTGAAGTTCTGGTTCCAAATTTTGGGACTGAAATCTGATATTCTGAATTGTTATTGAATTCCTTGAGAGACGACTTTGGGTTATCTAACCCTCACTACACTCTAATTCATATTATTTGATTGCGTACGGCCTCGATCAAAGAGCTCTAAAGCTAATGAGGGTTCAGATGAAAAGATGAAGATTGCTAATGAGGAAGATCCCAAACTTCCTTGCAAATCAAAACCTATTGAAACAGGATCTTCAAAGATTGTTAAGAAAAAGAAAGTTGATGCTTCTCAGGTAAACTTTTCTTTCAAAATTGATCATTAGCATTCAATATTTTCATTATCCATTCATACATCCTCTCATCTCAAATAGGTGGCTAGAAAATATTATGCACTTCGAGTGAAACATTTGCTCCTAAAAAGGCCAAGACCAAAGAAACTATTAATTCCAGAAGGCATTGAAGGTGGAATCTTCGAATTCCTTCTTAGTTTTGTAGATCTTTTAATATGATTCTTATTATCAAATTCACCATATGTAGATTCATACTATAAATTCATCTTCGAATCAACAGCTGAACAAACATGTAATGAATCTGAACATGAGGAATCTTCAGAAGAAGAGAGTGTAGAAAAAGAACAAAGTGTGAGTTCTCCTCCAACAACTCAATTAAAAGATGAGAATCCTCAAAAAGAATCAGAATCAAAAGAAAGAAAAGAAGAAGAAGGTGATGTCCAAGGTACTGCCATGGAAGGGGTTTGAACCAAGTTCAAAGGATAAAGTTGAAGAAAAGTCTATTCCTGAGTCCTCTCAGTCGAAAAAGAAAGAAACAGAAAATCTGACTAAGGTAAAACCTTTGACCAAGGATCCCCCTCAGATCAATCGAAGTTGACATCCCTTCGACTCCATTCAAAGAAACTCCAATTCCTGAGAATCCTTCAGAAATTCAGAGTGAGATGACTGCTGCCCCTCAAAGTGTTCCTTGAACACTTCAACACTGTGCCCAACTCTCCAATAGATCTCCCAACACCTCAAGTTTACAAGAATGCTTGCATGTATTGGATGAGAACCCTTTGCTGTTCTAGATCTTTTAACAGGTGAAGGTTCAATGTCCTCTGCTCAATCAGATTCGAGATCTTATCAACCATCAATGAGTCTATTGAAGATTTAATTGAAGGTTTAAGGAATCTAATATTCCTTGATGATTTTCTCGATCTCTATCGAAAGGACATTGAATACCATAGTAAGGTGGGATAAGAAATGGAAGCAATTTATGCTAAGCAAAGCAGTCTCTCAACTAATCAACTCAATGGTTTGAATGCTTTCAAAACATTTATATGAAAGTAATAGACATTCTAAAGGAACATCAGTCAAATTGCCACCAAGGCTTCTGAAGTTCGAGTTGAAAATGAAGACATGTTGGAAAAGTTGAAGGACTCCAGGACTAAAATGTCCAATTTAAATGAGAATATGGGGATTCTGAATGTCCAATTATCTTCGGTTGCAGAAAAGCGTCAGAATATTGCAGAACAGATTAAGAAACTGCAAAAGATGATAAAGTCTTGGTTACAGAAGAAAATAACTGCAAGACTCAATGTCCAAAACTCGAAAGCAAGAAAGCTTGAACTCCTTGAAGTTGTGAAGTATATTTCAAGTGAGCTACTCAAATCGAATGAGCTTCTGACTGAGCTTAATCAAAGGGACAAAGTCTTGTTGCAGCAATACCAAAATCTGAACCAGACTTATGAACCCGTGAAGAAGAATCCTTCATTTAACTTTGCTTTATTTATGCTTTTTGTAAAAACATTTTTGGATTGGTGTTTTAAAATCACCAATTAATTTAAATGCTTCAGACAATCTTAATTTCATGCAAAGTTGGTGTGTATTGTTTTAAATATTTTCCATTTATGTTTATAATTCAATCATCACCTGATAATTCTCGAATTGAATATGCATTATTCGAAAATACTTTTCAACTTCGAATGGTCCTTCTCAATTCGGAGACCATTTTCCAAATCGTTTAGATTTTTTATCAACGGGTAATATCAATTTCCAAACAAGATCTCCTTCATCAAAAGTCTTAACTTTTAATTTACGATTGTAAATTCGAGATACTTGTTCTTTTTATCTAATAATATTTTCTAAGGCTCTTAATCTAAACCCATCTAATTCATTTAATTCATCTAACATCAAGTTATAATAATCTTGAGTGGGTAAATCGAATTGTCTTTGCACTCTCATTGATTGTAAATGAATTTCAACTGGTAAAACTGAATCATGACCATAGACCAACTTATAAGGTGTAAATCTTGTTGCATCTCGAGGAGAATTTCGATATGCCCACAAAATTTGACTTAGTGTCTTATGCCAATTTCGAGGTCGTTGGTCAAGATTTTTCTTAATCAAAGAAATAACTATTTTATTTACAGCCTCAACCTGCCCATTTGCTTGTGCATAATAAGGAGTTGAAGTAAGAAGTTTGATAGCATTTTCTTGTGCAAACCTCTTAACCCTTTGGCCTGTAAACATAGTTCCTTGATCAGTTGAAATAGATTCAGGAAGACCAATTCGAAAAACTATGTTTTCTTGAATGAACTTAATCACATCTTCTTGAGTTACATCTTTCAATGGGATTGCTTCCACCCATTTTGTAAAATAATCTATAGCCACTATAATATATTTATGCCCCTAGATGACGTAGGATGAATTTGACCAATCAAATCAATTGCCCATCCTCTAAAAGGCCATGGCTTTATAATTGAATGTAACTCACTTGCGGGGATTTGTTGAATGAAACCATGTTTTTGACATTCTTCACAAGCTTTCAAAAAATCATTACAATCTTTGGCCATTGAAGGCCAATATAAATTTCTTCTTTTCAAAACCCATTCCATTTTTTGACCTACTTGATGAGCTCCACAAATCCCTTGATGAGTATCAATCAAAGCTTGATACGCTTCTGATTCTCCTAAACATCGAAGTAAGTTCCCATCAGGTGCTTTCTTATATAATTGATTAGCCAGAATTACATAATGTAAATCCCTGTATCTTAATTTTCGATCTACTTGCATACTTGGATTTTGCAAGTATTCTACCAAAGATTTTCTCCAATCATTCATATCTAAAGTTTCAATGTCCAAAATCTCAAACTCCAAGATTGAAACATTCTTTTCTAATCGAATCAATTGTTCGAATTGAAACTCACTAATTTTATAACCAGAAGCAATCTGTGCCAATTCATTGGCAACTTCATTATCAATTCGAGATAGGTGTTCGAATTCAACTTCATCAAAATATCTTAGTAGCTTAAAGGATCTTAGCAAATATTTTGATAGTCTAGGATTCAAACATTTATATTGTTTAGTGACTTGTTTGATCACTAATTGTGAATCTCCTCGAATTAAAACTTGTTTAGCTTTAAATGATATCAAAATCTCTAATCCTAGTAACAAAGCTTCATACTCAGCTTCATTATTTGAACAATCCATTCCTATTCGAAACATTACTTTTGTTGGTAACCCCTCAGGTGAAATCAAAAGGATTCCGATCCCACACCATCTTTATGCTTTGATCCATTGAAATAAAACTTCCAAGGTTTTTAAACCTATGAAGTCCAATTCGTTAATTCGAATAGGAGGATGATCAACTAAGAAATCAGCCATAACTTGGCCTTTCACAGCTTTTAATGGAAGGTATGTTAGTGAAAATTTAGTCAAAGCTAACGCCCATTTTCCTACTTTATTTGAAGAATAGGTTTCCATAACATGTGCTTTATTATATCATAATGAGAAATTACATAAACGTCGAATGGTTTTACATAGTACTTTAACTTAGTACAAGAAAAGTAAAGACATAAACATAATTTCTCGATAGCACAATATCGAGTTTCTGCATCATTCAGAGTTCTACTAAGATAATACACGCTCTTTTCAACTCCATTTTCATCTTCTTGAGTCAAGCATACTTCCCAAGTTTCTTCAGATGCAGAGATATACAATTTTCAAAGGCTTCCTTGAATTGGAGGGGTCATAATAGGAGGATTTGTGAGAATCCTCTTTATTTCTTCGAATTGCCACCTGGGTGTTCCTCTTTCCATTCAAATTTCTCTTCTTTTCTTGAATTTCAACAGAGGAGGAAAACACCTTGGTTTGGCTGAAAGATTTGCAATAAATCTTCGAAGAAAATTTATTTTGCCCATAAAGACTGCAATTGTTTCTTGTTCAAAGGAGGAAGAAGTTTCAGAATTGCCTTTTGCTTTATTTTTATCAATCTCAACTCCTTTTAGGTGAACCAAGATTCCTAGAAAATTACCTGCAGATACACCAAGGAACATTTAATAGGGTTCATCTTTAATTTATGCATTCTCATCCTTTCAATTCGAAAAATGATCATTTTTTTATGTGGATTTTACTACTACATCATCAATATAAACTTGCATGAATCTACCTATTAGATCATGAAAGATAGAATCCAGGCTCTTTGATCAAGTAGCACCAGCATTTTTAAGTCCAAAAGGCATCATTACCCATTCATAAGTGCCTATTGCACCGGGACATCTAGAGTTCTGCCTGGGCCTCCTTCATATTTATTTCTCTAATCAATAAGCTTAGTATATCTCTTGATCTTCCTACATTTTTTGAAATCTAATGCACTACATTTGTCGTTACTGTGAGTCCTGCCTAGCTTTTAACTTCTTAGATTTGAAAACAAATTATTAGAATTATCAAATTCTAGTATTGAAATGTAGGATATATTTGAAGAAACGTTCTCCAGTATTTGGAATTACTGGAGACGAGCCACTGTAACCTAAACTTAATGTATGTGTTTTTGTCAGTTCCAGTGCAGGTTCAGATAAAGAGGTCATGCTCATTGGTTTTTTGAAATAACTACCTTGCCTGGATCCCTGCATGCCATATAAGAAGGTTGTCAAAAGGGTTGGCCACCTCTTTCTTGGCATGCAGGGAGTCGTGCAGGCTGCTCAATAAGACATGACAGGCACAAATATGTTTCAACTTTCAAAAGCTCGCTTACAAACACACTTTTCATCATAACTATAACTCCATGACCATGGCGTTCACACCCTATGTACTCAAATTACTCTTTTGTCCTCTCTATACCAATTTCATATATTGATATGTAGCAATTCTTCAATGCAGGTTTCACGTTTGAGCATTTTTTTCATGCTTCAGTAACCCACTTATATGTTTAACATATATCATCTTCTATACTAAAAGTTGTTGGTCATGAAGAGGAAGATATTGTGGATCCGAAAAATTCAGTGAAGCTTCAATAGCACTTGACACATGGAAGAAAATTTCTAAAGTCACAAAAGCATACAAATGTTGCCAAAGTTAGTAATGGGAGTCTGCGCTGAAATACTCGACAATGGGGCCTTAGTTTTCTTTATTTTAACATGGAGAAATATTGTGTTTCTTTTATAAAAATCTATATCCAATGTACGTTGACCAATGCTTAATTTTCGAAATACACAATCTCTAAATCATCCCTTTCTACTATTTTATGTATCACTAGTTCTTAAATGATTAATTTAAGCCTTATTCATATAACCCCTGATCCCATTGTGTGTGGTTATAATTTTGAACGAAAGTATTAATATACATCAAATATTTTAAATAATTGTTTAAAAGAAAAAACAATGACACAAATATTTGTGACATATAACTCAAAAACAACTGACATTCAACTTGATAAAGGTATTGTTCCACACATCTTATGACTTCTACCTACGTTACAAGGCTTTAGTCTTCAACAACGAGTGGGCTTTTGGTTCCAAGTCTGACACGGTAAGTTTGTGATCGATCTACACGACAAGTAAAGAAATTATAGTAAAAACATAACGTTTACTTACTATTCTTACTACTTTGAATACAATTTTGATAATGTTTGCTCTATACGTTGTGGATAAGAACCTTCAACATCAAAAGCTTTTATCAAAAGGAAAATATTTATTACGCTAAAAACACTAAGGTGCAATAAATAGTTTCATTTTCGAATAAAAAATTCATTTCCTATATTCTTATCCTCAGCCCTATCAAAATCTTTATTCCTATTATAGATGAAGGTTCACAATTACTAAAACTTTACAAATTAGATGGCTAGGGGAAATTTATTCATCCACCAATAGATACTACAAATAGGTTCTAAAATGCTAAATGTATGATGGTTATTTATTATGAATTTCAAGATCACTTCTGTCCATATTTGATTCTTCTATAGTTTGAGAGAACAGACCCAAGTATCAATACAGCTAACGCACATTGCAACTCTTGCCTTCTTTATTGACCGGTGTTGGACTCGGATGGAGATTCCAATAACTTATTTGCCCCTTCCTTATAAATTATGAATCATCCATACCCGATGGACTTGTATGATTAAATCTTCTCTAATATATACCAGGATGGTAAACACACATGAGTTTTCAGTAGGAAAAAACTCGGATTGACCGCTATTCACAGGCCCGTTTTTGTGTATAAAAAAGAAGAAAAACAAGAATTGTGATTGGAAAATTAAAACGTGATTATACGTGGGGCTTCAACTTTCCCATGAAATGAAAATCCAAAAAAGACTACCTGTATGGCCCAGGTAGCTTTGGCTGTATCTAATGGAACCATTATTATAAAGAAGACATCGGTTGCCTCCTTGGCCAATTACAATAGTCTTTCTCCTCTCCTCTCATGAAATTTCTCTTGTCTCTCCCTCCATCTAGTGTTCTGCCTGGGCCTCCTTCATATTTATTTCTCTAACCAATAAGCTTATTATATCTCTTGATCTTCCTACATTTTGTCAAATCTAAAGCACTACATTTGTTGTTACTGTGAGTGCTGCCTGGCTTTCTATATTCTTAGATTTGAAAACAAATCATTAAAATTATCAAATTCTACCATTGAAATGTAGGATATATTTGAAGAAGAGTTATTTAGTATTTGGAAGTACTGGAGACGAGCCACTGTAACCTAAACATACTGTATGTGTTTTTTGTCAGTTCCTGTGCAAGTTCAGGTAAAGAGGTCAAGCTCATTGGTTTTCTGAAATGATTACCTTGCCTGGCTCCCTGCATGCCATATAAGAAGGTTGTCAAAAGGTTTTTCCACCTCTTACTTGGTTTGGCAGGGAGCCATGCAGGCTGCTAAAATAAGACATGACAGGCACAAAAATGTTTCAACTTTCAAAAGCTCGGTTACAAACACACTTTTCATCATAACTATGACTCTATGACCATGGCATTCACACCCTGTGTACTCAAATTGTTCTTTTGTCCTCTCTATACCAATTTCATATATTGATATGTAACAATTCTTCATTGCAAGTTCATGTTTGAACATTTTCTCATGCTTCAGTAACCCACTTATGTGTTTACATATATCATCTTATATGCTAAGAGTTGTTGGTCATAAAGAGGAAGATATTGTGCACCCGAAAAATTCAGTGAAGCTTCAATAGCGCTTGACACATGGTAGAAAATTTCTATGGTCACAGAAACATACAAATGTTGTCAAAGTTAGTAATGGGAGTCTGCGCTGAAACGCTCGACAATGGGGCCATAGTTATCTTATTTATTACATGGAGAAATATTTGTGTTTATTTATAAAAAATCTATATCCAATGTACGTTGACAAATTCTTAATTTTATAAATACAAAATCTCTAAATCGTCCCCTTTCTACTATTTTTTGTATCACTAGTTCTTACATGATTAAGTTAAGCCTTATTCATATAACCCCTGATCCCATTGTGTGTGGTTATGATTTTGAACGAAAGTATTAATATACATCAAATATTTTAAATAATTGTTTAAAACAAAAAACAATGACACAAATATTTTGTGACATATAACTCAAAACAATTGACATTCAACTGGATAAAGGTATTGTTCCACACATCTTATGACTTCTACCTATGTTACAAGGCTTTAGTCTTCGACAACGAGTAGGCTTTAGGTTCCAAGTCTGACACGGTAAGTTGTGATCGATCTACACGACAAGTAAAGAAAATATAGTAAAAACATAACGTTTACTTACTATTCTTACTACTTTGAATACAATTTTGATAATGTTTGCTCTATACGTTATTGGATAAGAACCTTTCAACATCAAAGCTTTTATCGAAAGGAAATATTTATTACGCTAAAAACACTAAGGTGCAATAAATAGTTTCATTTTCAATAAAAAATTCCATTTCCTATATTCTTATCCTCAGCCCTTATCAAAATCTTTATTCCTATTATAGATGAAAGGTTCACATTACTAAACTTTACAAATTAGATGGCTAGGGGAAATTTAATTCATCCACCAATAGATACTACAAATAGGTTCTAAAATGCTAAATGTATGATGGTTTATTTATAATGAATTTCAAGATCACCTCTGTCCATATTTGATCCTTCTATAGTTTTGAGATGAACCGACCCATGTATCAACTACAGCTCACGCACAATGCAACTCTTGCCTTCTCTTATTGACCGGTTTTGGACTCGGATGGAGATTACAATAAACTTATTTGCCCCTTCCTTAATAAATTATGAATCATCATACCCGATGGACCTTGTAATGATTAAATCTTCTCTAATATATACAAGGGATGGTAAAACACATGAGTTTTCAGTAGAGAAAAAATAGGATTTGATAGCTATTCACAGGCCCTTTTTTGTGTATAAAAAAAAGATGAAAAACAAGAATTGTGATTGGAACATTGAAATGTGATAATACCTGGGGCTTCACCTTTCCCAAGAAATGAAGATCCAAAAAAGACTACCTGTAAGGCCCAGGTAGCTTTGGCTGTATCTAATGGAACCATTATTATAAAGAAGGACATCGGTTGCCTCATTGGCCAATTACAATCGTCTTTCTCCTCTCCTCTCATGGAATTTCTCTTGTCTCTCCCTCCATCTAGTGTTCTTCCTGGGCCTCCTTCATGTTTATTTCTCTAATCTATAAGCTTAGTATATCTCTTGATCTTCCAACATTTTTTCAAATCTAATGCACTACATTTGTTGTTACTTTGAGTGATGCCTAGCTTTCTAACTTCTTAGATTTGAAAATAAATGATTAGAATTATCAAATTATAGTATTGAAATGTAGGATAATTTGAAGAAGCGTTCTCTAGTATTTGGAATTACTGCAGACGAGCGACTGAAACCTAAACGTACTTTATATGTTTTTTTTTTGTCACGTCTTATGCAGGTTCTGATAATGAGGTCATGCTCCTTGGTTTTCTGAAATGATTATCTTGCCTGGCTCCCTGCATTCCTTATAAGAAGGTTGTCAAAAGGGTTGGCCACCTCTTACTTGGCTTGCAGGGAGTCGTGCAAGTTGCTTAATAAGGCATGACAGGCGCAGAAATGTTTCAACTTTCAAAAGCTTGCTTACAAACACACTTTTCATCATAACTATGTAGAAACCACATGAAACACTAGAAGGGGGTTGAATAATGTTTTATAATTTCAAACTGGTTTTATGAAAACCTTTAAACAAGCGAAACTTCTAAAAAATAAGTATAAGTAACTTTTGAAACTGGGCTTTTAGGTACTTGTTGAAGTTGCTTCAGCAGGTCCAAGAAAATAGTTTTGGAAACTTTGTTTTTAAGAGCTTTTGAATTTGTTTCAATTCCAACTTATAAAATAGTTTACTCGGAACCCTCCAGGTTAGTTTCAATCAAATTTAAATAGATAAGGGTAAGAGAAAACTTAGCCACATAATTTATACTGGTTCACCCCACTACCACTGTGAGCTACGTCCAATCCCAATGCCAAACCATCAAAGGATTTTCCACTATCTGAACATATACAAGTATTCTTTTTCAGTCAAGCCTCTTCAGCCTCTATACAACAAATATTCTTTTACAGTCAAGCCTCTTCAGGCTCTAAAACAAGTATTCTTTAAACAACAGCCTCTCCAGGCTTAAACAAAACAGTGTATTAAAAGATATTGCTTAAGCTTTCAAACTACAGAAGTTTAAAGCCTAAACTGGGTAAGATGTACAGATAACCGAGTATAACTCAGGATAAGAAAATGGTGTACAAATGAAATAGATTGAAGATATTTCTTAGAGAATTTTGACAGCAATTCAGCAGGTGGTTCGTTCAGTTCTCTCTTCTTGTTTCTCTTGCATGAGACTTCGTATTTATAGGAGAAGAGAAATGAGACCGGTAGACTTCTATAAATCCCGTTGAGAAATAGCTTCCTTCCCGTTGAGACAGTTAGCTCTAGTAGCTTGTAGCAACAGGCACAATAGGTAGTAGGTGTCAGCAGCACAAACTCTACTTTTCTGAGCAAAGTGTACTTCACAACAGGAATTGCCTTTTTGGTGAATAGTGATTTGACATATGCCAAAAAGCTACTGTTCTGACTTTCCAGAAAGAGAAGAGGCACAGACAACTGAGGAAAGCTACGGAAGACTTGAATCTTCAAAAGGGATGAACAGAGAAACTCTTTTCCAAAAAGATATAAGTCTCAGTACGACGTTTCTCGTCTTCAGAGAGTCTATTGGCTTCAGCAACTCTTGATCTTTCAACAGGTCTCTCTACTTCAGAAGGTTACACCACATCAGCAGGTTGCACTTCTTCAGAGAGTGCTCCTTCAGAAAGTTGCTGAAACATAGAAAGAACCTGTGAGCAGAATATGTTCCTTCATTCATGAAACATACCATATTTGTTAATCATTAAAACTCCGTGTTATGAGACTTAAACATTATTAACCAATTAATAATATTTTGAGACTCAACAAACTATGACCATGTCGTTCACCTCCCTGTGTACTCAAATTATACTTTTGTCCTAATAAGTGCAAAATATATGATAATTCTTATATAATTACAACACTGATCAAGGGTAAATTGGTAAATTTATTCCCCAAATTACCTCTTTTTAGTAATAATTGCATATTTTGTGATTATTTAATTCAAATTTGAATTTGATGCTATTTTAATAGAAAAATTGTTGATTTTGCAAATAAAAGGGAAAGTTTTAAAAGGAGAAACAAGATAGCATCTATTTGAAGAGAAAATCTGCAGATGAGATTCTAAATGGCAGCAGATCAGATAAAATCCGCAGTCATTTAAACAAGGATTCTGAAGATAAAATTCTCAATTTAAATTTGAAGATCAAATCAGCACAAGATCAAGTTAAAAGAGGGAAATAAGGAAAGCAAAGCAAACAAGGATAAGATCAGGAAGAGATCAAGTTGAAAAAGAGGAAATTAGTAAAAGCTAGAACGAGAACTACGCTCCACCTGCGCTGAGCGCAAGTGGAGCGCAACAATTATTTGCTCTCTGTTTCCTGCGCTTCATCTGAGCTGAGCGCAGGTTGCAGCGCAGGAATACGGAATCAGTTTTTCAAAGGATTTCAAACAAGATTCCTTCCAGATTTCAGATGGCTTTCCAACTTCTATTTAAAGGAACCTTTTGGGCAGATCATAGGGAGACGACGGAGCAGAGCTAGAGCTGGAGAAAAGTTTGACAGTCTCTCCATTGGTTTGTAATGGCTACCATGTGTAGCTAAACTCTCCGATATAATTGAATGTAGTCGATTCAATCTCCAATTGTGTTTGAATTCTCTTTATTATTTATGAATACCTGTTTTTATAATATTGGTGTTTTTAATCTGTTCTTAATGCTTAGCTTCCGCCATTGTGCCAGAGTTATAGGTTTGTTTTATGGGGCGCATTCGAGAGGTGGTTTTATAAATAAATAGCGAGTTTAGGGGAGTGAGACATAGGAAACTTGAATTCTGATTGATAAAAACACTCAATTCGCGACTGTGGAAACCAGGGTGAATTGATAGCTTATACAAATCGATCTTCAAGCCGGGGTAATTTGTCACTGGGAGAACCCATATAAATTATTTCTGAGTATTTTATCACTGTGGAGACCAGGGTAAAATAACTTTAATTTGTGCTTCAATATTATAATTGCATATTCATAAATATTATTGGGATTCAAATATGAAAAGGGGTGCGATAGACGAAGTTCAATCCTAGTTCAAGTAACCTGCTCAACCTATCTCAATTTATTTTCTGTTCTTATTTACTATTTGCAACTCTCAACAATCAACAACCATACTCTCTACTTGATAGTTGTGACCACTGGTCTTTATAAATTGAACCGTTCCCTGTGGATACGATACTCTTACTTACTATTATACTGCTGGGATTTTGGTACACTTGCTAGATTCTCAACATGTCCTCTCTATACTAATTTCATATATTGATATGTAACAATTCTTCAATGCAGGTTTCACATTTGAACATCTTTTCATGCTTCAGTAACCCATTTATGTGTTTAAACGTATATCATCTTCTATGCTAAGAGTTATTGGTCATTTAGAGGAAGATATTGTGGATCCAAAAAATTCAGTGAAGCTTCAATAACACTTGACACATGGAAGAAAAATTCTATGGTCACAGAAGCATACAAATGCTGCCAAAGTTAGTACTGGGAGTCTGTGTTGAGTCTCAAAAATATCATGAGGTAAATTATGATGCTTTAGATAGCTCACTCCTCAAGTTTTAATGCTTAACAAATTTGGGTTAAAATACTTATCATAGATACATAAATGTTTAATGACTTATCTATGATTTCAACAAGCCATTCTGAACTTATAAAGACTGTCTGAAGTGCTGTCAACCTGTCTAAAGTGGAAAAGCCTTCTGAAGGTTCAACCCATCTGAAGTGTTGAAGTCGTCTGAAGTGCGCAACCCGTCTGAAGTGTTGAAGCCATCTGAAGTCTCATTAATGACGTGGCACTCTTTGCTAAATATGTGAAGACATCTCTGAAATTCTGCTGAACAAGCCATTCTGAACTTATAAAGACTGTCTGAAGTGCTATCAACCTTTCTAAAGTGGAAAAGCCTTCTGAAGGTCCAACCCGTCTGAAGTGTTGAAGCCTTCTGAAGTCTCATTAATGAAGTGGCACTCTTTGCTGAAGTATGTGAAGA
This sequence comes from Sesbania bispinosa, assembly GCA_026901365.1. NCBI lineage: Eukaryota > Viridiplantae > Streptophyta > Magnoliopsida > Fabales > Fabaceae > Sesbania > Sesbania bispinosa. The sequence continues at coordinate 1,450,123 of QLOH01000183.1, forward strand.
CATCTCTGAAATTCTGCTGAGTCAAGCGTTCTCTGCTTCACGTACCTTTTCAAACATATTTATGGCAAGGAACACAGAGACCTTTCCTGGTATATTTGAATTTCATACACCACTGAGGAAATCCCTGCAACGCAGCCTTTGCAGCAACAACAGTGGCAACTTTATAGCAGCAGCAACCTTGTTCTGTGTCAGAAAAAGATCAGAACTCTCAAAAGCATGTCTCACAACGATTAAATAGCATTTAATGTTATCTCTAAACGGTGGTATTTCAACGGATTGAAGATTTGTTATAATTAGCCCTTCATGAAGACCATCAAGAGAGTGATTGCATAGACAAGAAAGTCTAAAAGAAATCACGCTGCAAGTTTTTCTCTGTAAAAACACTCTAATTTCAATATTCATTGTACATCATTTGCATATCTTGAGTATACCTCAGTTTTTATTGTACATCATCTCTGTTTAAGCTTCAAACTTGTGTAGTTTAAAAGCTTAGACATATCTCTTTGTAAAAATTGTCTTTGAGCCTGGGAGAGGCTTGTCTGTAAAAGAATACTTGGTTGTAGAGCCTGGAGAGGCTCTTGAGATAGAAAATATTATGCTCAAGGAGAGAATTCTTGTGACTGAAAGCAGAAATTCACAAATTGTCTCTGAATAAAACAAAAAACTTCAAAAACAAGTTGAGGAACTGACAAAAGACTTAGCTAAATTTGTCAAAGGAACATAAAACCTTAACAGATTGCTTGGCAATCAAAGGATCCCCTTGACAAAAGTGGATTAGGTTATTGTGATCATGATACCTCTGAACCTCATATTTTCAAAAATTTTACTAAAGGCAAAAGAAACCTATTGGGTGTTCTCACTGTGGCAAGCCTGGACACAATGTGGCTCAGTGTAAACACAAGGGAAAAGCAAAACCCAAATCTAACAAGAAAGGACCCAAAAGAATGTGGGTACCTAAGAACTTGATCATTCCTGTTGCAGATGTGTTTAACAGGACAAAGGAGACCCCACAAATGGTACCTGGACAGTGGGTGCTCGCGACACATGACAGGAGAAAGGTCTTTGTTCCAAAACCTTAGGCCAGAGCAGGAGGTGTGGTCACCTTTGGTGGAAATCAGCAAGGGAAGATCACAGGAATAGGGACTGTAGGTATGTCTCCTCTATACCTTATTAAGAATGTTCTTCTAGTAGAGGGACTTCAGCACAATCTACTGAGCATAAGTCAATTATGTGACAGTGGATATATGGTTTCCTTTACTAAAGAAGGATGTATAGTCAAAGACTCTCGTGATCAAATTCTTTTTACTGCTAAGAGACACAACAATGTGTACAAAATTGATCTAGAGGGTTTGGCAAGTCAAAATGTAAAATGTTTTCTTCTCTGTTGAAGATGAAAAACAGATTTGGCACCAAAGACTTGGGCATGCCAGCTTGAGATTGATCTCAAAGTTAGCAAAACACAACCTTGTTAAAGGACTGCCCAAGCTTCTTACAAATCTGACATTTTATGTGAAAGCTGTCTGAAAGGAAAACAAACAAGACACTCTTTTCAGAGTAAGGATGTTGTTTCCACTAGCAGACCTTTAGAATTGTTACATATAACTTGTTTGGTCCTACTAGAACAGAAAGCATTAGTGGTAAGAAATATGGTTTGGTCATTGTTGATAACTATTCTAGATTCACATGGGTGTTATTCCTAAGAAGCAAGGATGAGACTTTCAGGAATTTCACAATATTCTGCAAGAAGATACAGAATGAAAAAGGATTCTGTATATCTGTTATCAGAAGTGATCATGGTGGAGAGTTTGAGAATGCAAACTTTCAACTGTTCTGTGATGAGAATGGGATCTCACACAATTTCTCTGTGGCAAGAACACCTCAGCAAAATGGGGTTGTTGAGAGAAAGAACAGAAGCTTGCAAGAAATGGGAAGAACCATGCTCAACTCATGCAATCTACCAAGATCTTTCTGGGCAGAAGCTATTAACACAACTTGCTACCTTCAAAACAGAATATTGTAAGACCAATTCTGAAAAGACTCCTTATGAATTGTGGAAGGGAAGAAAACCCACATATCATATTTCCATACCTTTGGCTGTGAGTGTTTTATACTCAACACCAAGGATGATCTTGGAAAATTTGATGTAAAATCTGACAATGGAATTTTCATAGGATATTCTGAAACATCTAAAGCCTATAGAGTATATAACTCTAGAACTTTAACTGTAGAGGAATCAATCCATGTTAAATTTAATGACAAGAAAGAGACTGATAGGGAATTATCAGATCGAGAAGATGACTTTGCAGGAATGGAGCTGAATAATCATGACAACATCAAGGATGAACAGGTGTCTGAAGCACTATCTGTCACTGAACCTCTTCAGACCAATGTTGAGTCTCAGACTGATTTGATATCACCTCAGAAACCTGACTGGAGATACAAATCACATCATCCAAAAGAGCAAATCATTGGCAGCACTTCAGAAGGAGTTAAGACAAGATCAAAATTCAAGAATCTGAATTCTCTTGCTCTCTTGTCTGAAATTGAGCCAAAGAACATTGATGAAGCTCTGCATGATGAAGGGTGGATTCTAGCCATGCAAGAGGAGCTAAACCAATTTGCTAGGAGTGATGTCTGGACACTTGTTCCTAACCCCATGGGAAAACAATTATTGGAACCAAATAGGTGTTCAGAAACAAGCTGTCTGAAGAAGGAAAAGTGGTCAGAAACAAAGCAAGATTGGTGGCTCAAGGGCACAATCAACAAGAAGGTATTGACTTCACTGAAACCTTTGCCCCTGTTGCTAGATTAGAAGCAATTAGGATTCTTCTCTCTTATGCTGTAAATAATGGCATCAAACTATATCAAATGGATGTCAAAAGTGCCTTCCTCAATGGTTTCATTGAAGAAGAAGTTTTTGTTAGACAACCCCCTGGTTTTGAAGACACTACTTTTCCTGATCATGTTTTCAAATTGAAAAAGGCTCTCTATGGTCTGAAACAAGCTCCATAAGCATGGTATGACAGACTGAGCAGTTTTCTTATCAAAAATGGTTTTGAAAGAGGAAAAGTAGATACCACCCTTTTCAGAAAACGGTCTAACAAAGATTTTATACTTGTCCAGACATATGTTGATGACATTATATTTGGTTCAACTGATTCTTCTCTATGCAAGGAGTTTTCTGAGTTGATGCAATCAGAATTTGAAATGAGTTTAATGGGAGAACTAAAATTTTTCTTAGGACTTCAAATTAAGCAAGATTATGATTGTATATGGATCCATCAAGAAAAATATACAAAGAAATGCTTAAGAAGTACAACATGAGTGATTGCAAACCCATGTCAACTCCTATGCATCCCTCTGCATCTTTGAGCAAAGATGACAAAGAAGAACCAGTGAATCAAATTTTTGTACAGAGGAATGATTGGCTCTTTGTTGTATCTAACAACAAGCAGACCTGACATAATGTTCAGTGTTTGTCTCTGTGCTAGATTTCAATCAGATCCAAGAATTACTCATTACAAAGTTGTTAAAAGAATTTTTAGATATCTAAAAGATACTACGAATCTTGGTCTATGCTATAAGAGGAGCAAAGATTGTAGGTTAATAGGATACTGTGATACTGACTTTGCTGGAGATAGAATAGAAAGAAAGAGCACCAGTGAAGGATGTCATTTCTTTGGAAATAACATGATCAGCTGGTCAAGCAAAGGCAAAGCACCATTGCTTTATCAACAGCAGAAGTAGAGTATATATCAGCAGCCAGTTGTTGTTCACAACTGCTATGGGTTAAGTATCAGCTTGAGGATTTTAATATTCCTATCTCTGCTATACCTGTTCTTTGTGATAATACCAATGCAATTAATTTATCCAAAAATCCCATTCAACATTCTAGGGCAAAGCATATAGAAATCAAACATCATTTCATTAGAGACTATGTTCAGAAAGGTGTTTTTGATATTCAGTTCATTGACACAGAGCATCAATGGGCAGATATATTCACAAAACCCCTGGCTGAAGATAGATTTAAGTTCATACGCATCAACTTAAATATACATGCATTCTCTAAAAATTAATTGTGTCTGATATTATTATGTTATCTGAAATTTTTAGTGCGTCTGAAATTTCAGTGTGTCTGAAACAGTGACATGTCTGAAATTTTAGGTTATCTGAAATTTATTTGTGTGTCTGAAATTTTCACCTACCTGAAGTAACTGGCTGACGTGGCTATCTGAGACGGTTGAATTCCTTCTTTTAAAGTTTTTGTCTCTTCCACTTCACACGTTACCCGAAGTCTGCGCAGTCGGTACAGGGCATCATTGCATCATGGGTCTATAAATGCAGGAGTAAGTGTGTCGAGGAAGCCTTACACTCTCTTTCCTCAATATTTCGTTTGATCTTCACTGCTCAAGCAACCTTTTTCTCTCAAAGTTTCCCTGCAACTCCACAATGGCACCCAAGAAGACCGCTGGTTCTGGTGGAAATGTGGTTAGATCAAAGGGAGTGAATCTTGACGAGCTTCGCAACATTGGCATGGATTTGGTTGAGGAATTTGATGCAGCTGGATGGACTTCTTTCTTCGACCACATTAACTATCAATGGCATGAACAAAGTGTGGTGGATTTCTGGTCTTCCACTTGAGGAATACCTAATTCTAAGGGAGTGTATGTAAGCATCAAAGCCTCTGTTCTAGGGATTTCAGTTTTGTTGATCAAGGCATTCTCTCCACAATCACTGATGTTAAGGCTGAAGGTTCAACCTTCATTCCTAGGTGGGAGATAAAGAATGGTGGGCACAAGTTGTTTACAAAGATGTTGTATGGAACAGAAGAACCCAAAAGCCTGGATTCCAAGTTCTTGCTAGAGAAGGTCAGAGTTCTTCATGCTATCTTAGGGTGTGCAATAATCTCTAAGAGTGGAAGCAGAAACCATGTCTCAGAATTGGAAAGGTTCTGTCTGATTCACCTGCTTCAGAAGAAGAAAGTCAATCTCCCAAGCATTATCATGTTCCATATGCAGAAGAAGATTCGAGACTCTGCTAGAAATCTTCCGCACAACATTCTAATCATGAAGGTACTTATGCATTTTAAGGTACCTGTTGAAAGATTATGTGACCATAAATCTCCTGTGTTCTTTGGTGAGTCAAACTTGAAGAGCATGGGAATCAAGCTCACTCCACGACCTCCATCTCCTACTCTGAAGGAGAGTGTTCTTATGGAGAAGGCCTCAAGAAGAGGAACCACCTTTGAGATTCTTGAGAAAGAGCTTCAGGGGGATATCAGAAAAGATGAGTTCAAGCCCTCCAAGCCATCCCCTTATCTGAAAAAGAAGAAGCTCCCTGTCAGGAGTTCAGCAAAGGTGTCTCTAGAAGCTATGGACTTGCACACTCAGAAATTCGAACCTGTTCAGAAGGGTTTGGAAAAGCCATCTGAAATTGTGGGTCAGGGTTCTGAAGGTGTAAGAACTCTTACTCCTAAGCCTACTTCTGAAACAGAAGGAAAGGCTCATGAGGAAAAGGTAGTTGAGATTGCTGATCCTGAAGCTTTGGCAGCAGCACCTCTGGCTGCATGTCCTTCTGATCCTGAGCTTATTCAAGTAGCAACCCTTGCTACAACTTTGGAGAATGAAGAAATGGAGAAGAAGGCTGAGCAAGAAAAGACTGATTATGCTCTTGCAGTAGCCTCTCAACTAGCTCTTGCTGAAAATGAAAGGCTAGCTTCCATTGCTCAAGAGACCAAGAAGAGAAAAAGATCCAGTACACAACAAAGAAGGAGAACAAAAACAAAGTTATTTCAGCCAGCTCCTGAACCCTCTGTTAGGATTACAAGGAGCATTGCAAGTCAACTGGAGGAAATGGATGAGGCTGGCAAGTATCAAAACTTTGTCAAAGCAAACCTGTATTTCAAGAGAAGAAGAGAAGAGAAGCAAGCTGAAAAGGAAAAGGAGAGGGAACCTGAGAAAGCTAAACCTCCTCAGAAAAGGCTCAGGGTAAGGTTTGATAATGTGACCCCATCACCACCTTCATCACCTGAGAAGAAAATAGTAGAGGAGAAAGAAGAAGAAGCACTTCCATCACCTCCCTCATCACCACCTTCATCACCTTCATCATCTTCAGAATCCACTCAGTCTGAAGACCCCACAGATGAACATCAGCAAGGTGACAACTCTGAAGTATGGAAAGGAAGCATGCTGCCTGAGCATATAAGGCTAGGACCAAAAAGTAGGGACTTCTTCACAGAGCCTACATTTGATCCTTATGCTTTTCCTTTCACTCAGCACCAATATGATGAAGCTGTTGAAGTACCCCACAAAAAGTATGAGGAACCTTTCTGTGAGAGGGTCAGAGTCCCCAAGTTCCCCAACTTATTTGAAGAGCTGCAGTTTTTCAGAAATGAACCCTCCATCTCTCTTCACCATGGCCTTATCAAGCACACTGCTGGTGAAGAAAGGGCAAAGTATCAAGGCAGTTCAGATCAGTTTTACTCAGGCTAGATTGAAAAGATCAGAAAGGGTGCAGTTCCACCTGTTCATAAGTGGGCTCCACTTAACCCTTTCTCTGGTGACTCCCTCAGGTTGTCTAATGATGAATGGTGTTTTGTCAGGCAACTGTCTACTGAAGCTGAACTTTTTGAGAGGGACTACATGAAGTCAGTAGGCATGAGAGGCTATAGGCCACCTAGAACAATCTCCATCAGGCCAACCACAAAGATTCTGGTGCAACCTGACAGGATTGTTCCTAGGTACCCCCTGGAAGAAGGCCCTGCTGACAAGTTCAAGGAACCTAAAGCTTATCCAGTTCCCCAGAAACCTTTAACTCCAATAGAATGGAAGGAGCTACCTGCTCGGATCAAAAGACAAGGTGGAGGTTTAGATCACAGCTACAGGGATAGGGTATGGTTATCCCACTGGAAGATCAGAGAGGATGCTGGATCCTCTTCTAGATCTGCAGGACCAGATGATGACTCCATCATAGACTATGGTGTCTCCACCAATGTGCAGTATTAGTATATCAGAGGCAGATTCCCCATGTCTGAACCCTTTAATGAAGACTGGAAGCTAATCTGCCCTATCAGAACTTTCTTCTTTCCTGTGAGTCATCCCGAAGATTATGGGTTGCATCCAGGATTCGATATGCTCAGATTCGTTTGCAGGCACATTCAGATCATTCTATATGAAGTGGAACTGAATCTTGAGGAAGAGAACAGGAAGCTGAGGCATCAAGTGAAGAGCTTGGAGAAAATAAATGCTACTCTTGTTGCTAAGCAAGATCAAATCCTTCAAGAGCAACAACACATCAGAACTGGGCAAGAAGAATTGAAGACTGTTGTCATTTCTCAGATTGACAAGGCAAAGGAAGAATTGCTCTCCTTTATGAAAGAGGCCTTGCTGAAGAAAGATGGATAGTATATGATGTTTAGCCATGTTTGGTGTTAACTTCATTTTTGAGTGCTTAATTTCTGTTATGTGAACTCTTTTGCCTGATAATATATTCTGTTTGTTCTCATGAATGTTGGTATCTCAATGTTTTTACTGTGATTATTTTGATGTTATGCTCTGAAATTCCCTTTTGATTGATGACAAAAGGGGGGAGTATTAAAACTAACAAAATCTGAAGTAATTACAGGTCTCAGGAGGAGTATTTGATAAGAGTAATTGATCAGAATCTGTTTGACCTGAGAGATCTTTATCTGAGGGGGAGTTATTTTTTAAGTTTATTTTATTTTAAAACTCCTTTCAGATTTCTTTATTTTAAACAAATTTGTCATCATTAAAAAGGGGGAGAATGTTGAGTCTCAAAAATATCATAAGGTAAATTATGATGTTTTAGATAGCTCACTCCTCAAGTTTTAATGCTTAACAAATTTGGGTTAAAATACTTATCATAGATACATAAATGTTTAATGACTTATCTATGATTTCAGCAAGCCATTATGAACTTATAAAGACTGTCTAAAGTGTTGTCAACCTGTCTAAAGTGGAAAAGCCTTCTGAAGGTTCAACCCGTCTGAAGTGTTGAAGCCGTCTGAAGTGCGCAACCCGTCTGAAGTGTTGAAGCCGTCTGAAGTCTCATTAATGACATGGCACTCTTTGCTGAAGTATGTGAAGACATCTCTGAAATTCTGCTGAACAAGCCATTCTGAACTTATAAAGACTGTCTGAAGTGCTGTCAACCTGTCTAAAGTGGAAAAGCCTTCTGAAGGTTCAACCCGTCTGAAGTGCGCAACCCGTCTGAAGTGTTGAAGCCGTCTGAAGTCTCATTAATGACGTGGCACTCTTTGCTGAAGTATGTGAAGACATCTCTGAAATTCTGCTGAGTCAAGCGTTCTCTGCTGCACGTACCTTTTCAAACATATTTATGGCAAGGAACACAGAGACCTTTCCTAGTATATTTGAATTTCATACGCCACTGAGGAAATCCCTGCAATGCAGCCTTTGCAGCAACAACAGTGGCAGCTTATGGTAGCAGCAGCCTTGTTCTGTGTCAGTAAAAGATCAGAACTCTCAGAAGCATGTCTCACACGGATTAAATAGCATTTAATGCTATCTCTAAACGGTGGTATTTCAACGGATTGAAGATTGGTTATAAATAGCCCTTCATGAAGACCATCAAGAGAGTGACTGCATATACAAGAAAGTCTAAAAGAAATCACGCTGCAAGTTTTTCTCTGTAAAAACACTCTGATTTCATATTCATTGTACATCATTTGTATATCCTGAGTATACCTCAGTTTTTATTGTACATCATCTCTGTTTAAGCTTCAAACTTGTGTAGTTTAAAAGCTTAGACATATCTCTTTGTAAAAATTGTCTTTGAGCCTGGAGAGGCTTGTCTGTAAAGAATACTTGGTTGTAGAGCTTGGAGAGGCTTGTTTGTAAAAGAATACTTGGTTGTAGAGCCTGAAGAGGCTTGACTATAAAAGAATACTTGTAATCTTGGTGAAGATTAAGAGAAAATACAAGTGCTAGTTGGCATTGGGACTGGACGTAGCTCACAGTGGTAGTGAGTGAACCAGGATAAATTCCTTGGCTAAGTTTTCTATCCCTTATCTCTTGTCAATTTATTTATACTAACCAAAGGGTGTTGAAAACTGTTCTGATAATTTTAAAAAGCAAGAAACCTTTTTAAAGATCTTTACAAAAGCCTTCTTAAGAACTTCAGACAGCCTCTTAAACCTGTCTGAAACTGTTGTAAACTTAACCATTTGCGAAAAGTTTCCATAAATTATTAAGAAACACTATTCAACCCCCCTTCTAGTGTTTCCCTGTGTTTCTACAGTCTGCACTGAAACGCTCGACAATGGGGCCATAGTTTTCTTATTTATTACATGGAGAAATATTTGTTTTTTTTATATAAATATCTATATCTAATGTACGGTGACAAATGCTTAATTTTTGAAATGCACAATCTCTAAATCGTCCCTTTCTACTATTTTTTGTATCCCTAGTTCTTAAATGATTCATTTAAGCCTTATTTGTAACGTCCTAATTCCTAGATTTGAGGATTTAGCTCGTTGGAAGCAAAACCCCAAATCCCTGAAATTATTTCGCGCCATTTTAAATATCGAATACAGCCACACCATAATTTTTAAGCAACCAACGATAACTTGAACAATATATGAAGTGAATACATACATAATTGCCTCAAGGGCTACAATCATCCCACATACAACAACAAGTTGAGGATACCCCCGTACATGTGTCCTACAACGGAGAACTAAGGAACCCACATGTACAGTCATATCCTCCCAAAATAGGTGCCGATACATAATCATAAAATCAAAAGGCCTAACATTGCCTAAACAATAAGTCTGCCACAAAACACTATACAGCTTCAACTTCTAGCTTAAGGGCCCGTGAGTGGAAGTACCTGTGCATCTAGAATGTGTCCACGAAACGTGTGGTGAGACAAGGTCTCAGGGAATAAAGTATGCAACAGACAGTGTAGGGAAACAGACAGATGCAATGCACATATAATAAGGTAAGGCAGTTCATATAAACTCCATCATAATCATTATAATTTGATTATCTCTGGTGTTATGCATGAACTGCGTTTCCCAGTAGTACGGGGTCTTATCTCTATCTCTGCAGCTAGACCTGAGCTCAGACTACAAGGAACGTCTTCCTTGGGGACGAATCCCACCATTACTCTGGGGATCGAAGTCCAAGTTTACTCTGGGGACCGAAGTCCGTTATCTCTTTCTTAAACTCTGGGGGCTAAAGCCCAAGTATTTTGTTAATCATTAACATATATATAGTACCATCATAGTATAGGGTATTTAGAGGGGGAAATAACGTAAAGAGGAAAAGTCCCATATTGAAACCCTAACATCAATTTCTAATAAAATCATGCCAAATCCCCATACCTTAGTTATCACGAGTATATAATCACAACAATCACATACAATTATTAGAAAGGGGAAGAGAAGAGTTAGGGTTCATGAAGGAAGGCATTCACCAAACGAAGTGAAAGTGTGTGAGCTCTACTCACCATAAGGGAGCCTCAAAGGTTGAGAAGGGAGGTTGGGGAAGGTTTGGAGTTGAGTCTCTTGACTTGGAAACCCTCCTTCAAGCTTGAAATGCCTCTTTCTCACTTTGGAACCGGACCCTCTCTCTCTATAATAAAAGAGGAAGGAGAAATATCCGTAAAAATGGTGCCTTAATTAATGGTTTTCAAACCTATAAGTGGGTTCTCACTCAAACGAGACGTTCTCGCTTGAGCGAAATGGTCGGGGAAAACTTTCTCATCACATTCTCGCTCAAGCGAGAGGCTTCTCGCTTGGGCGAGAACGGACCAGAAATTACCCACTCTCTGGAAGATTCTCGCTTGGGCGAGCCTGTCTCGCTCAAGCGAAAAATGTCCAGAGAGCCAACCAAAACTACCCTGTATCTCGCTTAAGCGAGCTGTTCTCGCTCAAGCGAGATATGCAGAAACTCGTTTTTCACATTTTTGTTGCATAACTCACTCAAGCGAGATATGCTCGCTTGGGCGAGAATGTTGAACTTCCAAACTTAGTTTTTGTTCTAGTTCTTTCTTCTTATATCATTTTTACCCTTTACTTAATATCATTCTTGAAAATCATTATCCTATTCTCTTAATTATTCTTAATTATCGGGATATTACTTTTCTACCCCCCTTGGAACAATTTTGTCCCCAAAATTGGCTAAAGAAAAGGTGAAAAGACCTATAGCTTAATTGAACAACTCCGGAAATTGAGAGCGGATAACGTCCTCCTGCTCCCAAGTAGCCTCTTTAGGTGACTGACCCTCCCAAAACACCTTCACCAGAGGAATTGCCTTGTTCCTCAGGGTTTTGACACTTCTGTCCATAATTTGCGCAGGCCTGGTAGGAACTGTGAGATCTTCTCTTAATTGCACTGATTCGGAGCTAATGATGTGTGAAGGGTCATGGACATATTTTCTCAGTTGGGAAACGTGGAACACATGATGGACTCGTGACAAGTGGGGTGGTAACACTACCCTGTAAGCCAGAGGGCCAACCCTCTGCAGGATTTGGAATTGGCCTATGAATCTGGGATTAAGTTTCTTGGCTTTTATGGCTCGCCCAATTCCCGTGACAGGAGTTATTTTGAAAAATACATGGTCCCCTTCCTCAAACTCTAGGTCCTTTCTTCTCTTGTCAGCATAGCTCTTCTACCGGCTTTGGGCAATTGCAACCTTTTCCCTAATGACCCTAATCTTATCTGTGGTTTCCTGCAGCAACTACGGACCTAACGGGGTTCTCTCACCCACTTATACCAACATAAAGGAGACTTGCACTTCCTACCATACAGAGCCTCATAGGGTGCCATGCCTATACTGCTATGAAAACTATTGTTGTAGGCAAACTCTATGAGAGGTAGGTACCTATCCCAACTACCTGATTCCTCTAACACACATGCTCTAAGCATATCCTCTAGGGTCTGGATGGTCCTCTCAGACTGGCCGTCTGTCTGAGGATGGTAAGTGGTACTAAACCTGAGTTTAGTCCCGAAGGCCTGATGAAGCGCGCTCCATACCAAACACCTAGAAACATACTCTGCTACTTCCCTTTTCATACCATCCCACCAAAACATGCTCTTCAAGTCTTGGTACATCTTGGAAATTCCAGGGTGTACCTTAAACTTGCTCCTATGAACCTCCTCTAAATTTTCCTGTCTAAGACTACCCCCCCCTTAGGGACACAAACTCTCCCCTAGAAGAGAATCATCCCATCATCTAATTTAGTGAAACCCGACTGTCCCTTTGGGGCCTGGAGATCTAAATCTAATGTCTGGGCTTCCTTAACTCGAACCCTAAACTCGTTGGTGACATCTAGCCTGAAAAGTCTACAACTGTTTCCCTCCAAGTCACATCTAACCTGAGGTTTCTAAATTCCTCCAAAAGTCCCATCTCATGTACCATCATAGATGATACATGCAAAGATTTCCTACTCAGGGCGTCGGCCACTACATTGGCCTTGCCCAGGTGGTACTTCAACTCAAAATTATAATCTTTCAAGAATTCCATCCACCTCATCTGCCTCATGTTGAGTTCTTTCTGATCAAAGAGGTACTTAAGACTCTTATGATCACTAAAGACCTCAAACTTCACTCCATAGAGGTAATGCCTCCAAATCTTGAGGGCGAAGACCACTGCTGCTAACTCTAAATCATGGGTGGGGTAGTTTTCCTCATGGGGCCTAAGTTGTCTACTTTCTTTCTGTTCCTTTTTTTATATATATAGAGAGAGAGGTTTTCTAGAGAGAGAAATCACCTTGGAGCTTGGAGGAAGAAGAGGAAAGCCAAGGATTTCACTCCCAATCTCCCTCAACTCGTTCCCCCTTCTCTTAGAGTTCTCTTGAGGTGAGTATAGCTCACACACCCACTTTCATTCTTGCTTGAATCCCTTGAATGAACCCTAATCCCTCTTTCCCTTCTCTTTAGTCTTGTATGTGTTTAATTGGTTTATGTTCTCCCATGATTTGTAGTGCATGAGTGTTGCTTAGGGTTTTGTTGGTCCCAGAGGGAATCTAGAAAGGGGGGTTGAATAGATTCACTAAAAACTTATACCTTTTTACAAGATCAAAAATTATTTTCCCCTTTCTTTTTTCCTTCAAGATTATTTCAAATTGAGTTTTCAAAAGACAATTTTTCAGAGTTCAAAACCAATATGCAGTGGATCAATATATTGAGAAGGGTAATTGATTACCAAGATTGATTCCTCAAGCGTTACAATTTACTATTCAAACAAAATCAGTTTTATGAAATATCAAGAAAGAAATTAGAACTTACAATACAGAACAGTTATGCAGTTCAATTTTAGCCAACAATATCAAATTGTAATAGAGTAGGGATATAGAAAATTTGGATAGTTGTTTATACTGGTTCAGCCATAAACAGGGCCTACATCCAATTTAGATTTAGCAAACCACTAAACTTGTTTTCACTATAGAATTGATTACAAACACCATGCATATACAATCCTAAAGAAAGACTTACAAACAACAAACAAAGGTTTAACTCTTGCACCCCACAAGAGCATGTTCTTCAATGACACCCCGTCATATGAACATCAACCTTACACATGACACCCTGTCACATGATTTCAAACAATCTCTATGATCACCCTATTCAAGAGACTTCACAATACAGAAAAATTAGAAAGATTAAGGATTTAGAACAATAACACCTTAACTGTGTGGATTAACCCAATGAATAAGATCAAACACTTCTTTCCATTGTCAATTCTTCTTTGAGCTGAGTTCTTGATTCTGCATATTCTTCTGGTTTTTCCTTTTGATTTCTTGGAGAGATTTTCTAAAAGAGATTCTTGTGTTGTTTTGAAAAACTGAGCTCTTCTCTTTTTATTTCGAAAATCATAAGTATAAAACAGTTTTAGCTAGTTAGAAACAGAAAAAATCTGTTAAAAATCAGTTACAAACAGTTTTGAAAATGTTCAGAATTATGCAGAATTCTGAGGTAATCGATATCTGACTTTGGTAATCAATTAAACCAGACAGTATTTATAGAACTCTTCTCAGGATTCACAGGTAATCGATTAATTCGATCCTGAACATGAATTCAAGCAGTTTTCAGCTTTGAATCAGCTTAGGGTCCATTACCAACTTAAGTAATCAATTAAACCACAAGAAAATCATTACTAAGTTGAGTAATTTAGATACCAAATTTTCCAAAATTGAAAACTTAACTTTGAACTCAATTTGCTTAAAGAAAGATCAACAAGGAATAATCATCAAACACATACATATTGTCTAATTCTAAAAACAACCAATACAAGTGCCACACCTATAGAAATGTGTTTGGCATTGCAAAATGAATTGAAATTTAAACACTTAATTTCTACAACAAAACCAAAACATCCATTAGATGAGAGATTTGAGGAGAGATTTGTATTTCTTCATTGATAGCTTAAGTCTAACAGGTTTCACCCATTTCTTTGTTGTTGTCTCATACATTCTTGAATCATAGGTGGATACTAATGATTGTAGGGTTTGGTCATGGGGTTCACATGTTGGGGAGTAATTCTTGCTATATATGATAATGTTTAGATCTATCATGATGTGTATGTTATTTGTTATATGTGAGCATTGCATTAAGGCCTTTGGACCCAGTTAATTGGAAAATGAATTTGAGATTCGGCTCCAGTTAAAAATGAATTTGGCTTCGGTCCTACTAAAAATGGCTTCGGCCCCAGATTTTGGCTTCGACCCTAGTTTCGGCTTTGACCCCAGTTTCGGCTTCGGCCCTAACTCACCTTAATTAATCAAGATTGGACTTAGATTCTTAGAATAATTGGACTTCAGTCCCCAGAGTAAAACTTGGGTTTCGGCCCTTAGAATAATGGTGGGATTAGTCCCCAAGAAAGACGTTTCTTATAGTTTAAGCTTAGGTCTAGCCCTAAAATCAGTGAGAAGACCTCGTCTGCCGGGCAATACAGGTCATGCATAGCATATCTAATTTGAGTTGGCATTTGATATCATGTTTAAGTTGAGTTGAGTTATGGTATTATGATAGATTTTGAATTCTCTGATGCATGACATGTGCATGTTTCCCCCCACACTGTATGATTGCATAGTTATGCTCACTGAGATATTAGTCTCACTCCATGTTTGTGGATTCAATTTAGATATCCAGGGTTGTCTGGTCGGACGCATGGACGAGAATTTAAGTCTCTTAGAGTGGATCAATCCACCCCTAGTTGTAGTTTAAATCCCGTGAGGGAAACTGATGTATTTGAGTTATGCTATGTTGAGTTAGGATAGGAATTATGTATCTTTGAATGATTGTTATCTTGAGACACGGAGTGGCATTTGTATTATGGGATTTATGGTGTTTAATGGTTGTTTGGGCTCATGTAATCGATAATGGCGCAAAATAATTTCCGAAATTTGGGAGTAGTGTCTCCAATGGGAATTATTCTCGAACTTAGAAATTAGAATGTTACAATTATTACTAGGATTTAATTGTTATACTTTGTTAGTGTAAAGAAGCTTTATACATACATCCAATGGTGTGTCACCACATCATTTAATAAATTTTATACCTCATGTGTTATTAAATTCCATAAATGATGTGGCAACAGTTTATCGGATGTCTATGTAAATTTTTTTTACACTGACAGTGTATATTTACTAAACTCTTAGTACTACTATAAATACGATTTTGATAACTTTTGCTCTATGGGTTGAGGATAAGAACATTCAAAATGGAAAGCTTTTATCACAAGGAAAATATTTATCACTTAAAAACATTAAGGTGCAATAAATAATTTTCTTTTCAATAAAATATTTCAATTTCCTATATTCTTATCCTCAACCTTTATAAACCATTATTCCTATTATAGATGAAAGGTTCATAATTACTACACTTTACAAATTAGATGGTTAGGGAAAATTTAATTCATCCTCCAATAGATATTGCAAATAAGTTCTAAAATATTAAATGCATGAAGGTGATTTATTATGAATTTCAAGATCTCTTTTGTCCATATTTGATCCTTCTTTAGTTTTGAGATGAACCAACCCTAGAATCAAATTCAGCTAACGCACGATGCAATTCTTTCCTTTCTCTTATTGACCGGTGTTGGACTCGTCTGGAGATTACAATAAACTTAACTGCCTCTTTCTTAATAAAATATTAATCATCATACCCAATGGACTTGTAATGATTAAATCTTCTCTAATATATAGCGACATTAAAACACACGAGTTTTCAGAAGAGAAAAAAGGGGTTTGACAGCTACTCACAGAACCGTTTTTTATGTAACCAAAGAGAACAAAAACGAGAATTGTAATTGGAAATATGAAACGGGATTACACATGGGGCTTCACCTTTCCCAAGGAATGAAAATCCGAAAAAAGACTACCCTGTAAGTCCATATAGCTTTGGTTGTATCTAATGGAACCGTTATTATAAAGAAGACATTAGTTGCTTCCTTGGCCAATTACACTAGTCTTTCTCCTCTCCCCTCATGTATTTTTTCTCGTCTCATCCTCCGCTCCTATGTGCTTCCGCAACTCCTTAAATCCCTCTTAGCTCTCTTTAGCTCCAAAAGCGTAGAGATTCAATTTCAAAACTCCAAATTTGAAGTTATAGAAAAATAAATTCACTTTATTTCATGTCTCAAGAAGAAAATTTCCCCATCTAGTGTTCTGCTTGGGCCTCTTTCATGTTTATCTCTCTAATCAATAAGCTTATTTTATCTCTTAATCTTCCTGCATTTTGTGAAATCAAATGCACTACATTTGTTGTTACCATGAGTGCTCCCCATCTTTCTAACATCTTAGATTGGAAAACAAAAGATTAGAATTTTCAAATTTTAGTATGGAAATGTAGAATATATTTAAAGAAACGTTCTCTAGTTTTTGGAATTACTACAGAGGAGCAACTGAAATGTACACTTACTGTATTTTTTTTTTTTTTTGCAATTCTTGTACAGGTTCTGATCAAGGTTTTAAAAATCGCTCCGCAACACCGAAATCGTCCGCAACAAATCGGTTTCGGAGCTGAACGATACCGCAACGGAACGAAATCTCGAAGGGAAGGCGAATCGCTTGTAACGACCGCAACAGAGCGGTGTTGCGGCCGCAACACACAGAGAAAAACCTCATTTCAACCGCAACGAGAATTTTCTCCCAATCATCATTTGATGTTTGGGCTTCTGATCGCCCCACCCACCATCGTCCAAGTCCAACCTCCGCGCTTCCAGCTTCTACCATGCGCAAGCAATAGATCTTCATTTGAGTGTGACTCATGGGCTATGGATGATCTATTCCGGCAAGGAAGCTTGGATATTGTGTTGTCGTGGCTGTCCATAGCAATTAGGTGAGAAAGGAGAGGGAGAAAGATGTGTCGGGGGCCTAAGGGGAGATGAGAAAAACGAGTAAATGAGACTAAAGGGAAAAGAAAATTGTGTTGAGTGAGTGAGTTAAAGAGGAATGGAGACTGTTCTACTGCAATATTGGTTAGGGAAATGAAAATTAAAATTTGAGTTAAGAAATGGGGAAATAAAATTTAATATAATTTTGTGCTATGTTGTGGGCAAT
Organism: Sesbania bispinosa; assembly: GCA_026901365.1. Lineage (NCBI taxonomy): Eukaryota > Viridiplantae > Streptophyta > Magnoliopsida > Fabales > Fabaceae > Sesbania > Sesbania bispinosa. The sequence goes on from QLOH01000183.1 coordinate 1,467,667, forward strand.
TCACACCGCAACAACCACAATCTGAATTACAGCGGCCGCTATACCCATAACCGTAAAAACCTTAACGCGACCGCAACCGTAACCGCGACCGAGATTTAGAACCTTGGTTCTGATAATCAGGTCATGCTGCTTGGTTTCCTGAAATGATTATCTTGCCTCGCTCCCTACATACCATGTAAGAAGGTTGTCAAAAGGGTTGGCAACCTTTTACTTTGCTTGCACTTGCAGGGAGCCGTGCAGACTGCTCAATAAGAGTTATCCGATCGTTTTAGAACATTGGGGACTATCTCTCAAATTGCTATTGTGCCTTACATTTTTTATCACTCTTGGATTTTTGTCCAAAGTAGTGTGTAGCTCTGAAGCACGGACACCGCCCTGGAAGGGAGTGTCCCCGTGTCGGAGCCGTTTCGGACACTGACACTGTTGTGAAGCGTCTCTGACGCGTCTCCGAAGCGACAAACGGTGTCGCCCAAAAAAAAATTTTTTTTCGTGAATGAGACACGGCTTGGACGTTGCATGACACAGGTAGGAGAAGGATGGACACAGCTTACTTATTGATATCAGATTTTTTTAAGTCAAAATAATATCATATCTAGTTGTTGGCTAACTAAAGGCAAAACAGAAAATAAAACAGAATTGAAACAGACCCTGTGCTCTTTTCTTTTTTGGTTTATTTTCATGATGTAAAAGAGAACAATAAAAAAAATTGCTATGACAATGAATCTATGATTCTGATTCTTTTAGTTTTACAAAAGTTCATAAAAAACATTGGTGTAATGTGTAATTTCTGATTGTTTGTTTTAGAAAAGTTCTTAAAAAAAATTATATATATGTATATATAACGGTGTCCCCGTGTCCTATATTTTGCACATAGGCCGTGTCCCCATGTCCGTGTCCGTGTCAGTGTCGTGTCCGGTATCTGTGTCGGAGTCCATGCTTCATAGGTGTGTAGTTGTTTTCTTTGTTTCTTTTTTCCCTTTGAGATCCTTCTGTTCATAAAAAAAAAGTAAACATGGTCGAATGCTAATGACATAATAATAATAGCTATTAATAGGGTAAAATCGTTAGTAACAGCGGTTACTAACGATTGGGAAGAGCTCCCGGATTCGATCCCCACTAGACACATTCTTCGGGAGGGGTGAGGAGCCTTAACTGTGACTAAGCCCTGAACAGGATTGCCCCTGATAATAGATGATACCTATGGTTTACACCAAAATCGTTAGCAACAGCGGTTAATAAAATTGAACCCGCATCCTCTCTTGTAACATGGTAGATATACACAGATCCAATCAAATATTGATAAACAAATAATTGTCAACATGATCGGAGTGAAAGATTTGAATTATCTAAGAATTTTGAAAGACAATAATATGTAGGAATCAATAGAATCTGAACTAATTGGATAGACCAATATCATCAGATCCAATTGACCAAACAGATGTCTCCTTAAAATGTCAATTTCACTTGTAAAAAAATGGGCAAAAACAATTATTAAACATTATTGAACTATGCATACAAAATTTAAACCATGCACGATTGAATACATGGGATTACTAATGATAAAATTCTCAAATCTCACCGTGGTCAAAAGCAGACACATCAGAACTGTAACCAAAATACATTCAAAGCCAATCATAAAAATGAAACCAATTAATACTCTTGCTTTGCATGCATTAATTAATAACATCATTTGCAAAGAATATAAAAGCCATATATAGAAAACATGTATGATATATTGTAGTAACATTGGTTTATTCTTTTATATCTGAGAGTTTCAAACGCTGACAGATTCTTTTGAATCTAAGCCAGGGTCATTGGAGCCTCTCTCACTATCCTTATCCTCCTTGACATGCCCTGCAGCAACAGCACCACCAACATCACTGACATTTCCAAAAAGCAGGACAACAATCCCAACAAGTGCAGCACAAAATGCAGCTCCAAAAGAAGTTCTAATTTTCCCTGGAACCACTGAACCCACTGTGAAACCCACACACAACCCAGCAGCTTTCATCCAAGCATACCAAACAGAAAAAGTACCTTCTTTCCCAGGTGGAGCACATTCCAACACCAACACCCTCCCAAATGCATGCAAAATCCCACTTCCCATGCCTTGAATGGCACCAAACAACAATATGTGACCCCATTTCCATTGACTGTCCCAGAAATAGAACCCAAACCCAGAAGAGAACAATGATAACAGGAAACCCATGATCTTCATTTTCACAGAATTTGCCTTAATGAGTTTTTGCAAAGGTTGTAACAGTGGCAGAGAAACCAAAGGGAAAAGGAAATAAGTTAACCAGAAATAAAGCAAGTGCACTGGCTTAACACATAGCTGACCCACCACAAAAAGCACCCCACCAGTGAAAATGCACATTGTTGCAAAAGATGAGAGGAAAACCCCAAAAAGGCCTCCAATTGCATGAGGGTATTTGAAAACAGAACAAAGGTGGAACATTGAGGAGAAAGAGATGGAGGAAACAGTGGTTCTGTTTTCAGCTGTGAAAGCATGTAACACTCCAACTAGCCATATTAACCCACTGAAGATTGAAACTATCCATAAGCTGAAAAAATCACGGTCATTGGGTTCCCTAAGCATGTGGTAAATGAAGGATGAGATGATGGCTGAACCTAAACAACCAAAAGCAGTGGCATAAAGAGAGAGCCAACTAAAAACTCCTTGTCTTTTGGAGAATTGGGTTTTTTTGAGTGATGGTCCTCCAAATTGGGCATGAATCATGAGACCAAGATGGTTGGTGTGTGATGCACTTGCAACTGTGCTGGCTAAGGTTATGGCAGCAATGTAGGGAATGAAAATCTTGGTGGTTTTGAAGAACCCTGCTGGGAGGCAGAAGAAAACTCCAAAACCTGTGGCTGCTGCTGTGATGAGTGTTTGGAACTGACCATTAAGGTGGAAGGAAATGAAGGCAAGGGTTGGAGCAGCCAAGAATAAACCTGCAGCCCAAGCAATTGATGTCCACTCTAAAGAGGAGAAGTGTGAACCACTCACTGTTATTGTGCGATTTGTGAGTGTGCTGTACCTGTAATGATTGATCAGTTTGCACATTGGTATTAACTTTGCAGCATATTTTTTATGTTAATTTTCAATGAGTTTCATTCAAGTATATATGGTGTCCCTAAAAGGGCACAAAATTAACTAGTATATCATGCATATAAGATTTCATTTATGCAAATGATGCCATGATTTTAATTGGAATTGGAACCATGCATATTGCCTATATGGACACATGTAGACGGTAACACCGCAGCCCTGACTACAGCCCTATACACAGGCCCACGACTTTGCTCGAAGTGTTAACTAACCTTCACCACCGCCCTAAAGTGATTTATTCCCCGGGAACCTTTCGTGATTCAAAGCCAAGACCTAGAGACTTTGTCTTAGATTGCTTAATTAGAACCACCACCAGTTGAGCTAGTCATGGCTCGAGCGTTAGAGAGACACATGGAGGGATAAAAATTATGCAAGATTTTCTAACTACAAAACATGAACAGGGATAAATATAATATTTAATGATGATTTGTTTTTTCTTTTCATAGACATTCTTAAAGAGTTATCAAATATTTATTGATGTATTCTTTATATTTATTTTAAGAACTAACAGCTGATAAATATTTATAAGTCATCAGGTTAGAAAATAGAAATAATCGAATGATATCTGATACATATTTTGTGTAAATTGTTATAATAAACATAAATAATATCATATGAATGATATTTTCAAAGATTAAAAATGTTTAGACTTGAATTATATACATAAATTTTCAGAAAAAATATTTGATGTTATATTACATAAGCTAAGATACACTAAATAAAATGATAAGTCAATTTACATATGTAAAAATATGATTTCCTTAAAAGAGTTTTAATAATTATACATTGTCAGTGTCAGTATCATCCAATAAGGTGTTGTCATATCATTTAATGAATATGACATCTCATGTATCATTAAACTCAATAAATAATGAGGTAGCACATTATTGGATGACAGTGTAAAATTTTTTTACGTGCATTGACAATATATATAAATTAAATTATTCCTTAAAAAATAATAAAAATGAAAGAGAATTCATCAATATTTTCTTAAAAATGACTATAATTTTCTATATGGATATATACTACATATTTTGAAAATTCAAAACTCAATGACTTTTAAACTTATGTTTGGTTAGGGAGATATTTAGAAAAGAGAGAGAAAAAAAAGATATGGATCTCACAAGATTTTTAATATTTTCAAATATGAGGAGAAATGGAGAAGATGGGTATGGAATTACAAAAATACCCTTAGTAAAACATAGATCTCCTTTTTCCTCAAATACCATCTAGGAGCATTTTTGTTAATTTAAGAAAAAAGTTAGGGTTAGTTTCATTTATGTTACCATTTCTTGATTTTTTTTTTTAATTTTCAGTTTTAATGACACAAATACTTTTAATTTTAATTATAAAATATTACCTATTTTTCTTTCATATTTTTAGAGTTTTGTTAAGGAAACATTGAAAACTATATAAAGTTGTTTTCATGGTTTACATATAAAATTTTGAAAATAGAAAACAAAATGAAAAAAAAAAAAACTAGATGACATTTATTTGTAATTAAAACTAAAAATAGGAAAATGGGTATGTATAATCTCTCTTCTATTTCTCTCAAACAAACAACTCATAAATCTACTATCACTTCTATTAAATATTAAATATATATTACAACTTATATATAATTTATTTTCAACCATTAATTTTAAAATCCATTTTATCTATCTCTATATCAAAAGACACTATGTTTCTCTCCCCATATTTCCTTCTTTCCCTCATTATTAGAATCCAATTGTTTTAGATTTTGCTAAATTTATTTTTTAAAAATTAAAGTTAAAATAATTGATTTCAAAATAAGTAAAATAAAAAGATATATTTAAAAATAATATTTTAAATAATTTCTTTTGTATTAAAATAAAAATATGTTTAAAGTGTAAATATAAAAAAAAATTATAAATCTTACACCTAATATCGAAATTTAAAATCAATTCTACTCACATAATTGACGTGATTCTCCATCTACAGACACATACCTATCTAAACATGCATCGGGACTATAAATTTTCACGTTCACGGGCCAAAAAATTTTTAACCAAACACACAATAACACCTAACATCCACTTGATATGATAAACTGCTTGACCAAAGTGAAGAGGAATCTTAAGTGCTGAGTAAGGGTAAACAGCAATCACCACAAAAAAACAAGGTCAATGTCATTATGACATAGATTTCTTCAGTTGTGGTTCAAACTCTATATTTTATTAATATAAAAAACAAGTGAATTTTTTTTCTAAGCTAAAAAACAATTTAAATATTTTTTAATATTAAATTATAATAAAATTTACCATAAATCACTTCACTTTTTTTTTAGAGTCGATACTATCCTTCCCCAAAAATAATGGCTTTTCATGATTACGTGCTATGATGGAACCTATGCTTTATTTGTCACGCTTTCCATTTTTTCCAGAAACAAAACCTTTTGTACCAACTTTCAAACTCATGGTCACTCCAACCTTTTTGAATCACCAAAATTCACAAAACTTACTTTAAAAATTTCGCATCAATAGCAGAATAAAATACACACAGAGAAACCACATTGTCTCCTCAAAAAATTACAAAAGAAAAGTTAAATTTCACAAATTGAAAAAAATAAAATAAAATAAAATTTTGCGTACTTACAGATGAATTTCCTTATCTGAACAGAGCATGCCTGGGTGGTTGTTGAGCCAGTCCTGAACAGGGTCCGTAGGGAGATGCTGTAGCTGACTAATTATGAGAGGAAACAGCACTGGAATGATAACAGTTTGAACAAAATAGGAGCAAAACTCATACAGATACCATCCCCAAACCTCATATCTTGATGGCTTCTCTCCAATTCCTTCATAGTCACTATAAGAAGCCTTTCCATTTTTGGATGCAGCAGCTGATGCTGGCCTTTGGCCACCTTCACCTTCACCTTGCTTCATGAAGAGGTATTGCAGTTTAAGGAAAGGAAAGGAAAAAAGAGATGTGAGAAAGAAGGAGCGGATCAAGAAAGAGGATGCGGTGGGTGTTTTTAAGAATGGTGAGTGGTGACAGAGGAAGTGCTGGCTGCAACTGTGCAAAACACACAGCTGGTCTAACGAAACTTTCGAGGGTGCAAAGAGAACTTTGTTATGTGAAAAAGTATATATTGGAATAATCGTTTCTCGTTGCTTTTTGTTTTTCCTCTGCAATTTTTGTCTCTTTCTCAAATTTATACACCCTCATTACATTTTATAATTAACATTGTCGATCGTTTTTATTAAAATTTTTATTTTTTCTAAGACCACATGTGTTTTTAATTTTTTTGGTGCAATACCATGTGTATTCTCGACGGAAGACAATTTTGTTCAAGCTTTTTTTGTGCTACCGCATATATGCTCTACCAGAAGCAATTCTGTTTGAGCTGGGTAGGATTTCTATGGGCGGCACAACGTATTATTAGAGATAAAAATGATATCTTTATTTTTTGCTAGTTTCTATTGCTAGTTTTAGTTTCTGTTACAGTTAGCTATAGGGTTAGTTGTTTTCTATTTTTCTCCCTTAGGTGGAGTTAGTTACTTGAGTTGTATATACACAACATACTCTCATATGTTTCTGTAAGTATCAATGATAATCATGAAAGTTTTTCATTGATCTTCTTCATTACCTTTCTTTCAAGCTTAATTGCCAGCACTAACATGGTATGAGAGCTAAACTTCCGCCATTGCGTCCTCTAAAGCTTGCTTCTCTTCTAGCTCTCGATACTTTTTCTCCTTTTTCCTCTTTGTTTTCTCATGGCGAACCCGACCAATCTTTCCGATCACCTCGTAAATCCAGCAAATCCTCTTTTTCTGCATCCAAGAGAAAATCTTGATACAGTATACAGTAGCTATATAGTAGCTAGTTTCAGTTTCTGTTACAGTTAGATATAGGGTTGGTTGTTTTCTGAATCAGGCATGCTTGGCTGCAAGTCTTCATCTATCCTGCATACCCTTGTGTCAAACTTCATGCAGATCAAGGCATCATACTCTCAGATCCTTCTCCATTCAGAAGACTCATTGGTAGATTACTTTATCTGACCAATACCAGACCTGATATTGGCTTTGTTGTTCAACAGCTTAGTCAATTTGTTTCTTGCCCAAGGGAACCACACATGCAACAAGTTATGAGGATACTTAAGTACTTGATGAATGCCCCTGGTTCTGGCCTTTTCTATCCCTCCAATACTCCTCTTCAAATTCAAGCTTTTTCAGATTCTGATTGGGCAACTTGTGCTACCACTAGAAGATCTGTTACAAGTTATTGTGTCTTCTTAGGCAAGTCTTTGATTGCATGGTAATCAAAGAAACAAACTACTGTATCAAGATCCTCCTCTGAGGCTGAATATAGGGCCTTAGCTTCTTTAATTAGCTTTGTGAGCTAGAGTGGATTCAATACATGTTCCAAGATCTGCACATTTCTGCTCCAACTCCGTATTCTACATTCTGTGATAGTCAATCAGCAATTCAAATTGCTAAAAATCCCACATTTCATGAGAGAACCAAACACATAGAAATTGATTGCCACATTATCAGATAGAAAATTCAAGATGGTCTCATCAGATTACTACATGTTCCCTCTACAAGACAATTGGCTGTTTTGTTTACCAAGTCTCTTCATCCTAATCTCTTTAACATAGTTGTTTCCAAGCTGGGCCTTCACAATATACATGCCCACCTTGAGAGGAGGTATTAGGGATAAAAATGATATCTTCATTTTTTGCTAGTTTCTGTTGCTAGTTTCAGTTTCTGTTATAGTTAGGTATAAGGTTAGTTGTTTTCTGTTTTTCTCCCTTAGGTGGAGTTAGTTACTTGAGCTGTATATATACAACATACTCTCATCTATTTCTGTAAGTATCAATGATAATCATGAAAGTTTTTCATTGATCTTCTTCATTACCTTTCTTTCAAGCTTAATTGCAAGCACTAACGCGTATTCTTAACTTGAATTTAAGATCATTAGTTAAATTGAAATAACTCATCAATAAATCATTATTTTCAGTCTCGAAGTATCAATTTTTTTTTCTCCCACTTAGTCTCTAAAGTAAATAAAAATAAAAGTTAGTTCTTGAACTTTTAAATATTCATCACATTAGTCCTCCAACAGGGACCAATATGACAAGATAATATGAAAGTTAAAGGACTAATGTGATGCATATTTGAAAGTTAAATGACTACTTATGCAATTAATTTAGTTTGTGGACTAATTAGAAAAAAGATGACTAGTTTGAGGACTAATTTGAGGGTTTATTCAATAACTCATACAATCACGTACTCGACTTATTATTATTTTTATTTCTCTTATTAATAATTTCTTTAATTTAATAAATATATTTTATCTGTGTAAAAAAAGTTTTATATAGACATTCAATAATATGCTCGTATATATATTTTTTATTGAGTTTAATAATACATTAAATGTTATATTTATTAAACGATGTGTCAACATATTATCCGACATGACGTTTATGTAAAACTTTTTTACATATGCAATTTATATTTATTAATTTTTTTTGTCATTATTATTCTAGTTTGTTTAAAGTGAAGGTAAAGTTATAATTAGAAAACAAGTAATTAGAGCATTATTGAATAAATTTTTCTAGAAGCATTTTATAGGATAAGAAAATTCAATGGATTAACAACGTAGAATGAATTTAATTCCTTTTATAAGAAAATTAATCTCACCAATTCAATTTATAAAATTATAAGTACTTTTTATAAGTTTGAATTACAATTAAAATACTTCTCTAAGCTAGAAACTAATCTAAATTGGATGTTAATTTTGTCATTATCTTTTACAATGATAGATAAAAAAAATTCTAAAAATTGTGATAGATTCATAAAAGGGAAAGAAAGGAGTACATGAGAAGAATTACTTTTGAGCCGGATGTAATTTTGGCCCACTCTTAATTAGGTGGAATTTCCATCTCATCACAATTTTATTTAAACCATATTAATGTTTAGTGGATTTTCCTTTTTTTATTTTGTTCTGTTAAATATAAACCCAGGTAGTGCCTTAACTTGTTCCCTACACAACAATCAAAACCACCTGACAGTTCAACAACTCATTTCAACTGCCGGCAGAGGCCATTGTTGCCAATGACTTTTCTTTTGACACCACCATTGATTCACCCGCCCCCACTTGCACAGCTGGCACAACCTCCACTACTCAAAATTCTGCACCACCTGTGCCAGGCCCATAAATCTAGCACATGTTCTAGTCTGCTCAATTGTTGGGCACAACATTAAACATTCATAGCATTCATACAACTGTGTTATAAAATTACCACTAAATTTGTTCAAATATGACTATAACCAACAATGCATTAATTCATCAGAAAAAATCATCAAACACTACTAACAATTGTACAGTTTGATGTGTCTTCTGTTATGCACGATGTTTAATCAAGGCACGCAATTTAAAAAATTGGATACTACCTGCTTCAGCACATATATATCAGGAACACTAATTTATGCTTGCAAGCGCAGATTTTGGCACACAGGCACAAGTAGGTATGGGAAATTTACTTTTAAAGTATAATAGTACATTTTTAGTTTAACGTTGATTGAAACATTATTAACACATATTTTTAATACTACAAATAATTGGGTTCAAGAATTTTAATTTGAGTTTGACCAATTTCTATCACTTTATAGAATTAGTACAAAATTTGGGAACTGAAATCCCAATCATAATTACCAGTAGTTAGAGGTATGTTTTGTTACACACAAATTAGAGCAATTTTAGTGTCAGACTATACTATCTTGAAGATAATTGAGAAATAAATAAAAAAAGAAATGTAGTTACACTTATTTTTAATAACAAACTTGAAAATATTGAACCAAGATAAATAAAAGGTACATAAATACAAGAAAGGAGAAAAAACAACATTAATTAGAAGTGTTTCCCTCAATAAAATCATAACTTTATTAAATACTATTAGGAAGGGGAAGAAAGACTTCGGCTTTCTCTATTAGACGTCCAATAAAAAGGAGTACATACGTGATAGAAACAGAACGGTGAAAAGTAGAGAAAAATACAAAGAAAATAAGAAATAGAGAAAAGAAAGAAAGCTACTGCATGACCTTGAAAGAATCAAAGAATAGAAAACAGAGAAAAGAAAGAAAGAAGAATTTACTCTCATCCTGCTGAAAAAGACCATACCTGAAAATTAAGATGATAATAAACGTCTCCCCTGCTGAAGAATTTTAATAATAAACGCACAAAATGATTGTTGGCTAGAAGAAGGTTGTGCTTCTATGCTTGGAAACAAGGTTTTAAATTGCAGTTACATTTTGTAATTATGATTATGTCAGTATTCTTGAAATGACAGAAAATAATGGATAAATACATCTGAATATGGATATGGAGATCCCTTGATTTTGCTGTTATGGACCGCGAAATAAAACCTTGCTTGAAACGATTTTATTGATTATAATTTAATTTATTGAATTCTCTATTAAAGAAGTATTTGATTTTGAAGTTTGAACCCACTAAATAAGAAGATTTGATAAAATTGAAAACCAAAAGAACCAACTGAGGCTATGTTTGGATGGACGTTTGATAGAGGTAAATGCTCGTATATGTCAATCATATGTGAGTTTATCTTTTTTTGGATTGTATGGATGAACATTCATGACTTGAGTTTGGAAGGAAACGTAAGTCCAGTTCGATGCAAAAATTTGTAGCTCAAGGTCGGGTTATTATCAGATTACAGATTATTTGGTAAAGGGTGAGTTTGTTTATCTTTTTTCCTTCTTTAGAATTGATATTAATATAACATCTTTAATTGTTTTAACTGTTAATATTGAATATTTTATTTTTAAGTTGGGTGCCTAACAACCCACCTATCGCGGCCATTGGTCATGCGATCCGTTCGTAATTCTGGGGTCCTCACTACCTTTGGGAGATCACCCCGAAGGATGTAAGGGACATATGGTGGGAAGAGTTCACGGTAATTATAAACCTTGTACACCTTAAATTTTTTCTTAAGATATGTCAATTTATCATAACTTACCCTATTTTTATTTTTCAGAGCCGAGTTACTTGAGACCCTTCTCATGAGGCCCAAATCAAGAAGGTGTACGAGAAGAGGGTTGCTCGTCATCTTCGAGATATGATGAACAAGACTCGGAAGGCTAGGAAGAGGCCCACATGGTGTGGTGAGGAGGCCTGGGAGGGTCTTTTCACCTACTAGGACTCTGCGGAATTCAAGGGGAAGTCCGCTCGTAACAAGAGCAATCGGGCTTCTGTGTAGGCTCGACAGTTTGGGCGGGAAGTCGAGTTTGACGAGTTCTTTGTTGCCACCCACGTAAAAGGGTTGTGGCTAGGTAGATGACCGAGCGCGGTCCACCTATGTAAGTGTTTTTTATAAGTGTTTTCTTTATATAATTTCATATTTATGCAATTGAAAATATAACTAACTAATTTTACTTTTACCTCAACAAACAAATTACAAGGACCGTTTGAGGGAGGTGGAGTCACAGATGGGGGACACCTCCATGACTGATGCCTCCACCAAGCTGGAGATCAGGAAGGATGTTACGGGTGGCAAGACCCGAGGCCATTGTTATGGCACCGGGGACTTGGCCTCCAACATTCGTCCAGGTGTGACCAGCCTCACTTAAGAGTCTCGGGCTTACACCAGCAGGAGTACTGACGGGTCCGGGTCACGACATTCAACTGAGGAGGCGTTGCGCCAGGAAGTAAATGAAGCAGGGCAGAAGTCTCGTCAGGCGAAGGCTGCAGAGTTGGAGAATGAGTTAGGATGACTCCGACGACAGATGCAACAGTTGCTGGAGGCTCAGGCTGCTCAGGCTCAGGCTCAGTCGCACCCCCACTACGATGCCGCCCTGGATGACCAAGTGTTGGATGATGATGAGGTGCCGACCCCACCATAGTGTAACACTCGCATTTTTGCTTATATGCTGTTATTGTGTGATATAGTGAATTTTGAATGATTAAATATTTTTAATCATCAAAATTGGTTTTAAAAAGGTTAGAAATTAATTTCCTATTTTTCTAGAATTTTTGGGAATTTTGGTGCAAAATGACCATTTTACCCCTACACTTTTTGGAACTGGACCAAAATGCCCTTGATTTGAATCACCAAAATCTGCAACATTTAGCAAAAAACTTCCCCATTTTACCCTCCCAAGGCCGTGACATATGAGGCATGGGACATTACTTGTTTCATACATTTTCCAAGTCAAAGATGTAAGAAAAGCCATCATTCTTTCTTATACTTGCACCTTACCTTCTCATTTGCATGCAAACCACTTCTCACTCCTCATTTCTCTCCTTCCAAACTGTGAGCTCTTCATCTTTTCTCTCCATCTTCTTCATTTTCTTTCCTACACACACTTGGTGAAAGGTTCCATTTTTGAACCTTAAACCTCAAAATCTAGCCTACATCCTTTGAAGAAACTTACTTAGGTGATCAAAAGGAACATAAAGAGGGGCTGTTTTGAAGTTGTGGCTGCACCTATTTCTTGAAAATTTTCCTTAGGTAAAGGGGGGGAGAACCTTGAACTCTAGTAGGATTGGTGACTAGAGTTAAGGATTACCCTTGATCCTTGTCTCTAACTCTTTTTCCTCTTGAAAAATGAATTCTTGGAACCTATTTCTTGGATGAAATGGTTCGGCTATATATATATATATATTGGCTGCATGTGAGTTTAAAATTTGTTATGATGCTTAAAATGTGTTCCTTTTGGTGGTTTTGGATGCATGCAAACCATGATTGTTGATTGAAAAATTTTCCTCTTTTCCTTGTTTTTGGTTCGGCCTTGGTTTGATAATGGGGCTGCATGTGTTTGAAAATTAATTTGATGCTTGAAATATGTTTATATGATGAATCTAAATACATGCAAATGGTTGTTTGAAATTATGAAATTGGTTTGTATGATTGGATCATGAAAATGTCACCTTTTTTAAGATATTTGAAAAGTATGAACTTTATGATGATGATTGGTATGTTTGAGTGAAATAACATGAAATTGATGAATTAGAATGCTTGTAGATCATCATACTTGAGTTTGCTAATTTTTGGAAATTTATTGAATTTTGGTCAAATTCATGTGTTCTTGATGATGTTCTTGGTGTTCATCATGTTCTTGTTCATGTTCATGAGAAACTCATGAAGTGAATGTGTTTGATCTTGAAATGGTGATGAGGAAAGTGTTAATGTGTTTATGGGCCTTAGTGGCCCAATAAGTTAAAAAGGGTAACCATTTAAAGTGATAAGTAAAGTTAAAAGAAAACAATTTTTGGGTAAAATGTCTAAGTTAAATTCGGGTACAAAGAAAAACTCATATAAAAGTCACCATAAAATTCATATAACATGATGGTAACTTGAGAAAATGGACTCTTATGAGTTACCTAACCATTGGGCCTCTAGTTCAGGCCCAATACCTTCAAAAAAACTCATCAAACTCACCATAAGGCCAAACAAAAATAACAAATGCATATTGGGCCTGGATTAGTGTTGGGCTTCAACTCTAATCCTACTCATCAAGATCAAGACTTAAAACTTAATTAGTGGGCTTACTAATCCAACTCACTTAAGTTAAATAAACTAATTCACTTAAGGTAATTAAGCAAGGAAGAATTGATTAAGCTAAAGTTAATTAACCCTAATGGAGATTAACCTTAATCTTAATCATTAATCACTAATGAAGTATTAATCAAAGTAATTAAGCCTTTATGATGATTAAGAACTAATTAATTATGATTAACCTTAATCAAATGTAATTAAAAGCTTAATCCAAGATTAAGGAAGAGATTAAGGATTAGTTAGGATCTTAAGTAAGGATTAAGACTTGATTAAAGAGAATTAAGATTAATTATAGTTTAGTCAATGAAGACTAATCATAATTAAGGGTTAAACCTAATCTTAATTAGACATACAAGACGAATTAAGATAGGTAATACTATTCATAAGACACAATTATAAGTCTTAGTAAGCTATAGGACTTAAGTGAAAGTGATCATCACTTCAAAGAACAAAACATTAGTACAAACTAAGCTAAAAGTTTATAACCAACACACTCTTTTTGCATAAGACTTGAGAAGCTTAGTGAGAGAGTGCGGTCTTAACCCGAGATGGGGTTTGGTTTTCCTTGTGAAGGGAAGACATTGAATCGGGCCGTACCATGGGGAAGTGGTGACGTAGAATGATTCAATGGGCTTTGCCTGTAAGGATGTGTATGCTACGAAGCATTGTTGTGTGACATGCATCATAAAGCATTAACGATGTTCAAGGTGAAAAACCTTACGACCTAATATGGCAGTGAAACTTGGTACAGTGTGAAATCGGTTGGGAAGGGTGGACTGGGTTTTGCAAAGAACGCCAGCGGGTCCTCAAAAGGGGCGCCAGCCCTGAGGATAGCCTAGCTCCTGGAAGATCTCAGAAGACGTAGGTTAGCTCCCTACTATCGAGATCGTGGAACCCAGCTTAGCTATTCTTGTCGCTCTCATGATTTTCGGGGTCAGTTGAGATTGTCTGGAAGACGGATGAAATGATTTGGCCAAAATTGAGCAATGCTCTTTGTACTGGCGCTAGTACAGACTCTAACTCCTGATACGTTGTACATATATGGTCGGGCAGTTGTTGTGTGCACTGTGGATGGTGATTTTTCCCCGGGCCCTCATGCATTAGTTATAGCATTGTAGTTGCAAGGCATGCAATAGTTTGGATGCGTCATGATGATGTTATGTGTATTTACTTGTTGGTTGAATTGTGTGAAATTCCTGTGTGTGTGCTCTAGTACATCATATCCTATGTTTTGTGAGTTCATGTGATGTGTTCTCACCCTTCCTTTCTGCTATCTAGTTGTTGTATCTCTTTCGTTACGTCAATAGCCGGCATTGGAGATCTTCGATATGACGTCAATGAGGGTGGAGCTACGCTGGATGCCTAGGGGTTCCTGGAGGGTGACAGACATCCCTAGAAGATGTGTCTTCACCGGAGAGGTCTGAGTCATCATCACTCACCCTGGCCTCCCGTTAGTACCTGAAGTAGACTTCGCTGTACCGGTGACTCTCGAGTTCCAGACACCACCTAACTTAGTGCGTTATACTACCTTTCGTCCTTCGCGTCGCCGTCCTGCATCGTCTGTGGCATCACAATCATCTAGGATTGAAGACTTGGTTGGGCCAGACTCCCCCAGATACTTACCCACTTATGAGGCTTCAAGCTCACAGCCTTTGTGTGCTGATGCGCAAGGCCGCTCTCTCTCGGATGAGTTAGAGTTGATTATCATTGATGATACGTCAGAGGAGGAGGAGGATCCGGAGGAGGACCCCTCTAGCGACGAGTAGGATAGTGTTGTTTGAGTCTAGTTAGTGGCAGCTCTGATTTGGCGACCTTTCTTTTATATTTTATTGAGGTCTTATTTATTTCAGTTCACTTCTAGAACTCTTATTTTGATTTTGCTATTGTATGGCTCGAGAAGTACACTATTTTTATATATTACTTTATGCACTGTTTATTTTCATATGTTGACTTGCAAATGTATGTATGATGTCCACTTACGCGACGTGATGATTATTCTCGACGTCTTACGAAAACAGGTTTCACATGTAAGGGAAGAATATTTTATAAACACTTAAAATAGAATTAGAGATGTAGTTGGTTGGCAACTACTAATCCATTTCAAAAAAAAGAGAAAAAAAAATTCCGCATTTTTAACAATTCGTATATAGTACTTTTGTTGGTCACGTGTAACACATGTGGCATTCTTAGTGGTAACTAGGGGTGTCGCACACAGCAACAGCGTCGCGCGCCGCCATTAATTTTTTTCGTTATGTTTTTTATAGTTTTATTGTATTATGTTTGAACTAATTATGTATATATATTTTTTATATATATGTTTTTTCTTTGATGAGTTTATATAGTATTTAGTATTGTTTTTATAATTTTAAAATTAAAAACTAATAAACCCTAAACCCTAAATATTAAAATAAAATAAATAATAAATTTAATTTTTTAAAAAAATTATCTGTAGCGACGACCTTGGCCGCCACTAAGGTCGTCGCTAGATAAAAAATAAAAGAAACAATTATACGTAGCGACGACCATGTTTTTAGAGACAACTCCAGCGACGACCTGGTCGTCTCTACATAGCGACGACGTGCTTTGCTCGTCACTACGTAGCCTGTAGCGATGGCTTTTCGTTTTGTAGAATTTCCATTTTTCTTGTAGTGCTTATTGTCACATTTGAGAAATTTCACTCAAAGATAAAGGAACTAGATCAAAGTTTTATAATCTTTAAGTTTTTTCGGTGTTAAATTTGCTGCTTATTGAGAGATATAAAAATTATGTAACTTCATTTTCTAGATGAACATATATATTGTAACATCCCAAAATATAAATCATTTTGTGAATTAAATTAGTATTGGAATAGGTTTTATAAAAAGGAAGTAAGATTGGATGAGAGGAGATTGAGTTAGAATCAAAGAGGGCTAAAAACCAAGAAAATGGGCACTAATACGCTCGCTCAGCCCGCGCTCGAGCGCGCGCAGAGTGAGGGTAACAGTAATTGAGGGAAAATCCAATCTGGTTACCTCGCTCAAGCTGAGCTCGAGCGCAGAAAACGGAGAGGAATTGGGTGAAATTTAGCTCAGGCTGCGCTTGAGCGCAGAAAACAGAGAGGAATGGGGAAATTTAGCTCAACGCGTGCCCAGCGTGCCTTCAGCTCATGCTCAGGCTCCACCCGTGCGAGCTTTGAGTGGGTGTACAATTCCTGTCCGGTTTTAACATAATTTTAGGGCTTTTGCCTTCATTAATACTTTCACCAACCCTTTTAGAGAGGGAGGGAGCAGTCCTAGAGAAAGAAGCGCCCCATTAAGGCTTGAAGAGAGAGTTCAAGGCCAAGGACTTCCTTTCCTCATCTTCCTCAACCTCTTCCTCTTCCATTCTTGCTCTTGAGGTGAGTACAACTCACACACTCACACCCATATTGTTTTGTTGTATATTTTGATCTATATTGATAATTTGGGTTATGATTATTGAAGTAGAAGTATGAATGGTGGATTTTCCCTTGTTAGGGATTACTCATAAGTCATTTCTCATAACCATATTGTATGATTTTTGGTTGAGCATTTTATTAATGGCCTTTGGCCCCAGCTAAGATTGAGAAAAATGAGTATAGCTTCGGCCCCACTTCACTTAAAGAGATAAGACTAATTTTGAGTTAATGTTTTAAGATTCGAGTGATTAGTACCAGTAAATAAGGGTGATTAGTACCCAGTGGTGGTGATTAGTATCAAGGGAAGACATTCCTTGTAGTCTGAGCTCAGGTCTAACCACACAGAGATAAGCGATAAGACCCCGCCTGCCGGGTAAAGCAGATCATATGCATACATATTTATGTTGAGCTGAGTTATTGAGTTAAGTTGCTTTGATTACTCATGCTGCATACATTTGCTTGTTCTTCCCCACACTGTATGTTGCATAGTTGTATTCACTAAGGCATTTGTCTAACCACACGTTTTGTGGATTATATTTTAGATTCACAGGTTCCACCCCAATCGGGGAGGTGAGTTGGAGGCCTGCAGGAGCTTCATCTATTGATGTACCAGACACTATGTATTTTGTTGTTTATTTGATGACTCGACTTGTATTGATGATATTTTGAGGATATGACTGTACGTGCGCCGCCTACGAACCCTTCAATTTTGTTTAGGCGCATGTACGGGGGTATCCTAGGGATGTACACAGTTTATGTTTATTTGAGCCCTTGAGGGGATTACTGTTTTTGATTATGGTCCATAAATTGTTAAAGTTGCGTTCGACGCTTAAATGTTATGTGGTAATTGTTAGCGATATTTAAAATGGCGCGAAATAATTTCAATAATTCGGGAATTTCACTTCCAACGAGCTTAATTCTTGAATTTAGAAATTAGGACGTTACATTTTGGTCTCAGAGCAGTTCAATCCAATTGGACTGTGGATAGTTAGAATTTTCTAAAGTTAATTGTAATCTTTCATGCATTATTGTGAAATGTGGAGATTGACCACCTCAATGTTTCATTAATGATGTGTTCAGGATTATGGCTAGCGGATGACGAGGTCGCTCCCGAGGTTCTGCAACGCCAACACCAGACCCTGACCCCATAGCAGCTGCTCTTAGGATGCTGACGGAAGCCATCGGGGAATCGATCGCCTCTAATGCGGATTTTCTTTGAGAGCTCCAAGAGCATCCGAGGGAGACACCTCCACCCACCCTCGTTGTGGCCACGGACCCTTTCGTCCAAGGCCTAGCAGAGTTCCGGAAGGATCATCCTCCATCATTCGCTGGAGCTTATGATCCAAAGGTAGCTGACTCCTGGCTTAATGCCCTAGAGAAGATTTTTGAGGTCATGAGTTGTGCTTACGACCTCAGGGTTTAGTTTGCGACGTACATGCTTTAGGGAGATGCCGAGGACTGGTGGAAGGAAGCTAAGGCCCGTTTGGTTTCCCTAGGTACACCTTTGACCTGGTGAGTTTCCAGGCGGTGTTTCTGGAGAAATATTTCCCGGGCACCGTCCGTAGGCAGAGGGACATGGAGTTCTTGCAGCTGAAGCAAGGAGACTTGTCTGTGGGTCAGTACGCAGCTATGTTTGATCGTCTCGCCAAATATTCCACTTTTCTCCATACTGTCCCAAATAAGGAATGGAAGTGCAACCACTTTGAGGAGGGTTTGAGGCCCGAGTTGAGGAGGAGCGTGACAACCTTGGAGTTGAGGGACTTTCCCTCTCTTGTCAGCAAGTGCCTTTTTGTTGAGCAGAGCATTTCTGAGGAGACCCCTAGACCAGCGGATCATAAAGGTAAAAGGAAATTGGAGGAGCCCAGTCAAGGCAGACGTCCTAGGCCCAAGTGGCAGGGCAATGCCGCCCCGACTGCTCGACCTGCTTTAGGGCCAAAAGGAATGCCCCTGTGCCCTAAGTGCGGGAAGAGGCACAAGGGGCAATTCTTGTCTGGTCAGGGCATCTGTTTCTTTTGCAAGGAGTCGGGTCATATGCGGAGTGAGTGTCCCAAGAGGAAGGAAGCTCCCAAACCCCAAACCACTGGGAGGGTCTATACCCTCAATGCCGAGACCGCAACATCGACCGATAATCTGATTAGAGGTATGTGCACTTTAGAAGGCATCTCTGTAATTGTATTGTATGATTCTGAAGCTACACATTCATTCATTGCATATGATTGTGTGAAGAGGTTGAAATTTCATGTTACCCCCTTTACCCTATGACTTAAATTTTATCACCCCGGCCAAGGAGGCAATCCCCACTTCCCTTGTATGTTCTAAATGCCACATTGTTGTGCAAGGAAGGGCCTTCGAGGTTGATTTGGTCTATTTGTCTTTAAGGGGCATAGATGTGATTCTTGGCATGAACTGTTTATCCTGAAACCAGGTAATGCTTGACTGTTTTAATAAGTAGATTATTCTCCCAGTTCTTCCTCTTGTTTCGAGGGAGAACCCACCTATACTTTTATCCAGTGTGACCCAAGTGTCCAAATGCCTGACTGATAGGAGTAGTTGTTTTATTTTGTTGGTCTCCTCAACTCTAGACTCCAGTATTAATTTAAACAGTGTAGCCACGATTAGGGAGTTTCAAGATGTTTTCCCTAATGAGGTAACAACCCTACCTCCGGACAGGGAGATTGAGTTCACCATTGACTTGGTACCAGGCACGGGGCCCATGTCCAAGGCAACCTATAGGATGTCCCCACTAGAGCTTAGTGAACTTAAGACCCAATTAGAAGACCTCATAGCTAAGAAGTGTAAGGTCCAAGACCCTTTGAGCAAAGGTTTTAATGATAACAAACTTTCACAACAATATTCTAAGTGTTCTGAATACTTTGGTACTAATGTTTGCACTTGAGAATGCTTGAAAGAATACAGGAAAAGTTACAGAAGAAAGGTGCAAAGATTAAAAACATCATTTAACATCAGAACATATGTCTAGAAGCATGTTACATAGAGCTTTCATGTCAAAAGTGATGAAACAAGTTCAAGAAGTAGCTTCTTAGTTTCAAGAAGGTCAAGACAGTTCATCTAAGATCCCATGAGTATTAAACAGAGTTGTATCAAGCTTCAGAAGCAAAGTTGAAGCTTTGGAAGGATCATTCAAGACCACTAGAAGCATGAGAAGGAGATTTTCGTGAAACCTGACACCTTCTGAATGTGAAAGATCACTTAAGCAATTCAAGCATATTCATTCCAAGTGTTGCTGATGCAAACAAAGCAATTGGAAAAGATCAATATCACTAGAAACACAACTTTGTCCTTAGAAGCAAAACTTACAGTTTATGTAGAAGCATCAAATTCTTATTTCAAGTTGCAAACATGTTGAAAGTATCTTTAGAAGCATTGAATAAGTTTCCACACTCCTCAAGCTATTATCCTTGAATATTTCAAGTTGAAGAACACTCAAAGAAGCTTCCAGAATCATAATTACTTCTCTCACAATGCAAATAAAGCAAGGATAGAAGATTGGAAGCTTTTACAAGCATATTTGAAGCTTTAGAAGAAGAAACAGAATTTCTGCACACTTCCAGAAGAAGAAACAAAATTTTTGCACGCTGCAGAAGAAGCAGTTACAGCAAATCTGCAGAAGAATTCTGTTGTCAAGCATACTGCAGAAGAAGCAGAATTCATTAAATTCCGTTTTTATCATTTTTAGGGTTGCAGCTGGGTCAAACACATTTGAAATAATTTATGCTAAATTAATTATGGCCTATGATGTGCTCCCAGAAGAAATGGCTGCAGAATTCACAAGATTTTCTGTCTGCAGAAGATAGGTCTTCAAAAGAGGCAGCTGGTCAAAGATGACAGCTGTATACAACTATGATAGCTGCAACTTGAAAGGGACAGCTCCGGGAACACAGCTGTGAGTCCAAGCATGTCTCCAACGACTATTTTCTTCCACTCCCTATAAAAGGAGACATTCCCTTCAAGTTGATACACACCTATCTCCAGAAGAAGTATCCGAGCATAGATTTACAAATCCATCTTCTGGAGACTTTCTCTCTCTTCACATTTTCTGAGATTCTGCTCTAAAAAGTTTAGAAAGAGAGAGATGGCTCAACCTTTCACTGTTGTGCTTAATTTGTAGTAGTTTTGAGCCTGTTTCTTATATTCTCAGCAAATACATCTTATGTAAACTCTCAAGAGTGCTTTAAGAGTGTTAGTGTCTCTTGAGAGAGTGTATAATTGTTGCTGTGAGCTGCTGCACTGGTGCAGTGAGCTAAACAGAGGTGTAACTCCTGCAGAAGGAAATCTACAAAGTATTTTTGAGTTTATACTTCCTGCAGAAGAAGCTGCAGTAGGTGTGAAGCCTTGAGAGGCTTCAGAAGAAACCTATAAGAGCCTGCAGAGGCTGAGGAAAGAATACTGGTGATTAGAGCCTGAAGAGGCTGCAGAATAATACTTGGCAAAGAGCCTAAGGAGGCTGTGGGAGCAAAGAATACCTTGTAATCATGATTGATTAGTGGAAAATCCTATTGAGGTAGGTACTGGATGTAGCCCAAGGATTGTGAGGGTGAACCAGTATAAAAATCATTTGTGCAATGTCTCTTATCCTTACTCTCTTTAATTTTCTGCACATACATCTATTGCATGGTCAGTTATTGTTCATACTTTGAACATTTAGCAAGTTGTAAACCATATTTTGATAAACTTGTTTTTAAACTGTTATTTTCACATAAATCACATCAATGTCAGTTAAAATACTGATCTGGAAAGTTTCATTAAATTATGAAACTGTTTGGTGCTCCAAAAGCACATTTCTTGAAAGATGTTCATTGTTCAACATTGTAACTTGGGGTTCAAACTACCAGATTTTGATAAACCTATTTTTGAACTAATATTTTCACATAAATCACATCCATATCATTTCAAATACTGATTTGGAAAGTTTCATTAAATTATGAAACTGTTTGGTGCTTCAGAAGCACAATTCTTGAAATCTGTCCATTGTACAACATTGAAACTTAGGGTTCAAACTACCAGATCTTTATAAATTTGTTTCTAATCAGATCTAACTTGATATTCTAATTGTTTACTACTTAAATATCTGATCTGGAAAGTTTCATCAAGTTTCAAGTTCATTTGATGCTTCAGAAGAAACATATATCAGATTTCATTGTGTAACTTGATTTTAAAATATCATATTGATATAAACTTTCTTCTGAACATATTTTCTCATATAAACTTATTAGTTATTGGCTAAATAACTATTCTAGAAAGTTTTATTAAAATACAAAATCATTTGACCCTCTAGAAGAAAGGTTTAAAATGACAGATTCATTGTTTTGCTTCTGCATAACTGCATAAACATTATATTATTCTTCTGAACCTTATTCTGAGTTGTAACTACATAAAATACATTATATGGAAGAATAAAATTTGATGATATCAGTTCCTATGATTTTGTTTACCTTTAAGAAGATAGTTTGAATTTACTTAGTTGGCATTATACACCAACCACTATCTTCTAAGAGCAACTTCTGATATCCAAGGCATTCCTTGAGCAAAGATCGGTAAGTTTTTCAAAGTACTTGCAGGTTGGACCAAAAGTTTTCAAGGGTCACAATTAGGGGTGGAAGTAGGCCAGGCCGTTCGATAGGGGCCTATGGCCTGGCCTGTTTAGGCATGCGTAGGCCTGGCCTGTTTAATAAAAAGGCCAGATTCAAGCCTTTAAAAAAGCCTACTTAAGTAAACAAGCCAGGCTTAGGCTTTTAAAAAAGCCTACTTAGCCTGTTAGGTCGGCCTGTTTAAGTGGCCTATTTTAACTATTCTTTTATTCTATTAGGATTATTTTTTATCCCGTAAAATTAGAAACCCAATTAGAATTTAGAGTCTCCTTTGACTCGGTATGTCTCACTTAGTCCATCTTTCAGAACACAGATACCCTTAAACTCTAAAGAAACCCTAGCACTAAGCACAGCAGCCGCCGTTCAATCTCAGCTCTGCACTCCCTCGCCGGATTCGCCGCCACCGTTCTGAAGAACCATCACCACCTCCGTAGATCGTCATTGCAGAGCCGTCGCCAGTCGTCGTTCGTCGTTCGTCTTTCGCAGAGTCGTCGTCACCTCCGTCGTTCGCCGTTCGCAGAGCCGTCGCCACTCCGTCGTTCGCAATCGCAGATCCGTCGCGACCTCCGTTGTTCGCAGTCGCGCCTCCATTGCCACCTCCGTTGTTCGCAGTCGCCTCAGTCGCCACCCTCCATCGCGGTGAGTTCGATCCGTTGTATATTGTTCGATCTGCATCTGTTAATGCATGCTCTATTAATCTGCATCTGTTAACACAAGAAATAAGTTAGTTTACGCACCCTATTGTGAATCTGCATCTGTTAATCTGCATCTTTAAGTTTGACAATATGAAACAGCTAAATGTATTGTGAATCATTGTATTCATTGTATTAATTGTTATTTATGTACCCTATTGCTTTTTACAACCTAAATAATCGAAACAAATAAGATTACTTAATTGATGATTAACCTGGACATAATCTGTTTTTACTTATTTTGTGAAAGTCTTGTGGAAAGTACCCGTTCATGATTTTGAAGTGTGATGCTATCACGTCTTTGTGTCAAGTATAAAGATTGGTGATTTTAAATGTATTGGGAGAGTTTGATAATGAGATTAACCTTTTTCATCAGTGCAATGGGCTTTAAGGGAAAAATAGAAATAAAAGTGAAACCTAAATATATCACTTTTTATTCGATATTCACATGGCAGAAACTCTTTAGTTGATTAACAAACAACCAAAAAGAAATCATCTGCTAGTTCTACTTCTTTTGCTACTGTGACTGTCCATTTTGTTGGAGCAAGATAGAAACTTTTTAAATATGAATTGAGTGTCAGATAGAAACTTTTTAAATATCTTGGCTATGTTAATATGCATATTTGTGTTAAAACATGGACCAAAAATAGGACAAGGTGGCTATGTAATAACAAAACATATCATATGAGGATAAAGTTTGGATAAACTTTTCAACAAGCACTTATAGGAAAAGAAAAGTTGTATGATTTTACAATGACTGAGTCTTCTAAACAATAGCTTCCATCATAAGTTGAAATCAACTTCTATACCTCAACTGTTTTAAAGATCATGTGATATTTTCTTAATTTTATATTTTGTTAATGTATAAACTGTTTTATGCAGAAAATGTCTGATCATTCTCAATTTCAAAGTATTGAAACAACATCAACAACTCCTCCTGAGGCTCCTGTTCCTGTCAATGTGACCAATGAACATGTACCAACTGATTCTAGTCAATTGGAAGATAATCGAACAGAGGGTGAACAAAATAAAGATCAAGCTAGCGATGATGTTATCATTAAGAGGAAGAGACAAAAGACTTCAATTGTGTGGAATGATTTTGATGAAATTGAGGTTACTGGAGGTCAAAAGAAAGCTGTTTGCAAATACTGCAAACTTAATTTTGCTACCGGTGGGAAAGGGGCTAGCACTAGCCATTTGAAGAGACATATTGCTAATTGCTTGCAAAGAAGGTTGCGGATGGCTATAGAAAAGAAACAAGCTGTCATTCCATTTCAACCATTGAGTGGAGGTAGTCCATTTGCAAACCAAGGTGGTGGTGTTAGATATTCTAATGAGAAGATGAGGGAAATACTTGCATCAGCCATTATGATAGAAGAACTCCCTTTCAATGTTTTTGATCGTGATATTATGGTATGGGCCTTCCAATATGCAAATCCAGAATTTCAAAGATATGGCCGAAAAACAGCAAGAAGTGATTGTCTAGCTATCTATGAGGAAGAGAAGAAGAGGTTGGAGATTTTGCTGAAAAGTGTTAGCAAGATTAGTTTAACTACTGATATGTGGAAGTCAAGTCACCAAGTAGCAGAGTATATGGTTATAACTGGCCACTTCATTGATGCTGGATGGAAACTTCAAAAGAGAGTTTTGAGCTTTGTGAAAGTTCATGCTCCAAGGCGTGGAATTGATGTGGCTGATGCAATTTTCAAGTGTTTGAAGGCATGGGGCATTGAAAAAAAGGTATTTTCCATTTCAGTAGATAATGCTTCATATAATGATTCGTGCCTTAGAAATCTGAAGGATAACATATCATTGAATAGTAAGTTATTCCTTGGTGGTGCCTTGTTCCATGTTAGATGTTGTGCACACATACTAAATTTGTTGGTTCAGGATGGTCTTAGTAGGATTAAGAAGATCATTTACAATATTAGGGAAAGTGTGAAATATATTAACTTTAATGATGCAAGGTTGAAGACATTTTGCGATGTTGTTGAACAGAAGGGTTTGAAAGAAAGAAGGCTCATAATTGATTGTCCAACAAGATGGAACTCCACATTTCATATGTTGTTGACAGCTTTAAAATTTAAGATTGCATTTCCAGCTTACAAGGAAAGAGAGCCACATTATGACTATGCACCTGCACCTGAGGATTGGGAGAAAGTTGAGAAAATTTGTCAAGTTCTTGAGGTATTTGATCTAGCTACTAATATAATCTCAGGTAGTGAATATCCAACTGCCAATTTGTATCTTGCAGAAGTTTGCGCAGTGATACAAGTGATTGATAATGCGGCAGAGGATACAGATCAATTTATGAGAGAAATGGCAGCTTCGATGAAATTGAAGTTTGATAAATATTGGGGGGAATGTAACCTTCTAATGGCTATATCTAGTGTTTTAGATCCTAGGTGCAAGTTCCGTATCATTGATGTATGTTTTCCTAGTATATGTAAACCTGAAGAAGTTTCCCAAGAGAATATAAAGAAGGTAAGGAATGCATTGGAAGAACTTTATGATGAGTATGTGTCTCTTAGTTTGGAAGAGACATCTACGAAAGTAAATAACAGTGGCAACAATTCATCGACTTCCACCCAACCTCAATCTACAAAGGTCTCCCAATTTACTAGAATTATGAGTATTGTGCTTCAAGGGGAAGCCGTTTCTCCAATGAAATCAGAATTGCAATCTTATCTTGATGAAGGTCTTTATATTCCTGATGGAGATTATAACTCTTTTAGTGCATTGGAATGGTGGAGGAACAATAGCTTAAAATATAAGATCTTGTCC
Organism: Sesbania bispinosa; assembly: GCA_026901365.1. Taxonomy (NCBI): domain Eukaryota; kingdom Viridiplantae; phylum Streptophyta; class Magnoliopsida; order Fabales; family Fabaceae; genus Sesbania; species Sesbania bispinosa. The sequence continues at coordinate 1,493,813 of QLOH01000183.1, forward strand.
AAGATGGCTGCTGATATACTTGCCATTCCAGTCTCTACTGTGGCATCAGAGTCTACATTTAGTGCTGGAGGCAGAGTTATTGATGACTTTCGCTTCAAGTTGAATGAGGAATCAATTGAAGCACTGATATGTGGTGGGGATTGGCTTCGTCATAAATACAATTTGCAAGCAAAGACAAAGGTTAATACTTGTTATTTTAAAATGTTTTCTTATATTTATGAATCATAATTCAGTCCACTAATATAGTTTTTTTTTTTTTAAGGTGGATGAACAAACTAGTATGGTCTACTTGAAGATTTGAAGTGTCTTTGGCTGTTGTTATTTTGTTATGTTTTAATCTTATTTATGTTGGTTGATTTGGGAGTTAAGACTAAGACATGTTGTTATTGTGTTTGTTTGTTATCTTGGTTATGTAATAATGTTGGTTAATTTGAGACTAAGACTGATTGTTAATTTTGTGGCTAGCATGGCAGCATTGAGCTGTTGTTACCCTGGTCATTCTTTGGTGTGTTTTATTGCAAATTTGTGAACTTTTGCTTGAATTAGACATTTGGGAAATGTATTACTACTGTGGTGGTTCCAAAAAGATATGTTCATCAGGTTTTATGAATTATGCACAGTTGTTTTTCTATGTTAAATAGACCAGCATCAATGATTAATTGATTATACAGGTTTTCTATGTCTTACTGGCCTATTTAGAAGTATAAGCCTATTAGCCCGCGGCCTATTTAAGAATTGTCCCATTGGCCTATTTAAAGGCCTCTTTAAGTGGCCTAGTTACTTGGTTATTTAGTAGGCCTATTGGCCTACAAGCCTATATTGGCCTGCTAAACGATAGGCCTATTAGCCTATTTAAAGGCTTGGACATGAAGTAGGCTTTTAAATAGGCTAATAGGCCAGACCAGGCTTTAAAACAGGCCAGGCCAGGCCTACAAAATTGGCCTTTGACAGGTCATAGGCCAGGCTTAGGCCGAGAACTTATCAGGTAGGCCAGTCTCAGGCCTTACAAAGCCTGGCCTGGCCTGGCCTACTTCCACCCCTAGTCACAATTCAACCCCCCTTCTTGTGACTCTATGATTTACTTCAAGAAGTTCATTAGGCCTGGTGAGTCACCCTGGGGAGCATCGGTGCTCTTAGTGAAGAAGAAAAATGGGAGTATGAGATTATGTGTAGACTTTAAGTAGCTCAAGAAGGTAACCATTAAGAACAAGTATCCCCTACCAAGGATAGATGATCTTTTAGAACAACTTAGAGGGGCTTCGGTCTTCTCTAAGATAGACTTGAGATCTGCCTACCACCAGATCAAGATTAGGGGTGAGGATATACCCAAGACTGCCTTCAGGACTAGATATGGGCACTATGAGTATTTGGTGATGCCATTTGGCTTAACTAACGCTCCAGCCGTGTTCATGGACTACATGAACCGAATCTTCTGGCCCTACCTTGATCAGTTCGTTGTCGTATTCATCGATGATATCCTGATCTACTCCCAGACCTTAGAGGAGCATGAGAGACACCTTAGGGTGGTCCTAGGGATTTTGAGGGAGAAGAAGCTTTTCGCCAACCCAAAGAAGTTTGAGTATTGGATGGACAAAGTCCATTTCTTGGGGCATGTGATTTCTAGAGAGGGTGTGTCAGTTGACCCTAGCAAGATAGAATTCGTCCTTGAATGGGAAAGGCCTAAGACCATCACGAAAATTAGTTCTCTAGGATTGGCTGGCTACTATCGGAGATTCATCAAGGGATTCTCCAGCTAGTCTTGCCCCTCACTAGATTGACCCATAAGGGTCAAGCCTTTGTGTGGGACGAGAAATTTGAGGACAAAATTGTTTTTAAGGGGGATAGGATAGTAAAATCCCAAAATATGAATCATTTTGTGAATTAAATTGGTAATGGAATAGGTTTTATAAAAAGGAAGTAGGATTGGATGAGAGGAGATTGAGTTAGAATCAAATAGGGCTAAAAACCAAGAAAATGGGCACTAATACGCTGTCTCAGCCTGCGCTTGAACGCGCGCAGAGCGAGGGTATCAATAATTGGGAGAAAATCCAATTTGGTTTCCTTGCTCAGGCTGAGTTCGAGTGCAGCCTGAGCGTAGAAAAAAAGAGAAGAAATGGGGAAACTTAGCTCAGCGCGCGCCCAACGTACGCTCAGGCTCCGCCCATGCGTGCTTTGAGCGGGTGTTAGTGAGTAGGCTTTTCGTTCTCTCGCTCAGGCTCTGCCCGAGTGAGCTCTGAGCTAGAGTACGATTCCTGTCTGGTTTTAAAACATAATTTTAGGTCTTTTGCCCTCATTAATACTTTCACCCACCCTTTTAGAGAGAGAGAGGGGGAGCAGCCCTAGAGAGAGAAGCGCACCATTAAGGTTTGAAGAGAGAGCTCAAGGCCAAGGACTTCCTTCCATCATCTTCCTCAACCTCTTCCTCTTCCATTCTTGCTCTTGAGGTGAGTACAACTCACACACTCATACCCATATGGTTTGTCTCTCTTCCATGAGCCATGTTCTCTCCTTCCCTTCTCTTAATCCTTGTGTATGATTGTTGTGTTGTATATTTTGATCTATATTGATGATTTGGGTTATGATTATTGAAGTAGAAGTATGAATGGGGGATTTTCCCTAGTTAGGGTTTATTCATAAGTCATTTCTTATAACCATATTGTATGATTTTTGGTTGATAATTTTATTAATGGCCTTTGGCCTCAACTAAGATTGAGAAAAATGAGTATGGGTTTGGCCCTAGTTTTGGCTTCGGCCCCAGTTCACTTAAAGAGATAAGACTGATTTTGAGTTAATGATTTAAGATTCGGGTAATTAGCACCCAGTTAATAAGGGTGATTAGTACCCATGGTGATTAGTACCCAGCGGTGGTGATTAGTAACAAGGGAAGACATTCCTTGTAGTCTAAGCTCAGGTCTAACCACATAGAGATAAGCGATAAGACCTCGCCTGCCGGATAAAGCAGATCACATGCATACAAATTTATGTTGAGCTGAGTTATTGAGTTAAGTTGCTTTCATTACTCTTGGTGCATACATTTGCTTGTTCTTCCCCACATTGCATGCTGCATAGTTGTATTCACTGAGGCATCTATCTCACCACACGTTTTGTGGATTATATTTTAGATTCACAAGTTCCACCCCGATCAGGGAGTTAAGTTGGAGGACTATAGGAGCTTCATCTATTGATGTACCAGACACTATGTATTTAGTTGTTTATTTTGATGACTTGACTTGTATTGATGATATTTTGAGGATATGACTGTACATGCGCCGCCTACGAACCCTTCAATTTTGTTTAGGCGCATGTACGGGGGTATCGTAGGGATGTACACAGTTTATGTCTATTTGAGCCCTTGAGGTGATTATTGTATCTAGTTATGGTCCATAAATTGTTTGAGTTGCGTTGGACGCTTAAACATTATGTGGTGATTATTAGTGATATTTAAAATGGCGTGAAATAATTCAGGAATTCGGGAATTTCGCTTCCAACAAGCTTAATTTTTTGAATTTAGAAATTAGGACGTTACATATATCACTTAAAGTTATAGATTTGATATAGATGGTGTCAACTAGTTGTCAAGGAATATTGATAAATAACCAACTACGTACTAAACATTTCTACGTTCATATTTAATCACAAAGAAGATAATACAACAAAGTAAGAATTCAATTTGTTCAATATTCAGTATGGAACATCATTAGAAAAAATGTCTATTTATGAAGGGAGAATTGGTTATGAACTAATTAGATCTAATAGAAATATAGATTGGATACAATTAATAAGATCTAGAACTTTCTATTCTCCATTATATTACTAAGAACTTGTCATTCCATATATAAAACCATTTTAGGGACTAAAGTGAATGATTCTTAATATTAGAGGGACTAATTTGAATGAAAAATGTCACTTAACATGACACGTTGGTGCTTATTTAACGCCGTCAACCATTTTGGACTAAAGTGAATGACGAAGATAAATGTTAGGGATTAACGAAGACATTTTGATATCTCAGTGACTAAAGTGAATACACTAATAAAGTCAAAGACTGATATAGGGGTTTACTCATTTTTAACTCATATTTTGAACTGGGATTCATTTTCTAAACATTCTTAAAACACCCAAAACCTTATTTTCTCACTTCCACGAAATACCCAGAAGCCCTAGGTGAGAGAAGAAGGAGATTGGAGGTTTGGAGTACCGGTTCTCGAAAGAGAAGGAACGAACGGTGAAGGCTCTACACATCCCAAGGCTTTTCGGAACTGTTCTTGAGGTGAGTGTAATCCATCCACTCATGGTCATCTCGTTTGAAATCCATGTTCATGATCCCTACCCTTTCTCCCTATTCTAATTCATGATTGTGTATGCTTATGGTTTGTTGTGGTAATTATAAAGTTGTTATGTGATTAGAATTCCATAGCCTTAGGGTTTGATTAAAATGATTTAAATTGCTTAGCATGTGTCGAATAGTATGAGAATATCATGTAATTCATGGTTCAAAATTTTGACTGAAGAGGAAAATTCACTGTTATAATTGCTATTATGCTCATGCTAGGCTTCAGCCTTACGGGTCTAGGACCAAAAGGTTAAGGAAATGTAATGAATTCATGTTTGATGTTAATTAAAATGTCATGTGTTAAATGTAACATCCCAAAAATTAGAGTTTTAAGAATTAGTGTGGGAACATAAGTTAAGAATTCTATTAAGATAGAAAGCGGGAATTTACTTAGGGGTTTAGAGTTTTAGAGGGAGAATTGAAGATAAGATCAAGTAAAACATTTCAAGGTTTAAATTCCATTCACACGGGTGAAATTGAATAACGAGGAGTTTTCATGAAAAAGGAATAAGGTTGTGAAGGGTTAAAAACTGTTTAAAAGGGCATAACATTGTCCCTTTTTTCCTCAAGAGAGAAATCACTCGCTTGAGCGAGTGGGAAGCGAATTCTCGGAATTCAATTCTGTGAGATTTTTGCTCAAGCAAAAATACCTTCGATTGAGTGAAAATATCAACAAAATTAGGTGAAAAACTGTCTGATAATTTCATTTTAGCAAGGAATTTTTGATTAAGCGAAATTCAGGCAGAATCAGGGGATGCTCACTGCTTGGTTTTCACTTGAGCGAGCTTCTATCGCTCAAGAAAAGCTGAGGATTTTTCTTGAGCGACTCGATGCTTGCTCAAGAAAAAGTTCAACAAAGAGCAATGTTGAGATTTTCGCTCAAGCCAGAATTCTTTCGGTTGAGTGAAAATTCGCGAGTTCAGTTTTAAAAATAGATTTTTGAGCCATTAGGGCTCATTTTTTCATTCTCTCCCCCAACCCTTTTGCCCTATAAGAGATAGGGGGAGGAGGACAAGCTTGGGGGTGGATTTCTCAATGGAGAAGGAAGAGGTGAAGGCTTAGCACACCCAAGGGCCCTTGATTACTTGTTAGAGGTGAGTGTGATTGATAAGTGCTAAAAATATGATAAATTTGTATATAATTACAACACTTATCAAGGGCAAAATGTTAGATTTATTCCCCAAATTACCTCATTTTAGTAATAAATTCATATTTTGTAATAATTTGATTTAAATTTGAATTTGATGCTATTTTGATAATAAATCTGTTGATTTTGCAGATAAAGAGGAAAATTTTAAATGAAGAAAGAATATAGCATTTATTTGAAGAAAGAATCTGTAGAAAGGATTCTAAATGGCAGCATATCAAGAAAAAATCCAGCAGTATAATAGTAAGTAGAAGGGTTTGTCGTATCAACAGGGAACGGTTCAATTGTAAATCCTAGTGGTCACAACTATCAAGTGAGAGAATACGATTTGTTGTTTGTGAAGGTTGCAATATTAAATAAAGAAAGCAATAAATTGAGATGGTTGAACAGGATACTTGAACTAGGATTGAACTTCGTCTATCGCACCCCTTTCATATTTGAAACCCAATGATACTTATGAATATGCAATTATGATATCTTAGCACAAATTAATGTTATTTCACAAAGGTTCCCACAAATATGAAATACTCAGAAATAATCTACCCTTGTTCCCACAGTGATAAATTACCCCGGATTAAACATCTATTTGTTTACACTATCAATTCATCCTGGTTCCCACAATGACTCCTTGAATGTTTTCACCAATCAGAATTCAAGTTTCCTATTCCTAGGTTCCCCCAAACTCGCTATTGATTTCACAAAACCACTTTCTAGTGTGCCCCATAAAATCAATCTATAACTCCGGTACAAAGGCGGAAACTAAGAATTAAGAACAGAATAAAAACACCGATATTATAAAAACAGGAATTCATAAATAACAAAGAGAATTCAAATACAATTGGGGATTAAATCAACTACATTCAATCCTATGGGAGAGTTTAGCTACTCATGGAAGCCATTACAAACCAATAGAGAAACTGTCACACTTTTCTCTAGCTCCAGCTCTGCTCCGCCGCCTCTTTTGATCTATGCAAAAGGTCCTTTAATTAGAAGTGGGAAAGCTATCTGAAATCTGGAAGAAATCTTGATGGAAATCTTTTTGAAATTTTGTTTCTGTATTCCTGCGCTTCAACTTGCGCTTAGCGTAGATGAAGCGCAGGAAACAAAGAGCAATTTTAATTTTTGCGCTCCACTTGCGCTCTCATAGGATTGAATGTAGTCGATTCAATCCCTAATTGTATTTGAATTCTCTTTGTTATTTATGAATCCCTGTTTTTATAATATCAGTGTTTTTATTCTGTTCTTAATGCTTAGTGTTCTGGTATGAAACACGAACCTGGATCTGAGTCAGCAGGTTAAAGTTGGTTCTGGGTCCGGGTTGACGGTGCGATATCCGATTTGAACCCAGGGGGTGTACCTGGATCTGAGTCAGTAGGTTAAAGTCGGTTCTGGGTCCGGGTTGACGGTGCGATATCCGATTTGAACCCAGGGGGTGTACCTGCAAAGGGACTCCGACGCTCAAGTCAGAAAGTGATAATAACAGTCAAAGTGATTGACTGGATAAGATTGTGCATACCTGATGATCTGTCAGTTACCCGTATATATAGGGGTTTTCCCTGTATAAATATGGCAAGTGGGCCTTTGTATAAAAGGAATGAATATGCAGGTATAATCATATAATCATAGGTACAATATTTAATATATTGTGGGAGATCACATATATAATTGCAGATATGGTTATATTATGTATAGATATTATTATATATTTAAGGATATGACAATAATATAGTACACGGGCCATATTGGCTATTGGGCCTTAGGCCTAGACCGTAACACTTAGCTTCCACCTTTGTGTCGGAGTTATAGGTAGATTTTATCGGGTGCACTCGAAAGTGGTTTTGTTAAATCAATAGCGAGTTTGGGGGAACCTAGGAATAGGAAACTTGAATTCTGATTGGTGAAAACACTCAAGGAGTCACTGTGGGATCCAAGATGAATTAATAGTGTAAACAAATAGATCTTTAATGCGGGGTAATTTATCACTATGGGAACCAGGGTAGATTACTTCTGAATATTTCATATTTGTGGAAACCTTTGTGAAATAACTTTAATTTGTGCTAAGATATCATAATTGCATATTCATAAGTCTCATTGGGTTTCAAATACGAAAGGGGTGCGATAGACGAAGTTCAATCCTAGTTCAAGTAACCTGCTCAACTATCTCAATTTATTGCTTTCTTTATTTACTATTGCAACCTTCACAAACAACAAACCATATTCTCTCACTTGATAGTTGTGACCACTGGTATTTACAATTGAACCGTTCCCTGTGGATACGACAAACCCTTCTACTTACTATTATAATTCTGGATTTTTGGTACGCTTACCAGAATTTCAACAAGTATTTTTGGCGCCGTTACCGGGGAACGGTGTCTCAATTTTAAATTCTTGGGAGGTCTATCCTATCAAGTTGTGTATATTTTATTTTAATTTTTAGGATTTTAGGAAAGTTTTTTTTTTTATTTTTCTCTCACCCTTGTTCAAGTTTCTTTGATTTATGCTCTTGCGAGGACAGGTATCCCAAAATCAATTGTTGTTTGATCCAGAAATAGAGAGGACATCCAGGAGGAACAAGAGCATAAATAGGAGAAGAAGACAAGGGAGAAATCAAAACAAAAATATGGCTGAAGAACAACAACTAGTTCCACAAAGAAGAGTCCTAGGAGACTATGTCATGCACCAAGGGCCTCGATATTTTTCAAGCATTGTTGTACCATTTATAACAAAATCTTTAGAGATGAAGCCCGCACATTTGAGCCTCATTAGTGCCCACCAATTCACAGGATTAGATCATGAAGATCCTCATACTCATCTTTCTACTTTCTATGAATTGATTGGTATTATGGGATTTGAGGAAGGAGATTTGGAATCTGTCTACTTACGACTGTATCCTTTTTCTTTAATAGGTAAGGCAAAGGAGTGACTGAAATCGCATCCCAACCAAAGTCTGAATAATTGGAGCGTAGTGGAGGACAAGTTCCTGAAAAGATTCTTCCCACCTTCACGCTACATTCAAGCTAAGTCAGACATCTCCACATTCAGGCAAGGAGAGGACGAACCATTATGTGAAGCTCGGGAGAGATTCAAATGCTTGCTGCAAAAGTGTCCAAACCATGGTTTTGAAGACATTGCTCAACTAAACATCTTTTGCAATGGACTCAGACCCGATTCAAAGTCATACATAGATGCTGCAGCAGGAGGGACAATCTTGGCAGTGGATGCAGAGCGTGCTATTACCATCATTGATAATTTTGCACAGAATGACCAGCAAGCTCAATATGGGAGACATCCATCCCAGAAAAAGGGAATGCTAGAGCTAAATAGCAATGATGCACTTCTAGCAGAGAATAAACTCATCAAGTGACAACTAGAGGCACTTACCAAGCAATTAGAGAAACTTCCTCAACAATTGCAAGCAGTGCATTCTCAACCCAGCCAAACCCAACAGTTGATCTGTGATTTTCGTGGAGGTGACCATCCAAATGATCACTGTTCCTATCAGAAGACTCAAACAGAACAAGTCATCTACATGGGAAATCAAGGAAGGCAAGGTAATTTCTCCAACAATAATCAATATTCACAAGGATGGAGAAATAATCAAACCAACAATTCTGGCTGGAGACAAGATGGAGGTAACAGGAAAATGCCTTATCAGCAGCAGGAACAAAGTTATCCTGCAGTGCATAACAAGATCTCAAAGGTGGAAGAGAAGATTGATGCTTTTATACAAAATTTTGAAGGTTTTAAGAAGAATACAGAAGCATCCATCAAACTGTTGGATACTCGGGTTGGCCAATTAGCAAAAGACATGGCAGAGCACAACAAGGACCAATTTATAGCAAACACTCAAACTAACCCCAAGGAGCAATGCAATGCAGTTACTACTTATGGTAACGCATTAGAAGAAAGTGATCTAGAAGAAAACATACCTTCTGAAGAAAAGATTGTGCAAAAAAGTGTTCAAGAAAAGGAGAATTTAGAAGTAGTTCCAAAAGAGGCAGAAGAGTCAGAAAGGGTCTACATTTCAGAGAAATCATTAGACCCATGTAAGTTCACAGTACCAGTTTCTGTTGGTACTCAACCAGTCACAAAGGCCTTGGTAGATATTGGACCAAACATCAATCTGATGTCGCTATCATTCTTCAAAAGACTGGAAATTTCAAAGGTCAAACCTGCAAGTGTAGCTCTACAACTTGCGAACAAGTCTACTCAATACCCATATGTGATAGTTGAAGATTTGCCATTAAGAGTGGACAAGTTTGTATATGTTGCAGACTTCTTTATTGTTGATATGGAGGAGGATACTGATGTCCCCTTAATCTTAGGAAGACCATTCATGAAATTTGCCAAGGTGATAGTAGATGTTGATCGGGGAAAATTTCAACTCAGCTCTAAAGATGAAAGCATAATTTTTCACTTAGACAGAGGGATTCCCTAGCAAGCTGAACCACCAGATCAGTTGAAGATAGATCCTACTGAAGGGATTTGTATCACTCATTCTGAACCAAAGCTGCAGAAGGTAAGAAAAAAGAAATTCATGAATTACAATGCTTTTGAACACAAGAAGATAGAGGTTCCGAAAATTTTGAGGAAACCAACAAGAAGAAAGAAGCAGCTACAGGAATCTATGGTGGAGTTCCGGTTCAAAAGAGAAAAAGATCAACATCAGATGAGGAAGAAGACAATGAGGAGAGTAAGGAAAGTAATGACAAGACAAGAAGATGGCATGCAAGATGGGCAATAAAAGGAAGAACAGGAGCTGAGTCAACCATCATCCTCCAATTGAGACCACCATGAGTAAAACAAGTGTCGAGCTAAAAGACGTTAAACAAGAGCTTCCTGGGAGGCAACCCAATATTTTGTTTTTGTTTTTCTGTTTTACAAATTTTTGTTTTTGTTTGAGTGTCTTAGTTAGGATCAATACCTGTGTAGTTTCAAAAATTGATGGGAAGAGGACAAAAAAAAAAAAGAAACACTTTGAATTAGGAAGCAGTAGAAAATAGAAGAGAAAAAGGCATTCTGTTTTCTGCGCTTCACTTGGGCTTAGCTCAAGTGAAGTGCAGAATTAGCAATTTCAGTTATGTTTTCTGCGCTTCACCTGCGTTGAGCATAGGTGAAGCGCAACTACTCGCTCCAGGGAACGCTGCAACACGTGCTCCACCTACGCTGAGCGTAAGTGGAGCGCAAGTGCCCGCTCCTGCATAAATTCGAATTTTGGAGTGTGGAAGGTCACTTTTTACCTTCCCTTAGCCTTCCTCAAATGATTCTCTCTGTTTCTTTTACCTTCTTTTCACCTTTTTCACTCAAATACCTCATCCTTTCAACTTCTTTGCACTATTCCAGGTTTGTTTTTACTGTTTTAAAAGAATTTTACCGATTAAAATCCTTATTTCTCTGTTTCATTGAGCAAACCTTAGGATAGAAAACTTAGGCTCTTAGAATCACATGATTTTAGGATTAATTGTCAATAGGGCCTTAGTATAGGATGCTGATTGTGGTTGTATGCTTGGAGGTGATTTTTGAAATGCTCAGTGAGTTTCTGCAAAATTATTTTGGTTGATAATATGTGTGCTTTACTTGTGTGAAATTTTGCATCAACCATTGCATGAATAATTGTGCATTATTACATGTCTCAAGGTCACGATATTTGAGCATAATATTGCATACCATTTAATGCCCTGTTTAGAAATTTATTAGGACTTGCTTTAACTGATCACTTCAGCATACTCTTAACAAATTAATAAATTGGCATTGGGTAAATATAATAATCAAGATTTTGTGTGAAACAGTGCTTGTTGATTGATTACTCTGATTTTTGAATTAAAATGGCCACCATGTGTGAATATTTCTTTATGCATGGCGTAATACATTGATCATGAGTTGAAATTCTTTGTATTGAATAATCTTGGTTTTGTTTTAAAACTTGCAGATGGTTCGTTTCAAGACCACCGCTGCAGCTGGTGCCTCCAGGAGGGGCAAGGGCCCCAAGAGGTCTAGAGATGTCCCAGAATTTGACTCTCTCAAGTTTAAGAACCCTTAAGCATTTGAAGCATACAGTTCGCTGATGAACTGTAATTTCATTCAGGAGAGGCCAGTTGCATTGCAACCTGGTGAATTTGATGAATTCTTGAATGAGATCATTAGGAGAGGATGGAGGTGAGTTGCTGAGCCGGATAGGTATTTTGATCCCGAGTTGGTACAAGAGTTATACGCCAACACAATTGGAGATCATGGTGTTGACGTACGCAGGCATGACATGCAAGCTATCACCAGGATGTGGACAGTGTTGCTATTGGCCAACATCCTGCCCACCAACCATGTTTCAGACATCATCATGCCAGTAGCACACCTCATTTACTGCATTCTAACTGGACTTGATATTGACATTGCTAGCGTGATATCTCATAAGATATCCATGTTTGTATCTTCAGTAGGGAGACAGAGCGCCCAATCTAGGATCAGTTTAGGTTTCCCTTCCCTCATCACTGCACTTTGCAGTTCTAGGGGAGTTGAGGTGCTTACCACCACGCGCATCAAGGTCCCTATGACTAAGGGATACATAGAGGCTAATTGTATCCCTGATGAGGATGAGGAGCAAGAGCAGCCACCACCACCGCCACAGCAGCCATCACCACCACAACAGCAGCAACCACCACCAGCAGACACACACATCCCATTTTGGGCCCAGCACATCATGACTCAGAACTCTGCTCTTCATAGAGCAGCAGTTCATCTTCAGGAGTACCACTATCTAACCCGGCCGGATCCTTACCCAGGCATGTCACTTGCTCAGTTCAGGGATTATTTGCAGTGGCCTGGGGACAGGCCTATTCCACCGGGAGAGGGAGGAGCAGTTGCTGATGGAACTAATGCTGATGATATGGAGGATGAGGATGATTGACTCGGTGTTTTTCTTTTCTTTTTCTTTTTTCTTTTCTTTTCTTTTCTTTTTCTTATTCACTAGATCTGTACTGTATATACAACACTACTGACACATCATTTCTATGCAGTGCAGCATTTCCAGGACAACTTTTTTTTCATTTTTTTAGGATTTTAGGAAATAGGGATTAAAGGAAATAAATTTAAAATCTCAAAGCTAGGCAGTCTAACTAACTGAATTAGGAAAGAAATAGGAATTTTGTGATTGAATCCATAATCAGTTAGGATTAGGATATTATGCAGGAAAATATATCAGGGTAGTTAATAAATTTTTTATCGTGCCAGACAAATGGTCATGGCAGAGGTGATCATTCCTGGGTGTTCCGGGGTGGTTCAGGATGTAATCCGAGATGTTCCCAGGCTGTCCGAGATAGGGATCCGAGATGGTCCGAGATTGAGATGCGGTAGGGGTTGCTCTGAACAGTAGCTTCGATGGTGGAGGAGGGGTGGCCTGCAAAGACACTCTGACGCCCAAGTTAGAAGGGGTTTCAGACAGAGTGTGAGTAGGGGAAAATGAATGTACCTGACCCTCCATAGAAGGGGGTATTTATAGCATGTGGTCTAGTCAGAGCTAGCCTGTGATGTAGCCCAACCTACGCTTGATTGCTTGTGTCAGTAGGTAAGTTGCTCAGTCTATGTGATGGGAAATGCCCTTTACTGGTGTCAATCCGCGTAGGCATAGGCAAGTGGCAGGGTGAGAAGCTAGTTGGTAGGCTAGATGAGATGGCTGGCCAGGCCAGCCGAGATGGCTGAGATAAGCCAGCCTAGATGGCTGGTAGGCCAGTCGAGATGGCATAAAAGCCAGCCTAGATGGCTGGTAGGCCAGCCGAGATGGTTGAGATAAGCCAGCCGAGATGGCTGTTAGGCCAGCCGAGATGGCTGTTAGGCCAGCCGAGATGGCTGAGATAAACCAGCCTAGATGGCTGGTAGGCCAACTGAGATGGCTAGTAGGCCGCTAGACCAAGTTTTGAGTTAACCTCCTGAATAGATGCCCCCAGCTCGATGACATATCTAAGCATATGGGGTCGAGATGTCGAATACGATTTCAACGGCTGGCCTAGGAACCTAGATTTAAAAGTATTGCATGTTGTTCCCATGTGTGTTATCCGGGTTTTCACACCTCGAACTTAGGGGTATATCATGCTCTCCACATGTACGCTATCTGGGTATTCACACCTCGGATTGAGGAGTATGTCATGCTCTTCCCATGTACGCCATCTAGGTTTTCACACCTCGGATTTAGGGTGTTTCATGTTTTTCTCATGAAATTTTATATGGTTTATGAACCCGTATTTAGAAGTGTTCCGAGCTCTACATTTGAAAATTTATTTATCCAATTTATATGGTTTATGTGCATTTACATCAGCTCTAGCAACTCGTTTTAATATCCTGCTATTTCTAAACATCGTCTTTCACATTGCATCTTCATAACTCTCCATATGCGCCATATGTGTTTTCACACCCCGGATTTAGGAGTATGCCATCCTGGCATGTACGCTATTCGGGTTTTTACACCTCGGATCTGGAAGTATGTCATCCTCGCATGTACACTACCCGGGTTTTCACACCTTAGATCTGGAAGTATATCATCCTTGCAAGTACGCTATCCGGGTTTTCACACCTCGGATTTAGAAGTATGTCATCCTCACATGTATGCTACTCGGGTTTTCACACCTCGGATCTGGAAGTATATCATCCTCACATATACGCTATATAGGTTTTCACACCTCGGATCTGGAAGTATATCATCCTCACATGTATGCTATCTGGGTTTTTACACCTCGGATCTGGAAGTATGTCATCCTCACATGTATGCTATCCGGTTTTTCACACCTCGGATTTGGAAGTATGTCATCCTAACATACTTCCTGGGTTTTCACACCTCGGTTTTGGAAGTATGTCATCCTCACATGTACATTGTCCGAGTTTTCACACCTCGGATTTAGAAGTATGCCATCCTGGCATGTACGTTGTCCAGGTTTTCACACCTCAGATTTAGAAGTATAACTTGTGCAAATATCTCCTCCCATATAGTGTAGAAAAGAGTCATAGTGCAAAAAATAACCATAAATCAAGAAACGGATTATCAGTACAAAAAACCAAGAGACGTTCATTTCCAACTCCTCCACTTTATAAGATAGATTAACAAGAAATAAGTTGATAAAAAATGTAGGAAGCTTCTTAAAGGAACTCCAACAGGTTTCTAAGGTTGACATAATCCAAATTTGGTTTTAGTTATCTCAAATAAAGGTCACTAGAATTGTGCATGATGTTAGATGCTTTGCAAAAGGGAGCATAACATGTTTTGAACGCTAAACTGGGCAAGCCCAGATCTGAGTATTCATATACACCAGTGTGATGGTTTCTTTTGAGATTGGGAAAAAGGAAAAGGAGAAGAGGTTTCAACCAGAAGAGTTATTGGTGCGATTTAATATTTAGCTTTTCCCACAGACGGCGCCAAATGACCGTGCCAGACAAGTGATCGTGGCACAGGTGATCATTCCTGGGTGTTCCAGGGTGGTTCAGGATGTAATCCGAGATGTTCCAGGCTGTCCGAGATAGGGATCCGAGATAGCCTAAGGTTGAGATGCGGCAGTGGTTGCTCTGAACTGTAGCTCCGATGGTGGAGGAGGGGTGGCCTGCAAAGACACTCTGACGCCCAAGTTAGAAGCGGTTTCAGACAGAGTGTGAGCAGGGGAAAATGAGTGTACTTGACCCTCCACAGAAGGGGGTATTTATAGCATGTGGTCTAGTCAGAGTTAGCCTGTGATGTAGCCCAACCTACGTCTGATTGCTTATGTCAGTAGGTAAGTTACTCAGTCTATGTGATGGGAAATGCCCTTTACTAGTGTCAGTCTGCGTAGGCATAGGCATGTGGCAGGGTGAGAAGCTAGTTGGTAGGCCAACCGAGATGGCTGGTAGGCCAGCCTAGATGGCTGAGATAAGCCAGCCTATATGGCTGGTAGGCCAACTGAGATGGCTGGTAGGCCAGCCGAGATGGCAGATAAGCCAGCCGAGACGGCTGGTAGGCCAGCTTAGGTGGCTGGTAGGCCAGCCGAGATGGTTGAGATAAGCCAGTCGAGATGGCTGGTAGGCCAGCCTAGATGGCTGGTAGGCCAGCCGAGATGGCTGAGATAAGCCAACCTAGATGGCTGGTAGGCCAACTGAGATGGCTGATAGGCCGCTAGACCAGCCGAGCTAGTTTTGAGTTAACCTCCGGAACAATTTCAATAAGTGTCTTCATCAAGGAAATTAGCCAAAAAGCTTGTGAGTTGTGAGACCAAACACTTGATATGAGAGTTTTCACCGTTGCTTGACAACTGTTATTGCTTGAGTTTTTGGATTTTATTCTGCACATGAAAAAATATCGAAGTGATAAAGGCAAATTTGTGATTATGAATTAATTGCTCAGTACCAAAAAGCCAACCCTTGAAAATTTTTCCAATTTTTTTATAACCATTTGAGCTTTAACATTTCTTTTCTTATGCACCCCAGCCAAAATAATGTCTATATCCTGTCCCTTACACACTTGGGATAGAGAGGAAATGTGCAGTGTGATAAAATGGGTGAATTGGTTGGTTACTTGAAAGTAAATTGGATGGTGAAGGAATACAAAAAAGCTGGCACAAGCAAGCAAAGTGAGTCATTCCCTCAAGAATATAAAAGAAAAAAAAAAGTGAATGAAAAGGGGAGTGAACCACCAATCAAAAAGAAGAGGCCATCTGAATAATGCAAATCAAGAATGCAATGGAGAATTGAGAGAAAGTTCAAGAAAAAGAAAAATTCAAAAAAGCTCTCTATTCCAATGTTTCTTTGCATATCCAGAAAAGACCTTTTGATCCATGTGGACCATGTGCATGTTTATTAACCAGAAACGACTATCAATTTTAGTTGTTCAACTGTTGTGAGAAATTGAGGAAAACACTTACCCGTGAGCATGAGAGAATTCCTTGATTTATCACTTATTGTGTTGATTACTACTTTTAAAAAAGTTTGAATGTATTTGTATCCTGTTTTGATTGATTTTTGGAAACATCACTTGATTCTAATTTTCAATCTGATATTTGGTAAGTGACAGCTGCCTAGCAAAGAGATGATGAAATTATTTCCTTAGTGAGAATCATGATTGGGAATTGAATCCATTTTTTATTGCAAAAGGTTTTCTTGCTTGAGGAAAAACAAGAAGCTAAGTTGGGGGTATTTGATAAGTGCTAAAAATATGATAAATTTGTATATAATTACAGCACTTATCAAGGGCAAAATGTTAGATTTATTCCCTAAATTACCTCTTTTTAGTAATAAATTCAGATTTTGTGATTATTTGATTTAAATTTGAATTTGATGCTATTTTGATAAGAAATCTGTTGATTTTGCAGATAAAGAGGAAAGTTTTAAATGAAGAAACAAAATAGCATTTATTTTAAGAAAGGATTCTAAATGGCAGCAGATCAAGAAAAAATCAGCAGTTATTTGGATAAAGATTCTGCAGATAAAATTCTCAATTCAAATCCAAATCAAAACAGCAAGAGATCAAGCCAAAAAGTGGGAACTCAGGAAAGCAAAGCAGATAAAGATAAGATCAGGAAGAGATCAAGATGAAAAAGAGGAAACAGTAATGGCGGGTTGCGCTCCACCTGCGCTGAGCGCAAGTGGAGCGCAGAAATTAAAATTGCTCTTTGTTTCCTGCGCTTCATCTGCGCTGAGCGCAGGTTGAAGCGCATGAATACGGAAACAGAATTTCAAAAAGATTTCCATCAAGATTTCTTCCAGATTTCAGATAGCTTTTCCACTTTTATTTAAAGGACCTTTTGCATAGATCAAAAGTGGCGGCGGAGCAGAGCTGGAGCTAGAGAAAAGTGTGACAGTTTCTATATTGGTTTGTAATAGCTACCATGAGTAGCTAAACTCTCCCATAGGATTGAATGTAGTCGATTCAATCCCTAATTGTATTTGAATTCTCTTTGTTATTTATGAATCCCAGTTTTTATAATATCAGTGTTTTTATTCTGTTCTTAATGCTTAGTTTCCGCCTTTGTGCCGGAGTTATAGGTTGATTTTATGGGGTGCACTAGAAAGTGGTTTTCTGAAATCAATAACGAGTTTGGGGGAACCTAGGAATAGGAAACTTGAATTCTGATTGGTGAAAACACTCAAGGAGTCACTGTGGGAAACAAGATGAATTGATAACTGATGACAATCAGTCAGTGGACCTCTAAACTGACAGCTGATGGCTAGGGTCAACATTGGAGCTGCTTGAAATGTTTGGAGCTGAACCAAGCATGAGTCTTCCTTCATGAGGGTCAACCCTTGGTCAACCCTTGACCATTGACCAAGAAGCCAAAGTCAACATGCAAGGCTCAACTTAATTAGGAATCAATATAATTAGGATTTATGATGTAATTAGGACATGATTGTCATTTTCCTTAATTAGGGGCGCTACATGTATAGTTTTATTGGTTAGTAGGTTGCCTTACTATGTGGTTTAGGAAGTCATGGGTTCTAATCCCACCTAGGATAGGAAATTTACTCATCTTTTATTTTCCTATGTAAAAGGGGCGCTAATTAGGAGGTTTATTGGCTTAAGGCTTAGCTTAGCCATAAACCTTTAGGAGCTTGGGTTCAAATCCCACTTAGGATGGGTTTGCACCCATCTTTTGTTTTTTCCCTTTTATTCCATGTAGTGGCCGCCCCTCCCCCCCTTCAACTCCTATATAAAGGAGTCTTCTCCTCTTGTATTTCACACATTGAATTTTGAAGTAAAGGCATTATGCCCAATTTTCTCCTCCCTTTGTGAGTTGAGTGAGGCTTGGTGGTTGTTGCTCAAACCATACTGAGACTTATCTAATTCTCCTGAATTAGTGGCGTCTGGCATTGGACTTATCTGCTGCAAGTGGACTCTTGCTTCAGTGGCGTCCTTCCCATTTCTTCCTCTCCACTTTTTCTTTCATTTTCTCTCATTTTCTTGCATTTTCTTGCGCAATTATAGCTGCTTCCCTGCACCTATAATTCGCAATTTTAGTGCCTTTAATTGATTCTAATCGGTTGGTTTTGCTCAATTCTAGATCCTACACCTATCCGACTATCAATAACATAAATAAATAGATCTTTAATCCGGGGTAATTTATCACTGTGGGAACCAGGGTAGATTATTTCTGAGTATTTCATATTTGTGGGAACCTTTTTGAAATAACTTTAATTTGTGCTAAGATATCATAATTGCATATTCATAAGTATCATTGGGTTTCAAATACGAAAGGGGTGCGATAGACGAAGTTCAATCCTAGTTCAAGTAACCTGCTCAACCATCTCAATTTATTACTTTCTTTATTTACTATTGCAACCTTCACAAACAACAAACCATATTCTCTCACTTGATAGTTGTGACCACTAAGATTTACAATTGAACCGTTCCCTGTGGATACGACAAACCCTTCTACTTACTATTATACTGCTGGATTTTTGGTACGCTTGCCAGAATTTCAATAGTGATCCACCCATTCACTCTCATTCTTGTGTGTGGAACTCTAAATGACCCCTATTCTCTATTCGCTTTCTTATTTTGCTTGTGATTTGCTTGCTTGATGATGTTGAAACTTTCCCTAGTGATTATGTGATGGTTATGCTTTGGATTGTCTTGAAAATGTTAGACTTTAGGGTTTTGGCATTTAGGGATTTATGACAAGTGTATGACCATGCTTTTAGCTCCCATGAACGAATCTAGCATGTTTATTGAATTTTCTCACATGCATTATGATGACATCCACATTATGAATTTCATATATGTGTGTGTGTTAGAGGATATGATGGGTCCTCTGACCAAAGAGAAAATAACGGAAGAGAAAAAGAAAGGCAAAACCGGTGCATTCTTGGTTTCTAATAAGATAAAGGTTCGAACTATATGACCATAAGGAAGATGTTCCTTGTTCAAGTTCTGAGCTCAGATCTTAAGAGGCTAAGTGAAAAGACCTCGGGTGCTGGGTTAAACACCTAAGGTTGTCATGTGATTAAATGTCTAGCTTTTATATGATTATGTTGTGAATGAAAATATGTGTTTATTGGTTCATTCCATTTGTATGCTATCCTACATTGCTTGTATGATTGCACTCAATGAGTCTTTAGTCTCACCACACGTTCTGTGGGCTTATATAGATATGCAGGATCCTCAGTCGGAGAACGGATGGAAGGGCTTGGATGTCCAAGAGTGGACCTCTTTCCTCACCTCTTTTTATTAGCATAGAAAACTCTATTATTTTTATGGATTTGTATATATTTAGTTTAAGGGTTAAATATGTTTTTAGTCCCCGAAATATAGTCGAGATTTGGTTTTAGTCCCTGTAATTTAAAACCAGTGGTTTTGGTCCTTCAAAAATTGAAAATACACCAATTTAGTCCTTATTATCTAGTTTTGGTACATATTTGGCTACGAATTAGCTATGAATTTTTATTGAAAAGGGCTAGTGTATTTTTAATTTTTAAAGGACCAAAACCACTAGTTTTAAATTATAAGGACTAAAACTAAATCTCGACCATATTTCAGGGACTAAAAACATAATTAACTCCTAGTTTGTATTTAGATTGTTATTTGATATTTAATGCTTATGTAAACATTGGATTACCTAAGCCTTTTTTGTGTTTTATGTTACGATATCAGTAATGTTGCAAAAAATAATTTTGTAAATTTGAGAATGTGCTTCCAACGGGGATTTTCCTTAGTTTTCAGAATTAGGACGTTGCATTAAATGGCAAGGTCGTTATGACCGCAAAGGAGGTGCTCCTTGCTATGATTCTAAGCTCAGTTCTGGATGAGAGAATATGTGAAAAGACCCCTAATGATGGGTAAAGCATTGAGGATTTATTTATGTTTTGATGAATATCATGTGATATGATGATTCTTAATTATGTTGTATTATTGCATGTCATTCGTGTGTTTTACCTACATTTTCATATAAGATTATACTCACTGAGACTTTAGTCTTATACAGATTCTTTTGTGATTAGATATGCAGGATGCTTAGGAGGTTATGAGGCATGAGAGACTGTATTGACTTAGAGAGAACTCAATTGCTTTTATTATTATTATTATTATTATTATTATTATTATTATTATTATTATTACTATTATTATTATTATTATTATTATTAGTGGATTGTTGAGAGAATTGAAATGTTGTAACTGATTCAAACTAGTTCAATTGATTTTCAGTATTTAGTTTAGTATTCCTTTGTTCATTTTCCTCATAAGAATTTCTAGGGTTTATTTATGTGATATTTATATGATTCTTGGCTTATGTAAAACGTTGGGTTACTTAAGCAAATGACTTGATGAAATTTCAGTTTTTCGTTTTATGAATGTTTACGATATTAATAATGTTGCGAAATAAATTTCAATATTAGGGAATATTACTTCTAATGAGCATTATTCTTTAATTAAGAAATTAGAACGTTATATCATGGTATCAAAACAATTCAATCCATTGGACTGTGGTTAGAATAGATCGTCTGTGATTAATTATAATCCTATTTTACATTGTTATAAATATAGAGTCTAATCAACTCCATGTTTTGTTCAGTGTATATAGAATTATGGCTAGTGGAAGACGTGGTAGACCCCGAGTTTTGGAGACTTCACAGGATGCTTCCACCGCAGCTATAAAGATGATAACACGTGCCCTGAACAATCAGGACACCACCAATGTTGCTCTATTGGATGAGATGAGGCGCAATATACCCACAACCAAAACTATTCCTATTGTTCCGTTGCCGGATCACCAAGTGATTGGCGATTGGTTTCTCGAAATTCAGAAAGATTAACCCACAATCTTTCGATGGGAGATATGACGCTATGGCAGTAGTTGCTTGGCTTAAGGAAATCGAAAATACTTTGGTTGTCATGGGTTATGCTGATAGTAAGTGGTCAAGAGACTAGGTGCACAAAGAGTACTTGTGTAGTTTGAACCATAAGAGGCTTGGAGCAAAAGAATACTTATAAACTTGATAAAATAGTGAAAAAATCCTTTCAAGATTTTTAAGTACTAGAAGTAGTTTATGGTGGTTGTAAGTGAAATAATGGCAACTGGAAGTGGAACTCTGAGCTGGCAGTGGAATCCTTGACTGATAGAGACTCACCATGGGCGCAAGGAACAAGATCCAGACTGCTACCCAATTTTCACTCATAATTTTGGGTCAACTCTCTCATGGTCAACTTTGGTCAAAGTCATCATGGAACCCATATTCATAACTAGGAATATTTTAGTAATAATTTTCATTGTAATCAGGATTTATATGTATTTAATTTTAATTATAATCCCCTAATGATGATTACATGGTAGGTGTAACATCCCAAATTGTGTAAACTAATTTAATAAATCAAATAGGGTTAGAAAGGCATTTTTATGAAAAGGAACTAGGAAAAGAGGGTAATAATTAGTGGAGAAGGACATCCTCATTTAAGAGAAAGGGTAGCTCGCCTAGCCGAGAGTACCTTCACCTGAGGGAATCTATCAGTAAAAGCAGGGGAAATGGGTTCTAGTTTTCTCACTCAAGCGAGCAACCCCTCGCTTAAGCAAAATTGGGGGGAATTTCAGAGTTTGCTTTCTGACTTGGTCTCTCTTAAGTGAAATTCCCTCGCTTGAGTGAAATTGCACCCAATTCTAGAGGTTGCTCTTTGACTTGGCCTCGCTCAAGCGAGTAGGCTCTCGCTTGAGCGAGAACGTGAATCTTTACAGAGCACCTTTTCGCTCGCTCAAGTGAGAAAATCCTCGCTTGAGTGAGAGTACGCAAAACAACTTTTAATACGTCTTCTGAGTTAGGGCTTGACATTTATTTCCTTCCCCTTACTTTTAGAGAGAGGATCCCAGAGAGAGAAAGAGAGAAGAAGGAGCTTGGATTGAAGCATCAAGCCACTTAAGGAGCCTTGAATTGTCACTCTCCACCCCCATAATCATATTCCTTTGCTCTTGAGGTGAATATGGTTCATCCACTCACTACCATCTTTCATGAACCATTGAATGACCCCTATTCTCCGTTCTCTTGCTCATGTTTATCTTGCTTGTGGTTGATTGGTTGTCCTTAGGGCTAGGAATTGTTATGGATAATGATTTTGTTTGATGTTTTTCTAACCCTAGGGTTTAGAAATTTGGGTTCCATTTGAGGTTATGTATTAATGTTACACTCTAATGAAATGACCTATCTATTGATTAGCATCATTTTACATACATTTTGCATCTATAATCTTATCTTTATTGGACTATATTCATGATTAAAACCACTATTTTAATTGGAATTTACCTAATTGGGCTTTAATTGTAATTGTTGTTTAATTTCGGATTTTAAGCCTATTGACCTATCTATCTTGTTTTGATGATATCTGGAGCTTTAGGTGGATGATTTGGGTGATTCTATTTGTGTTGGAAAGCTAAGATTTGGGGCTTTAATTTGATATGCATCATGACGGTATTTCCACGAGGGAATTAGGAGAATTATAATTTTGAAGTTGGGCTACGGAAACTGACACGAGAACAACATTGTTTTAAGACTTGTATTAGTGTGTTGGGCCTGATAGTTGTTAATCAAGGCCCAATCATCATTTAGATCCGATTAATCATGTGGTTAGGAGTAGATTTATAAATAGGGGCAATTACTCTTTTGGAGGAAACTCTTGCTCATTTTCTAAATTTTCAAATTTGAATCTCTTCTTCTTCTTCCTCCTCTTCTTCTTCTTCTTCTTCTTCTTCTTCTTCTTCTTCCTCTTCTTCTTCCTCTTCTTCTTCTTTTGGTTTTGGTCTTCAACCTCCACGGAAGGCTAGGCTTTGAAGGTTGATTCTTAAGTGTTCTTAGCATTGGATCTTGAGGTTTCATCTATGAAATTTCGTTTTTCAATTTTCTGCACATTTCTCTCTTCTCCTAATCTCTAGAATTCTAGGATTTTGAATCTTGAATTGGAATGCATGCTTCATGGTTCTTTTTCTCCTCTTAATCCTAAATTCGAATTTTAGCTTGCTTAATTCTAAAATAAGTCTACTGTTTGCTTAACTCAGTAGGTAAGGGATTAGAATTCTCACACAAGTTTTCTTAATCCTTGTATGAGATAATTGATGAATTGGTTTATGCTTAATTTGTTAAATCAAATTTTTGAAGGAATTGATAATTTCTGTAAACCAATGAATGATCCTATGTGAATGACCTTGAGAATTAATCCATTTTCTTGCATATTTTCTGAATTTTGAATTTTGCAATTTTGTTTTTAATTCTAAAAAACAACCAAACAAAACCCCCTTGCTTCTATTGAATTAACAATTATTGCGAGTAAATTCGGATTCACTATTGAATTTCTTGAGAGACGACTTTGGCTAATTGCCCATTAACTACATTTTCTGAATATTAATATTTGGTTGAGTATGACCTCGATCACCTATGCACATTCATGTTCAATAATTGTCACAACTCACATTTATGAACCCCAATCATGTAAGAAAGATATTCATAGGCCCATGGCCAAAGTGGAATTGGAGTAATTCATGTTAAAACTCATGTATTCATGATCGCTAAAATTTATCACAGTTTAAGGATAAGGTCCTAGTGGCCTTCAGGAACGACGGTTCCTGTTAGTTTGAGCTTAGTCTAGCCATCACATAAAAGTGGAAAGACCCCTAGGGTGTTGGGTTAAACACTTCACAGCTAACCTTTTAGTATTCTTTTCTATTAATGTCTGATGAACTGATCTGATTCATGTAATGATTGTTGCACTTCATATGCCTGTTCTTCCCACACTGCTTGTTTTTATAACTCACTGGGACATTAGTCTCACCACACGTTGTGGCTTTATATTCAGATGTGCAGGGTTCTCGACCAGATGCTTGACCGAGAGTTCGGAGTTCTTGGTTGGTCCTCGTGTGGCCCAATCCTTTTGACCTATGATTATTTTGTATAGGTATTTGATTGTATTCTTTTGGTGTGATATTTTGATACATATGGAGCCTTTAGAGGCCTAATTCTATTATGTTAGGACGCATGTATAATTATATCCCATTATGCCTATAGATTTATGTTTATGTTGTATTGAGCCATTGTTAGCATATTATTGACTTATTGGATAAATGTATTGATGTTCTCTCTTAAGTAATTGTTGAGTTACATAAGCTATTTTTTATGTGTTTGGTTATTGATATCAATAATGTGTGAAATAATTTCATAAATTCGGGAATCGTGTGTTCGACAGACATAATTCTCAAATTCAGGAATTAGGGCGTTATATTATAGTATTAGAGCAGTTCAATCCAATTGGATTGTGGATTTGGGTGACTCCTAAAGTTAGCTATTATCTTTATGCATTATTATGAAATTGAGAGACTGGTCACTTCGATGTTTTACTAATGATGTGTAGAGTATCATGGCTGGCGGAAGGAGAGCCAGGCCGCGAGCTAATCCCCTACCTCCACCACCGGGTCCAAACCAAGACCTCGTGGCAGCTAGGCCTGTCCAGCGGTCGGTTGTGGTCGGTTTCGGGCCTAATTAGCCCAAACCGTTGGAAACCGAGCAATGATAAATAATGGCCCAATTCCGACCTATTAAGCTATCGGTTTCTTCGGGTTTCGGTTTGTCGGGTATATCGGATGTGTCGGGTGGGTTTAATCGGATTGGACCAAAATTTGGGCTTGTTTAAATTTTTGGGCCTTTTATCAAATATGACCCTTTTTCGTGCACAATCTGACCCTTTTATACTAAAAGAATTTTGTGACAATAAAAAAGGAAAATGAATTTTTAGTTGTGTATCACAGGCAATCAGATATCAAATTTCATACCAAAATATATGCCATGAAATATGGGAAAGAAATTATCATTGGCAATCAGATATCAAATTTCATACCAAAATATATGCCAAGAAATCTGGGAAAGAAATTATCACAGGCAATCAGGAAAGAAATTATAACAAATCGTAGATCAAATACATATGCTAAAAATCTGGAAATAACATAACAAATCATAGATCAAATTTGAAAGCAAAATTTGCGCTAAAAAATCTGGAATTAAAATTACCGAAAAATCAGGATAAATTCATTGCAAAATCAAAATTCTAAAAATTGTCTCTTCTAAAATCTGGAATTTAAATTTTTCCATTTTTATTTTTGTATACATGTCAAAAATTAAATCTTGAACATCTCTGTGCAACAAAAACTCTGCTATGTTGAATCGAATCGGTGAATCCATTTCCTCTATTAGCCGCAGCCGCCATCTTCCGGTCCAACCACCACCATCCCTCACCTAGATCACGCCGGTGTTGAAGAACCAGAATCACAACTCTCGTAACTCCGTCAGACAGTGACCATTCAAGTTTGCAACACACCGTAGGTCAAATCCCCTCATCGTGTGAACTACTAAAGAGAGAAGAGAAAGAATGACAGGAATCAAAGAAAAAAAATCATCAGTCACATGCATTCAAGGAATAGAAACCCTAACATGAAAAAGTCAAGACAACATTCACCCATAACCTTAAAGGCGTCAACTTTCCGTCACTAGCCAAGAGAAAACGCAAGATCTTATGGTCTTGAAGGTAGAGGGGACAAAATAGAAGGAAAAGATTGATGGGAGAGGGAGAAAAGAGGGACGAAGTTCTTGAGAGGGGGAAAGGTTAGGGATGGAGACTTATGGGTAGGAATAAACTCACTATAATAACTCGCAAAAGAAGAGACGATGGAGGCGAGAGAAGGTCCACCACGAAAGATGAAAGTTACGGCGGTGCATGGTGCTAAGCTAGGGTTTTAAATTTTGAGTTTGATATTGTGACAGAGAGAGGCTCTGAGCTCTAAGGTTGTGAGTGTTTGAGTGAGTGAGTGGGTGGGTGAATGAAATGAAAAATGGGTTTTGTGGGCCTGAGTGAAACTATGTGGTCATTTGGGCCTTTAAAACTTTAATGTAAATAGCAATTCGGTCGAGTGCGGGTACCGACGAAAACATTTCATGAAAACCGCACCCGACCGTGTATACCCACATTTAACTAAAAATTGAACCCGTATACCCGACCGAAACCACCCAAATTTTTTTTTTTGCCAGCGGGTTTGTCGGCTTCGGGCCGGGTGTCGTGTCAATTGACAGGCCTAGTGGCAGCGACTTTTCAGATGCTTGCTCAGATGATGGGGGAGCAGGCTACGACGGCACGCGAGCAGGATGCAGCCAATGTTGCAATGTTGCATGAGCTGAGCCAGCGATCTGTAGAGACACCACCTTCACCCCCTGTGGTAGTGATGGATCCGTTTGTCCAGGGTTTGGCGGAGTTCAGGAAACATCACCCTCCAACGTTCTTCAAAG
This sequence comes from Sesbania bispinosa, assembly GCA_026901365.1. NCBI lineage: Eukaryota > Viridiplantae > Streptophyta > Magnoliopsida > Fabales > Fabaceae > Sesbania > Sesbania bispinosa. Next base: position 1,520,536 of record QLOH01000183.1, read on the forward strand.
CTTATGACCCTGAGGCTGCAAACTCCTAGCTCAACGCCATGAGCAAGATTTTTTATGTCATGGTTACGGGGACGAGTTCAAGGTGCGCTTTTCGACCTACATGTTGCAGCGTGAGGCCGAGAACTAATGGAACGACACCAGAGCTGGGACAACTTCTTCAGGAATTTCGCTCACTTGAGAAGGGTTCCAAGCGGCATTCCTTGAGAAATACTTTTTGGAGACTATGAGGCAGCAAAAGGAGTTGGAGTTCCTACAGCTAAGGCAGGGAAGCATGACCATGGGCGAATATGTGGCCATGTTCGAGGAGCTTTCCAAGTACCACCCCCTTCTCTAGGCCAACCCTGATGAGGGTTGGAAGTGCATTCACTTGGAGTCGGGCCTGAAGCCCAAAATCAAGAAGATTGTAGCTACCTTCCAACTAAGGGAGTTCCCTGTTTTGGTCACTAGATGCTTGGTAATCGAGAAAAGCTTGGTGGAGGAAGGGACCAAGCCAGCTGGTAAGGCTTGGGTGGATGGTAAGAGAAAAATGGAAGAGGCACCTACCGGAAGGAACACTAGGGCATAGTTTCAGGGAGGAAAGGGCAAACAGATTGCTCTCCCCTATTGAGACAAGCTCATTCTCTAAGGGTTTTAATGATAAAGAACCTTAAGAGAACATGTAAGTGCTCTTGGTATCTAAGATTTATTTGTTGAACTAACTGTGTGTTGAGACTGTGTAGCTCTTATACTACACTTTGCAGGTCTTAAGTTCTAAGAAACAAAGATAAGATATAAGGATCAACTAAGATTCAGTTTGAATATAAAAGCCAAGGCAAAGCACAAACAACAACGTTTCGCTGAGCCACCATCAGGAAAGACTCGGTCTAAGCATGACAAAGAAGCACCTTGAAATATGAGGCTGAGCAAAAGACAAAGCAAGAGTCAAGCTAAGACTGACCAAGCTCAGATCCATAGATGAGACTGAGACTCAGACTCACCAACTAAGACTGAGACTCAGATCCATGCACTCAGACTCAGACCAAGCACCAGGAGCAAGTCAACACAGGTACACTGACACAACTGAACCACAACAGAATCCAAGTACAACACTCTCTCTCACCTGCAACGATCATAATAACGGCTACCTGTTGCAACCTATAAAAGGAAGACTCTCTGTCACTGTGCACTGTAAGAGACAATACTATAAAATCCAGAGAAGCTCAGTCTCAGTGAATCTCAATTATCATTTGTCTATCCTTATTTGTAAAATAATCATCTCTTTTATCTGAGCCCTGTTCTGTAACTCCAAAAGTGATTGTAACTAGCTAAGCTCATTGTGTATCCGTACATTGTACGTATTAGCTGGACCAACCTAAATATTCAATCTCACCCAGTCTCAGCTAAGCTAGGAGCTGCCTAAGCCTAGTGTGAGCAAGTGTAAGCCTGAAGAGGCACTGTAACAAGAATACTCAGACGTGGGCCTGAAGAGGCAGAAGAAAGAATACTTGTATTTTACAAATTGTCATAGTGGAAATCTCACAAGTTTGTGGGGACTGAACGTAGCCCAAGGTGTGGGTGAACTAGGATAAATCTGTGTGCATATTTCCTTATCTATGTTGCTTACTTTAACATATACAACTATCTGAATCTCAACGTAACTCGTGCAACATAAGTAACTGACTTAAAAGGAATATTGCTAAGCAGTCAGCCTCACCTTTACTCATATCTATCTTAGTATAACTTGAGCTTTGATAACATTTTTTTTATAAGTCAATCTGAGATTCCAACCCAACAAGCTTGAGAGCCAAGCTCAGATTGATTTTGAGTTTTCAGGAACGAATTTGAAGTCTCTATTCAACCCCTCTTCTAGAGACATCCAGCCAACTTCAATTGGTATCAGAGCTCGACCTCTAGGGTTTGAGCATACCTGAGTGTGAAGAGGAAAAGATCCATGGCTGGACAAAGCTCAAGCTTATTTATTCCTGAAGAAGCATCCACCAACAGGCCTCCTGCCTTTGATGGATCGGATTACTATTACTTAAAGGACAGGATGAAACACTTTATAGAATCCCAACATGTTGATCTCTGGGAGATCCTTGAGATAGGTTCCTATGTATCTTATACTACTGATGAACTTGGTTTGAGAACAGCTAAGCCTAAGGAGACTTGGACTGATACTGAGAAGAGCAGTTATGTCCTCAACTCAAGGGATAAGTATCTCTTGACTTATGCACTAAGTCGAAGTGAGTATGACAAAGTAGTTGGGTGTACCTCAGCCAAAGAAATATGGGAAGCCCTTGAGATTGAGCATGAAGGAACAAACCAAGTAAAAGAAGCTAAGACCAACGTCTTAGTAAGGCAATACGAGTAATTCAAAATGAATGAAGATGAAGATATAGAAGAAATGGTAAGACGTTTTATAGTTATTACTCACAATTTAAAATCTCTAGGAAGGACCAACTCAAACTATGACATGGTGAGAAAGATCCTCAGAAGCTTGCCCAAACCTTGGAGACCCAAGGTGATAGCTATACAAGAAGCAAAAGATCTAAGCATGCTCAGATTGGAGGAACTGTTGAGACAAGCTCACCCTAAAGAAGATTTTAATATGACAAACTGAGTAAGTTTAAATATCCAGATGAGATGCATCTTGTGTCACTAACTGTGTGTTCAAGTGTGGCAGAGACTTTCTACATCTAAAGTTGTTACAGGAATACATAAAGATAGAAAGGACCTTTAATCCACTTGAGAAAGCAAGGATACAAGCAAAGTAACACAAGATCCGAATTCACAAGAGCTTCAATGATTAAGACATAATCTGAATCAGAACAGATGTGGTGCAACCAAAGCTTATGGCTAAGACTATGAGAAACACTTCAAAATTCAACACAGCATGAGATGCAAGATTTGTATGTTCATATGTCGTCTCATGATTAGATGAGGACCCAACTAAGATGCAAGAAGTCTTAGAACTAAAAAGAGACTCAAGCACAGCTTGAGATGCAAGCTATGAACAGATGCAAGTTCAGCTTGAGATGCAAGAACAGCTTGAGACGACGTCTCAAGGTCAGACGTAGAAGGATAAGATCTTAGCACAGTTGCAAGAAAAGTAAGTCAGACTCTGAACAGAAGCAAGAATTCAAGCTCTGCTGAGAAGACAGCAAGTAGAGTCAGCATGAAGACAAACAAGGACACAAGGACACTGACACAGTACCTTAAAGACTGAAAAGCTGTTGTCTGCCTACTGTAAAGACTGTGCCTACTGCTGTACCCTCAAACGGACTGTAACGGCCATATAACGGCTAGTTTCTCAAGTCTTGATATAAAAGAGACATTATCAAGAGCTGAGAAGTGAGAGAGACTACCTACACTTCCGTGAAATCATTAAGCATCTTATCACATCTCAACAGACATCTCAAGTGTATCTACCAGCTGTCTGAGCACAGACGCATCTCATCTTGAGATCATATATTTGTCTCTTTCATCTCCTCTCTGTGAATATCATTCCAATACTGTAACCAGAGTTGAGACCTAGTCTAGCTCAATTACTTTTATATCCATACTTTGTATGAGCTTAGGCTAGACTTATCACAAACATCTATCTGTAACCTGTCTCATCTAAGATAGGAGTGTGCCTAGTCTTAGAGTGAGGTGTGTACGTCCTGAAGAGGCTGTAAGAATACTTGTGACTCAGCTAAGATAGGAGTGTGCCTAGGCTTAGTGTGAGTGAGACGTCCTGAAGAGGCTGTAAGAATACTTGTATTGACTGGTTTGTCAATAGTGGAAAATCTCACAGGTTGTGAGGACTGGACGTAGCCCAAGGAGTGGGTGAACCAGGATAAGATCTCTGTCTCTTGTCTCTTACCTTATTCTTATATCTGCTTATCTTGAATCAATTAATACAGCTTGATAACTAAAGATACTATTGAATTGATAATCAAGATATGACTTTAAACTAAAGTCTAGACAAAGATCTTTACCAAAATTGATAAACTCCATCTTGTCTTAACAGAGACTCCAAGTTAACAAACTTGAGAGCACATCTCAACTATCAATTTTAGTGTGGAATTGCAGGAACAGATTCAGAAAGTCTCTATTCAACCCCCCCTTCTAGAGACGTTCAACCAACTTCAGTTGGTATTAGAGCTCGGCCTCTAGGGGTTGAGCACACCTCTGTGTGAAGAGGAAAAAGATCCATGGCTGGTCCAAGTACAAGTCTGTTCATTCCTGAAGGAGCTTCAACAAACATACCTCCTGCATTTGATGGAACTGATTATTATTACTGGAAAGACAGGATGAGACTGTTCATTGAATCTCAGCATGCTGATCTTTGGGAGATCATTGAAATAGGCCCTTATGTTCCATACACCACAGATGAGGTTGGACTTAGGGCAGCTAAACCCAGAGAACAGTGGACAGATGCTGAGAAGGCAAGATATGTACTCAACTCAAGAGCTAAATACCTTCTCACTTGTGCCTTAAGCAGAAGTTAATATGACAAGGTAGCTGGGTGTGTCTCAGCTAAAGAAATATGGGATGCTCTTGAAGTTGAACATGAAAGGACAAATCAAGTTAAAGAAGCCAAGATCAACATACTGGTCAGACAGTATGAGCTCTTCAAGATGAATGAAGATGAAGGCATTGAAGACATGGTGAGGAGATTCACTGTCATAACAAATGACCTGAAATCACTAGGAAGAACATACTCAAATCAGGATATGGTAAGAAAAATTCTGAGAAGTCTGCCCAAACCTTGGAGACCAAAGGTAACAGCCATCCAGGAAGCTAAAGATCTGAGTACTCTCAGACTAGATGAACTTCTTGGATCTCTGAAGGTACATGAGCAAGAGTTGATGGAAGAAGATCTCATCAGACGACCCAAGTCTATAGCACTGAAAACAGCTTCCAGTAACTCAAAAGGCAAAAAGATAAGCTCTTCTCAACAAACCTCACTCAACTCATCTTAAGATTCTGAAACAGAAGAAGATGAGGAAGAGGAAGATGATAGTGAAATGGATGATGAGCTAGCCTACATCTCAAGGAAGATCAGACGCATGTGAAGAGCCAGAGGGACTGGAAGAAAGAATTTTCCCTCAAGGAGAGGAGAAATAAAATCTGACAAGAAAGGACAATTTATCTGCTTTGAATGCAAGAAGCCTGGGCATATCAGGTCTGAATGTCCTCAACTCAGAAAAGAAATGAAGAAAAGTCCTAGGAAGAAGGCAATGATGGTCACCTGGGATGACACAGATGAAGAGGAAAGTCAAGATGGACAGTCAGCTAACCTATGTCTCATGGCAAAAGGAGACTCATCAGATGAAGAGGTAAATGAATCTGACTCTGAATATTCTGTTGATGAACTTAAGTCTGCTTTTGAGAATCTTTTGTATGATTCAAATCTTCTTGCCTCTAAGAGGTCATTACTTAAATCAGATTTGAATACAGCTCTTGAGAAAATCAAATTTCTTGAAAAAGATAATGAAGATTTAAATCATAAAAATAGTAGTCTCATGTTGTCTCACATGAAACTGTCTGAACAAGTAAAAGCTAAGACTCAAGCTCTCAATGGGCAAGATCAAAAAAGGCTACAAGAAGAAAATCAACAGCTTAAACTGCAGAACAGAACTCTCATAAATGACCTAGGAAAATTTGTAAATGGAACAAAAAACCTTGAGAGACTCATTGGATCTCAAAAGGGCATTTTTGATAAAGCTGGGCTTGGTTATGAGAGATCATCAAATGAAGTTTGGTATAAAGATTTCTTCATTCCTGCAAGAAAAAAGAAAAAAGAAAGATGTTCTTGTTGTAGTAAATATGGTCATAAAGCCACAGATTGTTACATGAGACAAGTAGCATCTGAGAGAAAGGTAACTAACCATGCAAGACCCAAATACAAGTGGGTACCTAAAGCTAAATCTCTTGTTGTAACAGATGTTCCTGGCAGCAGCAAAGACCAAGAAAGAATGGGTGCTGGACAGTGGATGTTCAAGGCACATGACAGGAGACAAAAGCAAGTTCCTGTCACTTGAGGAAAAGACTGCTGGAGTTGTCTCTTTTGGAGACAACAGCAAAGCCCAGATCAAGGGCATAGGTAAAATTGGTAAGGCCAATTCAGCTCAGATTGAAAATGTATATTTTGTTGAAGGTTTGAAACATAATTTGCTGAGTATCAGTCAGTTATGTGACAATGGTTATCATGTTAATTTCCAACCTACCTTTTGTGAGATCATAGACTCCAAAACTGGAAAAATCATTTTCTCTGGAACAAGAAAGAAAAATCTTTACTCAGTCTCACTAGAGGGTCTGTCAGATCTCACCTGTCTCATGTCTCATGATCATGAGAGATGGCTTTGGCACAAAAGGGTTGGGCATATTAACATGAGAACTATGAGTCAGCTTGCCAGTCACCTCTGTTTGAACACAGGAGAGAAGCTCAGTCTGAAGGAGTACCTCTCAGGAGTAGCCAATCTAAACCCTCTCATAATCCTCAAGAAGAAGATAAATCAGATAATCAAACCAGATCTCAAGAAACAAGACAAGAGAATGTTGAGATACAAAATGAACATGCATCTCAACTACCCAGAAGCTGGAGACTGGTAAGATCTCATCCAAGAGATCAGATACTTGGAGAAACTTCAGACAGAGTCAGAACCAAATCTTCCTTCAGAGACACAGAGAATCTAATGGCTCTTCTATCTGACATAGAGCCAAAAGACATACATTAAGCCTTAAATGATGAATCCTGGATTAAGGCCATGGAAGATGAATTAAATCAGTTTGAGAAAAGCAAGGTCTGGAATCTGGTTCCTCCACCCTCTCATCAAACCATAATTGGAACCAGATGGGTCTTCAGAAATAAGCTAAATGAGAAAGGTCAAGTAATGAGAAACAAAGCCAGATTGGTAGCTCAAGGGTTTAATTAACAAGAAGGAATAGATTATGTTGAGACCTTTGCACCAGTGGCAAGACTTGAAGCTATCAAGATCCTACTAGCCTTTGTAGCCTTCAAAAACTTCAAATTATATCAAATGGATGTAAAAAGTGCATTCCTAAATGGGGTCATAGAGGAAGAAGTCTATGTAAGGCAGCCCCCTGGGTTTGAAGACCCTGACCATCCAGAACATGTGCTTAAGCTATCCAAAGATCTATATGGTCTCAAGCAAGCTCCAAGAGCTTGGTATGACAAGTTAAGATCATTTTTAATTAAAAATGATTTTATAAGGGGTAAGATTGATACTACTTTATTTAAGAAAGAAATTAGCAAAGATTTATTAATTGTTCAAATTTATGTTGATGACATTATCTTTGGATCAACTAATGAATCTTTATGTCAAGAGTTCTCAACTCTCATGTAGGGAGAGTTTGAGATGAGTATGATGGGTGAGCTGAGATTTTTCTTGGGGCTCCAAATCAAACAGTTAACTGATGGGATATTCATTAGTCAAGAAAAATACACAAGAGATCTTCTCAACAAGTTCAAAATGAGTGAGGCAAGACCAATGAAAACTCCTATGCACCCCTCAACTCAGATTGATCAAGATAAAGATGGAAAAACAGTATCAGACAAACTGTACAAAGGTATGATTGGTTCCCTTATGTATTTAACTACCAGCAGACCAGATATTCTGTTTGCTGTAGGAATATGTGCAAGATACCAATCTAATCCCAAAGAATCTCATCTCACTATTGTAAAAAGAATATTTAGATACTTGATTGGAACCACTAATCTTGGCCTATGGTATGAGAAGGGAAAGAGTTTTGATCTCATAGGTTATAGTGATGTTGACTTTGCTGGAGATAAGATAGACAGAAAGAGCACCAGTGGATCTTGTCAATTCCTAGGAAAATGCCTTATCTCCTGGTCATGTAAAAAGCAAAACACTATTGCCTTATCTACAACAGAGGCTGAGTATGTCTCAGCAGCTGCATGCTGCACTCAAGTTCTGTGGATCAAATCTCAATTGCAAGATTATGCAGTCAGGTACTCTAAAATTCCTATTTATTGTGACAATACTAGTGCCATAAATCTTGCTAAGAACCATGTACATCATTCTAGGTCCATACACATTGACATCAAACATCATTTTATAAGAGATCATGTGCAAAAAGGGAACATTGAACTAATCTTTGTAGATACTAAAAATCAGCTAGCTGACATCTTTACAAAGCCTTTAGTTGAAGAAAGATTCAATGAGAATCTAAAATTGCTAAATATGTGTTCTCTTGAATAAAAATAGTTAGTTGAGACCAGCTCTACTATGGGCTATATGATTAAAGTCTCACCAGAGATGAGACTCAAGTGTCATCTGTAAAGAGACGTGGGTTCAGACCCATCTGTCACCAGACGTGTCTCATGATTCATCTCAACCAACATCTCATGAAATTATTGAGACGTTTCCATGTACCAAAACTGAAGGATTGAGCCGTTGCTCAACGGTTAGTAACTGCCCACTACCTGGCAAACTAGCCGTTAGCCTATAAAAAGAAGAGCCAACCTCCCACAACTGCCATAATAACTCCCCACTAACGAGCAGTTATTACATCTCTCTCTCTTTCCCCTCTTATCTGAAGACTATTTAAGTCTCATCTCTCACTCCAAACTCACTTCCTGCTCTCTCCTCTTCTCTCAAATGCGAATCAAGTTCACAGCCTTGAAACTTCCTTACTCTGATAAATCATCATCCTCCTCTTCTCCAGACAAAATGTCTTCCTCTGAGCAATCAAAATCCTTGAGCATTCACTCCAGCCAAGAGACCCTGTCTCGTTCTCCATCTCCATAACCCAGCACTGAAACAGAGCCGTCTCAAACCACTCAATCTACACAGCCTTCACCATCCTCAAAATCCACATCCTCCAAGAGAAGCACCCCCTTACCTCCTCGCATGAAATCCCAAAGAATTGCTTGCCAAGTAGCCCAGACTTCAGCACCAAGATCCCTTGTCCACATTGACCTGACTCAAGCTGAATCTTCAAAGAAAGGAAAAGAGAAGGTTCCAGAGGGAAAGAAAATTTCATTTCAATCTGACCTCTTCTCTAATAGTGAGGTTGAAGAAAAATATACCAAGAGATTCTCTGAGAAGAAGATTATAGTGGGAAGAGTCATCTCTACCCAAGAGTTGAAAGATGAAGGGTGGGACCTGAGTCCTTATCTGAAGAAACAGGGATGGTAAGACTATCTGACCATGACAGATTATGTCTTCCCCAAGATGACCAGAGCCTTCTATGCTTCTTGTTACAAAGCTAAGGGATCGTCAGAAGAACAGCCCCACATCATCTCTGACATCAAAGGAATCCACATTGAGCTGACTGAAGAGACCCTAGGAGCCATCATTCAAGCACCTGTGACTGGAAACAGGTTGTACCATGAGGAGCATTGGTGGGATAGCATTGGAATTCCTTCAGCCAATGTTGGTACCTCCCTCTTCAAAGGTGGACTCATCACAGATGTTGCCTCATCTCTTAACCCATTTGGAAAATTTCTGTTTCACTTGGTGGCCAAGTGCATCATGCCAAGAGCTGGCACCTTCAACAAAGTTTATCACCAAGACCTGATGGTGATGTACCATCTCAAGCATGGGATTCCTCTCAACCTTCCATTTCTCATCCTAAGGCACATGGAGCATGCCTTCCACAACTCCAAGATCAATGCCTCTCTTCCATTTGGGATGCTCACCACCATCATCATGAAGCATTTCAAAGTTGACTTCAGCAGCTGTGAGAAGTCTGAAGAGAGACCTGGATATATTGGCAACAAGAATCTCAAGTCTCTTGGTCTAGATGGTAAGTCTATTCCTTCCCCCACTTTTCCCTTAACTGACTCCACTCCTGCTGTACCTACCACAACACAGGCTTCTCCTTCTTCCAAGATGTCTGAAGCCAAAAAGAAAAAGAAGAAGAAGGCCTCAAAGGAAGCTAGTGAGGGATCTCAAGAAGGATCTGAGATTCCTGTCAAAGAAAAGAAAAGAAAAGTTCAACCATCCATCTCTACAGAGACTGAGAAAAAGAAAAAGAAGAAAAAGAAGTCCAAGTCTGAGCCGTCTACTCAAGCTGGACAGACTCCTGCTAAAGATGAGCCACAGCCTGAAAAAGTGGTAGAAGAAGAAGCAATAAGAAATGAAGAAGAAGAAGCACAGATTGAAGGAGATATGGCCATGACTGAAAAAGAAGCACCTGTTACTGAAGAAGAAGAGCTTCTGAATGCAGAAGAGACCTTGGTCCACTCACCCTAGCATCAGTCACCTCCACACTCCCCTCCACCAGAAATGATAACAGAAGAAGTCTCTCCTGTGAGCAAAATAGTTGCTGAGACCTTGGTCAGCTTGGAGAAGGATACCACTGCCTCAAGCCATGAGACAGCTCCAGAGCAACAGCAACTTGAGCATGAGACAGTGGAAGTCACCACCACTCAACAAGCTACTCCAGTAAGTCCACAGCCAACTTACTCCATCCCTACTTCATTTCCCACTCCTGGAAAATTCTTTGTTGAGACCATCCTGCTCAACTCACCACAACCTAAATATGATCAGTCTGCACCTCCCACTGACAGACCTGAGCCAGCTAAGGCACCCTCATCTAAACCATCCATTCCTACTCATCTTTCCAATTCAATCAATACTTTTCTGAACCAATTACAAGAGGAACAACAACAACAACACCATAGCCTCCAAGCAAGAATTGAGCAGAATCAGAAGAAGATTCTCACGAAGCTGAAGCACCACAAGAAGAGGCAAGAGGCCATTCTTTCAGGATTTGACACAGTCCTACAAGCACTACATGCATCGAATGAATTTCACAGGAAGATGAACCTTCATCTTTCCAATTTTCCTCCTCTGCCTGATATACCTCAGACTGTACTACGCCCATCAAGACCTGATTCAGACTCATCCTCTTCCCACTCATCCTAGCCTAGCTAGTTTTCTTGTTTTGATAATGTCAAAAGGGGGAGAGTTGGTTAGATATATAATGAGAGTATGTGTTAGGATTTTTAAATCCAATGAGAGTCTATGTTAGGATTTTTTTTTAAAATTAAGTCTATGAGGATTAGTTATGCTTAGCTAGAGATGTAGTTTGCATCTCTTCACAGAACTTTGATGAGATGCAGTGGCATCTTTTGTGAATGTAATCCTCTATAATTATCTTTTTGATTAATGGAAGTGACTCTCTCTGATTGCAGTATATCCTTGTTCAGTTCACTTAAATATCTTAATCAAAATTTCAAACACTAAGTCTTAAGACAAAACATAACAGAAAAATAGTCTATGACTCAGGGGGAGCTCTTCTCCTTACATTACTTCTGTTTAACAAGAGTTTGCACATCTTAAGAAAAATAAAATCATACATGCATCTCTCTTTCAGTGATCTCATCAGATATATAACTTACAGTTTGCCATCATCAAAAAAAGGGGAGATTGTTGAGACAAGCTCACCCTAAAGAAGTTTTTAATATGACAAACTGAGTAAGTTTAAATATCCAGATGAGATGCATCTCGTGTCACTAACTGTGTGTTCAAGTGTGGCAGAGACTTTCTACATCTAAAGTTGTTACAGGAATACATAAAGATAGAAAGGACCTTTAATCCACTTGAGAAAGCAAGGATACAAGCAAAGTAACACAAGATCCGAATTCACAAGAGCTTCCCTGATTAAGACATAATCTGAATCAGAAAAGATGTGGTGCAACCAAAGCTTATGGCTAAGACTATGAGAAACACTTCAAAAATCAACACAACATGAGATGCAAGATTTGTATGTTCAGATGTCGTCTCATGATTAGATGAGGACCCAGCTAAGATGCAAGAAGTCTTAGAACTAAAAAGAGACTCAAGCACAGCTTGAGATGCAAGCTATGAACAGATGCAAGTTCAGCTTGAGATGACAGAACAGCTTGAGACGTCATCTCAAGGTCAGACGTAGAAGGATGAGATCTTAGCACAGATGCAAGAAAAGTAAGTCAGACTCTGAACAAAAGCAAGAATTCAAGCTCTGCTGAGAAGACAGAAAGTAGAGTCAGCATGAAGACAAACAAGGACACAAGGACACTGACACAGTACCTTAAAGACTGAAAAGTTGTTGTCTGCCTACTGTAAAGACTGTGCCTACTGCTGTACCCTCCAACGGACTATAACGGCCATATAACGGCTAGTTTCTCAAGTCGTGATATAAAAGAGACATTATCAAGAGCTGAGAAGTGAGAGAGACTGCCTACACTTCCGTGAAATCATTAAGCATTTTATCACATCTCAACAGACATCTCAAGTGTATCTACCAGCTGTCTGAGCACAGACACATCTCATCTTGAGTGAGACGTCCTGAAGAGGCTGTAAGAATACTTGTATTGACTGGTTTGTCAATAGTGGAAAATCTCACAGGTTGTGGGGACTGGACGTAGCCCAAGGAGTGGGTGAACCAGGATAAGATCTCTGTCTCTTGTCTCTTACCTTATTCTTATATCTGCTTATCTTGAATCAATTAATACAGCTTGATAACTAAAGATACTATTGAATTGATAATCAAGATAAGACTTTAAACTAAAGTCTAGATAAAGATCTTTACCAAAATTGATAAACTCCATCTTGTCTTAACAGAGACTCCAGGTTAACAAACTTGAGAGCACATCTCAACTATCAATTTTAGTGTGGAATTGCAGGAACAGATTCAGAATGTCTCTATTCAACCCCCCTTCTAGAGACGTTCAGCCAACTTCAGAAACTGCTTGGTTCTCTCAAAGTACATGAGCAAGAACTCTTTGAGGAGGATCTCATCAAAAGGCCCAAATCTATTGCCTTGAAAGTCTCATCCGACAAAGGTAAGAAGGTAAGCTCCTCTCATCAAGTTTAACTTAACTCCTTTCATGATTCAGAAAGCGAAGAATGTAAAGATGATGATGAGATTGTGATGGACGATGACATTGCTTTCATCTCATGAAGAATTAGGCAAATGTGGAGGACTAGAGGTAGTGGAAGAAGAATTCCCTCTAGAAGACCTGAGATCAAGTCAGGAAAGAAGGGACAAGTCATTTATTATGAATGCAACAATCCTGGGCACTTCAAGTCTGAGTGTCCTCAACTAAAGAAAAAAGTCAGGAAGCGCCCCAAGAAAAAGGTCATCATGGCCACTTGGGATAACTCAGAAGAAGAAGACAAGGTGAGGACTCAGCCAATCTCTGCTTGATGGCTGATGGAGACTCATTAGATAAAGAGGTATATGACTTAGACTCAGATCTATCTTATAATGAGCTTAAGTCAGCCTTTGAAAATCTTCTCTATGATTCAAATCTTCTTGCCTCAAAAAGCTCTCTATTGAAATCTAAACTAAATATAGCCTTGGAAAAGGTTAAATTTCTTGAAAAAGAAAAGGAGGATTTGAATCATAAGAATTCTAGTCTCATGTTGTCTCACATAAAACTGTCTGAGCTTGTAAAGACTCAGACTCAAGCTCAGTCTAAGCTGGAGTCAAAAAATTTTTTGATGAAAACCAAAAACTCAAACATCAAAACAGGATTTTAATAGATGACCTAGGAAATTTGTAAAAGGAACTAAAAACTTGGAGAGACTCATTGGGTCGTAAAAGAGTTTTTTTTGATAAAGCTGGGTTAGGCTATTATAAGCCTGTTAATGAAGTTTGGTACAAAAGTTTTTTTGTTCTAGCTAGAAAACGTAAAGAGAGATGTTCTTGTTGTAGCAAATTTGACCATAAGACTTTAGTTTTCTATATGAGACAAGTAGCAATCAAGAAGAAAGTGTCTAACCATACAAGACCCAAATACAAGTGGGTACCAAAAACTCAATCTCATTATGACACAGACATGCCTGGCAGCAGCCAAATCCAAGAACATGTGGGTGCTGGACAGCAGATGTTCAAGACACATGATAGGGGACAAAAGCAAGTTCCTGTCACTTGAAGAGAAGGCATCTGCAGTTGTCTCTTTTAGAGACAACAGCCAAACTCAGATCAGAGGCAATGGTAAGATTGATAAGACAAACTCAGCTTAGATTGAAAATGTTTACTCTGTTAAAGGATTGAAACATAATCTTCTTAGTATAAGCTACCTTTGTGACAATGGTTATCATGTTAATTTCCAACCTACCTTTTGTGAGATCATAGACTCCAAGACTGGAAAATCCATTTTCTTTGGAAAACATAATAAGAATCTTTACTCAGTCTCTCTTGAGAGTCTATCAGATCTCACCTGTCTTGTGTCTCATGACAATGAAAAATGAATTTGGAATAAAAGAGTTGGACACATTAACATGAGAACCATAGGTCAACTTGCAAACCAAAGTCTTGTCAAAGGTATTCCTAAGATCAAGTTTGACAAAGACTTAGTCTGTGAGTCATGCATTAAGATCAAGCATGATATGACCAGTTTCAAATCCCAGAAACATGTTAGTGCCACTAAGCCTCTGGAATTACTTCACATAGACCTCTTTGGACCAACTAACACAATCAGTTTCAGTGGTAAAAAGTATGGGTTTGTAATTGTTGATGGCTTTTCCAGATTCACATGGGTTCTATTCCTATCTCAGAAGGATGATTCTTATGATAACTTCAAAACCATTTGTAAATAGATCCAATCTGAGAAAGGATATGAAATTGGTACAGTTAGGAGTGACCATGAAGGAGAGTTTGAGAATGCCAAGTTTAAAGAATTCTTTGACAAACATGGCATAACTCAAAACTTCTCCTGTCCTAGAACACCCCAACAAAATGGTGTAGTTGAAAGAAAGAATAGAACTATTCAGGAAATGGCAAGAACCCTACTTTGTGACTCTAGAGTTGAAAAATACTTTTTGGGCTGAGGCTGTAAATACCTCTTGCTACATCATCAACAGAGTCACCATAAGAAATTTTTTTAACAAAACTCTATATGAATTATGGAAAGGGAGAAAGCCTTCCATTTCTTACTTTCATGTGTTTGGATGAGACTGTTACATCTTAAACACCAAAGATTCCTTAGGAAAATTTGATACAAAATCTGACAAAGGTATTTTTCTTGGTTATTCCTTAACCTCTAAAGCTTACCGTGTGTTTAATTTAAGAACTAGAACTACTGAAGAATCTATGCATGTAGTGTTCAATGAGATTCGGGCATGCAATCAAGTGAAACTTGAAGAAGAAGTAGATGGGATGATGAATAACATGAAAATATCAGAAAAAGAAGAAGATGGCAAGAAGAGGCTCACTTCAGATTATAAAGACAAATGTCAAGCTCAGACTGAGACTGGGAGACCGCCTCAGCCTGAGACTCTGAGGAATGAAGACAAAGGTCAAATTGAGACTGAATGCGCATCCCATGTGATATCTGAGATTCAGCATCAGCATGCATCAGAAATGTGATAAGTGCTAAATTAATGATAAATTTCTATATAATTACAACACTTATCAAGGGCAAAATGTTAGATTTATTCCCCAAATTACCTATTTTTAGTTTAAATTACAGATCTTCTAAATATTTAATTCAAATTTGAATTTGATTCTATTTTGATCAGAAATTTGTTGATTTTGCAAATTAACATGAAAGTCTTAAATGAAGAAACAAGATAACATTTATTTGAAGAAAGAATTTGTAGATAAGATTCTAAATAGCAGCAGATCAAGATAAAATCAGCAATTATTTGGATAAAGATTCTGAAGATAAAATTCTCAATTCAAATTGAAGATAGAATCAGCACAAGATCAAGCAAAAAAGAGGAAAATAAGGAAGGCATAGCAGACAAAGATAAGATCAGGAAGAGATCAAGCTGAAAAAAAGGAAATTAGGAAAAGCAGAAACGGTGAGCTGCACTCCACCTGTGCTGAGCGCAAGTGGAGCGTAGGAATTAAAATACCATTCTGTTTCCTAAGCTTCATCTACGTTGAGCGCAGGTTGGAGTGCAGGAATACAAAAACAAATTTCCAATAAGAGTTCCAACAAGATTCTTTCCGAATTTCAGATAGTTTTCCAACTTCTATTTAAAGGACCTTTTGCACAGATCAAAGAGGAGACGGCGGAGCAGAGCTGGAGCTAGAGAAAAGTGTGACAATTTCTTGATTGGTTTGTAATGGCTACCATGCGTAGCTAAACTCTCCGATAGGATTGAATGTAGTCGATTCAATCCCCAATTATATTTGAATTCTCTTTGCTATTTATGAATCCTTGCTTTTATAATATTGGTGTTTTTAATCTGTTCTTAATGCTTAGCTTCCGCCTTTGTGCCGGAGTTATAGGATGATTTTATAAGGCGCACTGAGAGGTGGTTTTATGAAATTAGTAGCGAGTTTTGGGGAGCCTAGACATAGGAAACTTGAATTCTGATTTGTAAAAACACTCAATTCGTGACTGTGGAGACCAGGGTGAATTGATAGCTTAAACAAATAGATCTTTAACCCGGGATAGTTTACCACTGTGGAGACCAGGGTAGATTATTTCTGAGTATTTCATATTTGTGGAGACCTTTGTGAAATAACTTTAATTTGTGCTTCAATATTATAATTGCATATTTGTAAATATCATTGGATTTCAAATACGAAAGGGGTGCGATAGGCGAAGTTCAATCCTAGTTCTAGTAATTACTCTACCTCATCTCAATTTATTTCTTTTTATTTACTATTGCAATCTACATAAACAACAACCATATTCTCTCACTTGATAAGCGTGATCACTAGGATTTATAATTGAATTGTTCCCTATGGATACGACAAACCCCTTTTACTTACTATTATACTACTGTGATTTTGGTACGCTTGCCAGAATTTCAACAAGTATTTTTTGGCGTTGTTGTCGGGGAACGGTGTCTCAATTTTAAATTCTTGGTAGGTCTATCCTATCAAGTTGTATATATTTTATTTTTATTTTAATTTTTATTAGGATTTTTAGGATTTTTTATTTTACTCTTCTCTCACCCTTGTGCAAGTTTCTTGATTTATGCTCTTGCGAGGACAGGTGTCCCGAAATCAATTATTGTTTGATTCAGAAATAGAAAGGATATCCAGGAGGAACAGGAGCAGAAATAGAAGAAGAAGACAAGGGAGAAATCAAATTGAAAACAAAAATATGGCTGCAGAACAACAACAAATTCCTCAAAGAAGAGTGTTAGGAGACTATATCATTGACCAAGGGCCTCGATATTTTTTAAGCATTGTTGTACCAGTTACTGCAAAATCTTTAGAGATGAAGCCGCACATTTGAGCCTCATTAGTGCCCACCAATTTACAGGATTGGATCATGAAGATCCCCATACTCATCTTTCTACCTTCTATGAATTGATTGGTATTATGGGTTTTGAGGAAGGTGATTTGGAATCTGTCTATTTACGATTGTTTCCTTTTTCTTTAATAGGTAAGGCAAAGGAGTGGCTGAAATCACATCTCAATCAAAGTCTAAATAATTGGAGTGTAGTGGAAGGCAAGTTCCTGAAAAGATTTTTTCCACCATCGCGCTACATTCAAGCTAAGCCAGACATCTCCACATTCAGGCAAGGAGAAGACAAACCATTATGTGAAGCCTGGGAGAGATTCAAGTCCTTACTGAGAAAGTGTCCCAGCCATGGTTTTGAAGACATTGCTCAGCTGAACATCTTCTGCAATCGACTCAGACTCGATTCAAAGTCATTTATTGATGCTGCAGTAAGAGGGACAATTTTGACCGTAGATGCAGAGCGTGCTATTGCAATAATTGATAATTTTGCACAGAATGACCAGCAAGCTCAATATGGGAGACAGGCAGCCCAAAAGAAGGGAATGCTAGAGCTAAATAGCAATGATGCACTTCTAGTAGAAAATAAGCTCATCAAGCGACAACTAGAGGCACTTACCAAGCAATTGGAAACACTTCCTCAGCAATTGCAAGCAGTGCAGTCTCAACCAAGCCAAACCCCACAGTTGATTTGTGATTTTTGCGGAGGCGACCATCCCAATGGTCACTGTTCCTATCAGGATACTCAAACAGAATAGGTCAGCTATATGGGAAATCAAGGAAGGCAAGGTAATTTCTCCAACAACAATCAGTATTCATAAGTATGGAGGAATAATCAAAACAACAACTCTGGCTTGAGACAAGATGGAGGGAACAGGCAAATGCCTTATCAGCAGCAGCAACAAAGTTATCCTTCAGTGCAAGGCAAGCTCTCAAAGATGGAAGAGAAGATTGATGCTTTTATGCAATCTTTTGACGGATTTAAGAAGAATACAGAAGCATCCATCAGACTTTTGGAGACTCAAGATGGCCAATTAGCAAAAGACATGGCAGAGCACAACAAGGGCCAGTTTACAGAAACACTCAAACTAACCCCAAGGAGCAATGCAATGCAGTTACTACTGAAGGTAACTCATCAAAAGAGAGTGATCTAGAAGACAAAATAACATCTGAAGAAAAGTTTCTCACAACAGAGATTGTGCAAAACCTGCAGATGTAACTCTACAACTTGCAAACAAAACCACCCAACATCCATATGGAGTAATTGAAGATTTACCTATAAGGGTGGATAAATTTGTATATGCTGCAGACTTCTTAATTTCTGAAATGGAAGAGGATACTGATGTCCCTTAATCTTAGGACGACCATTCATGAAATCTGCTAAGATGATAGTTGATGTTGATCAGGAAAAATTTCAACTCAGCTCTCAATATGAAAGTATAATTTTCAACTTAGACAGAGGGATTCCCCATCAAGCTGATCCACCAAAGCAATTGAAGGTAGATCCTACTGATGGGATCTGCATCATTCATTCTGAACCAAAACTGCAGAAGGTAAGAAAAAGAGAGGTCATGAATCAAAGAGTATCTGAGCACAAGAAGAAGAAGGTTCCCAATATTCTGAGGAAACCAACAAGAAAGAAGAAGCAGCTAGAAGAATCTATGGTGGAGTTCCGGTTCAAAAAGAGAAAAAGATCAACATCAGATGAGGAAGAAGACAGTAAGGAAAATGATGACAAGACAAGAAGCTGGTACCAAAACTGCAGAAGGTAAGAAAAAGAGAGGTCATGAATCAAAGAGTATCTGAGCACAAGAAGAAGAAGGTTCCCAATATTCTGAGGAAACCAACAAGAAAGAAGAAGCAGCTAGAAGAATCTATGGTGGAGTTCCGGTTCAAAAAGAGAAAAAGATCAACATCAGATGAGGAAGAAGACAGTAAGGAAAATGATGACAAGACAAGAAGCTGGTACGAAGGATGGTTCAGAGCAACAAGAGGTGGAGCAGCTGATTCCACCATTATCCTCCATTTGAAACCACCATGAGTAAAACAGGCGTCGAGCTAAGTGACGTTAAACAAAGCGCTTCTTGGGAGGCAACCCAGTGTTTTATCTTTTTCTTTCTCATTTTGCAAATTTGTTTTTGTGTGTCTTAGTTAGAGTCAATACCTGTTTAGTTTAAGAAATTGATGGGAAGAGGACAAATAAAAATAAGGAAAAGAAATAGAAACACTTTGAATTAGGAAGCAGCAGAAAATAGAAGAGAAAAAGGCATTCTGTTTTCTGCGCTACACTTGCGCTTAGCGCAAGTGAAGCGCAGAATTATCAATTTCAGTTCTGTCTTCTGTGCTTCACCTATGTTGAGCGTAGGTGAAGCACAGCTTCTCGCTCCAGGGAACACTGCAACACGCGTTCCACCTACGCTGAGCGTAAATGGAGCGCAAGTGTCCGCTCCTACATAAATTCGAATTTTGGAGCGTGGAAGGTCATTTTTTACCTTCCCTTAGCCTTCCTTAAGTGATTCTCTCTGTTTCTTTTACCTTCTTTTCACCTTTTTCACTCAAAAACCTCATTCTTTCAACTTCCTCGCACTATTCCAGGTATGTTTTTACTATTTTGAAAAGATTTTACCGATTAAAATCCTTATTTCTCTGTTTCATTGAGCAAACCTTAGGATAGAAAACTTAGGCTCTTAGAATCATATGATTTTAGGATTAATTGTCAATAGGGCCTTAGTATAAAATGTTGATTGTGGTTGTATGCTTGGTGGTGATTTCTGAAATGCTCAGTGAGTTTCTGCAGATTATTCTAGTTGGTAATATGTGTGCGGTAATTGTGTGAAATTTTGCATTCCCATAGCATGAATAATTGTGCATTATTTCATGTCTTAGTGTCATGGTATTTGAGCATAATACTATGTACCATTTAATGCCCTGCTTAGAAGTTTCTTAGGACTTGCTTTAACTGATCACTATAGCTTGCTCTTAAGAAATTGATAAATTGGCATTGGGTATATGGTAGTCAAGATCTTGTGTGCATGAACCTAATAGTGCTTGCTAAATGATTGCTCTGATTTTTTAATTAAGATGGCCACCATGTGTGAATCTCTATGCATGGCTTAATACATTGATCATGAGTTACTATTCTTTATGCATTAGAATAATATTGGTTCTGTTTTAAATCTTGCAAATGGTTCGTTTCAAGACCACCGCTGCACCTGGTTCCTCAAAGAAAGGCAAAGGTGCCAAAAGAGCTCGAGATGTGCCTGAATTCGACGCTCTTAAGTTCAAGAGCCCCCAAGCCTTCGAGGCCTACAGTGCACTGATGAACTGTAACTTCATCAAGGAGAGGCCAGTTGCTTTACAGCCTGGAGAGTTTGATGACTTCTTGGATGAGATTATTAGGCGGCGTTGGAGGCGCGTTGCAGAGTCGGACCGATACTTTCAGCCAGAGCTTGTCAGAGAGTTTTATGCCAACGCCATTGGAGACCACGGAGTTGATGTACACAGACGGTCCTATGTGAGAGGATGATGGGTTTCTTATGATCGCAACGCGATCAACACTTTTCTGGGAGGACCTGGACCTGATGATGAGGAGATGATGCCCTGCCAGTACCATGCACTGGTAAATGAAGTAGGCATCAACGGAAATGATCCCTTAAACACTAGGACTGCTGAGTGTCTATGTTTGAGGGGGCGCACCTTTGAGAGAAAGGCTTACAGGAAGGCTGCCATGATCTACAGGAATGACATATAGGCCATTGCCCGTAAGTTGACAGTTTTGGTGTTGGCTAACATCCAACTCACCAACCACGTTTCAGATATCATCATGCCAGTAGCACATCTCATCTATTGCATCTTGACTGGGCAGGACGTTGACATTACCAAGGTGATATCTCATAACATATTCATGATGGCATCCTCTGTTGGGTGACGGAGTGCATAGTCCCAGATCAGCCTAGGATTCCCTTATCTCATCACTGCTCTATGCCACTTCCAGGGGGTTGAGGTGTTCCCCACTGAGCGTATCAAGACCCCTATGACTAAGGGGTACATTGAGGCTAACTGCATCCCTGATGAGGAGCAGCAGCAGCCACCAGCACCAGAGCAGCCACCAGCACCACAGCAGTAGCAGCCACCACCAGCAGACGCGCACATCCCATTTTGGGCTCAGCACATCATCTCTCAGAACTCTGCTCTTCACAGAGCAACAGTTCATCTTCAAGAGTACCATTATCTGACTCGACCAGACCCCTACCCAGGCATGTTACCTGCTCAGTTCAGAGATTATTTGCAATGGCCTGGGGACAGGCCTATTGTACCGGGAGACGGAGGAGCAGCTACTGATGGAGCTGATGCTGAGGATAATGATGATATGGAGAATGATGAGGATTGATTTTGGTGTTTTCTTTTCTTTTTCCTTTCATTTTTCATTCTTTCTTTCTTTTTCTTTAATTGGATATGTACTGTATCTGATATTACTGACATATTATTCCTATGCAGTATGGATTCCAATATGTTTATTGTTGCCTTAGGATTTAGTTAATTATTTTAGTAATTTAGGATTTTAGGAAATAGGGATTAAAGGAAATAAATTTAAAATCTCAAAGTTAGGCAGTCTAACTAACTAAATTAGGAAAGAAAAAGGAATTTTGTGATTGAATCCATAATCAGTCAGGATTAGGATATTATGCAGGAAAATATATCAGGGTAGTTAATTAATTTCAATAAGTGAATTCATCAAGGAAATGAGCCAAAAAGCCAGTGAGTTGTGAGACCAAACACTTGATATGAGAGCTTTCACTGTTGTCAACTGCTATTGCTTGAGTTTTTGGATTTTATTCTGCACATGAAAAATATGGAAGTGATAAAGGCAAATTTGTGATTATAAATTTGGAAGTTTTTGGATTTTATTTTGGTAACCCATTTGATCTTTAATGTTTCTTTTCTTACGCACCCCAACCAATATTAATGTCTATATCTTGTCCCTTTTACACTTGGGATAGAGAGCAAAGGTGCAGTTTGGTAAAATAGGTGAATTGGTTGGTTACTTGAAAGTGAATTTGAAGCAAAACAAAAGCAGGCACAAGAAAGCAAAGTGAGTCACTCCCTCAAGAATGAAAAAGAAAAAACAAAAAGTGAATAAAAAAGGGAGTGAACCACCAATCAAAGAGAAGAGGCCAGCTGAATAATGCAAATCAAGAATGAAATGGAGAATGGAGAGAAAGTTCAAGAAAGAAATTCAAAAATTAGCTCTCTATTCCATTGTTTCTTTGCATATTCAGAAAAACCATGAGTTCTTGATAGCCCAGCCTCATTACAACCCAAGAAAGACCTTTTGATCCATGTTGACCATGTGCATGTCTATTAACCAGAAATGACTATCAATTTTAGTTGTTCAACTACCGTGAAAAAATTGAGGGAAACACTTACCCGTGAGCATGAGAGAATTCCTTGATTTATCACTTATTGTTTTGATTGCTACTTTTGAAAAAGTTTGAGTGTATTTATATCCTGTTCTGATTGAGTCTTGGAAATATTACTTAATTCTGATTTTCAATCTGATATTTGGAAAGTGACAGCTGCCTAGCAAGAGGAGATGAAGTTATTTCCTTACTTAATGACAATCTTGACAGGGGATTGAATTCATTTGATTGCAAAAGGTTTTCTTGCTTGAAGACAAGCAAGAAGCTAAGTTGGGGGGAATTTGATAAGTGCTAAATTAATGATAAATTTCTATATAATTACATCACTTATCAAGGGCAAAATGTTAGATTTATTCCCCAAATTACCTATTTTTAGTTTAAATTGCAGATCTTGTAAATATTTAATTCAAATTTGAATTTGATGCTATTTTGATCATAAATCTGTTGATTTTGCAGATAAACATGAAATTTTTAAATGAAGAAACAAGATAGCATTTATTTGAAGAAAGAATCTGCAGATAAGATTCTAAATGGCAGCAGATCAAGATAAAATCAGCAGTTATTTGGATAAAGATTCTGCAGATAAAATTCTCAATTCAAATTGAAGATAGAATCAGCACAAGATCAAGCTAAAAAGAGGAAAATAAGGAAAGCGTGGCAGAAAAAGATAAGATCAGGAAGAGAACAAGCTGAAAAAGAGGAAATCAGGAAAAGCAGAAACGGTGAGTTGCGCTCCACCTGTGCTGAGCGCAAGTGTAGCGCAGGAATTAAAATACCATTATGTTTCCTACGCTTCATCTACGCTAAGCGCAAGTTGGAGCGCAGGAATACGGAAACAGATTTCCAATAAGAGTTCCAACAAGATTCCTTCCAAATTTTAGATAGTTTTCCAACTTCTATTTAAAGGACCTTTTGCATAGATCAAAGAGGAGACGGCGGAGCAGAGCTGGAGCTAGAGAAAAGTGTGACAGTTTCTCGATTGGTTTGTAATGGCTACCATGGGTAGCTAAACTCTCCGATAGGATTGAATGTAGTCGATTCAATCCCAAATTGTATTTGAATTCTCTTTGCTATTTATGAATCCCTTCTTTTATAATATTAGTGTTTTTAATATGTTCTTAATGCTTAGCTTTCGCCTTTGTACCGAAGTTATAGGCTGATTTTATAAGGCGCACTGAGAGGTGGTTTTATGAAATTAGTAGCGAGTTTTGGGGAGCCTAGACATAGGAAACTTGAATTCTGATTGGTAAAAACACTCAATTCATGACTGTGGAGACCAGGGTGAATTGATAGCTTAAACAAATAGATCTTTAATCCGGGATAGTTTATCACTGTGGAGACCAGGGTAGATTATTTCTGAGGTATTTCATATTTGTGGAGACCTTTGTAAAATAACTTTAATTTGTGCTTCAATATTATAATTGCATATTTGTAAATATCATTGGATTTCAAATACGAAAGGGGTGCGATAGACGAAGTTCAATCCTAGTTCTAGTAATTACTCTACCTCATCTCAATTTACTACTTTTTATTTACTATTGCAATCTACACAAACAACAACCATATTCTCTCACTTGATAAGTGTGACCACTAGGATTTACAATTGAATCGTTCCCTGTGGATACGACAAACCCCTTTTACTTAATATTATACTGCTGTGATTTTGGTATGCTTGCCAGAATTTCAACAAAATGCCTAGAAGTTGGATACTTGTTCGATCTCTTCTAAGAGATCAGATCTTTGGGGAAACCTTAGACAAAGTTAGAACAAGATCCTCTATCAGAAACAATGAGAGCATGACGACCCTTTTGTCTGAAGCAGAACCCAAAGACATTCAAGAAGCTCTAGATGATAAGTCTTGGGTAAAGGCCATGGAAGAAGAACTGAGCCAATTTGAGAAGAGCAAAGTCTAGACTCTTATCCCTCGCCCTTCACACCAATCTATGATTGGCACTAGATGGGTGTTTCGCAATAAGATGAATGGAAAAGGGAAAGTTATGAGGAACAAGGCAAGACTGGTGGCTCAAGGGTTCAACCAACAATAAGGTATAGACTATGATGAGACCTGTGCTCCAATAGCCTGATTTGAAGCAATCAGGATCGTTCTAGCATTTACAGCTCACAAAGAGTTCAAGCTCTACCAAATGGACGTTAAGAGTGCCTTCTTAAATGGTATGATTGAAGAGGAAGTTTATATGAGACAACCCCCTGGGTTTGAGAACCCAGAATACCCTGAGCACGTACTGAGACTGAGGAAAGCTTTGTATGGCCTTAAGCAGGCTCTAGAGCTTAGTATGATAGACTAAGCTCATTCCTTGATGAAAATGGTTTCACTAGAGATCAGATTGACACAACTCTTTTCAAAAGGGAGTGTTATAAAGATTTACTCATTGTTCATATTTATGTAGATGATATAATATTTGGATCTACTAATGAATCTCTTTGTCAAGATTTCTCAAGTCTCATGCAAGGTGAGTTTGAAATGATTATGATGGGTGAGCTAAGGTTCTTCCTAGGCTTACAAATCAAACAACAAGCAGATGGAATTTTTATTCATCGAGAAAAATATGCTAAATATTTGTTAAAGAAATTCAAGATGGAGGATGCCAAGCCCATGAAGACACCCATGCATCCATCAACTCAGATTGATAAAGACGAGCATCGTAAGCCCATCTCAGATAAGCTCTATAGAGTTATGATTGGATTTCTCATGTATCTCACTGCTAGCAGACCTGATCAATATGTTGTTGGGATATGTGCAAGATATCAATCTAATCCTAAAGAATCTCATCTCTCTGCTGTGAAAAGAATTTTTAGATACTTGAGTGGTTCTACTGATCTTGGTCTCTAGTATGAAAAGGGTTTTAGGTTTGATCTCATAGG
The DNA here is from genome assembly GCA_026901365.1 of Sesbania bispinosa. Lineage (NCBI taxonomy): Eukaryota > Viridiplantae > Streptophyta > Magnoliopsida > Fabales > Fabaceae > Sesbania > Sesbania bispinosa. The sequence continues at coordinate 1,545,991 of QLOH01000183.1, forward strand.
GTATAGTGATGTTGACTTTGTTGGAGATAAAATGGACAGAAAAAGCACAAGTGGAACCTGCCAATTCCTTGGAAAGTGTATTGTGTCTTGGTCCTGCAAAAAGCAAAACACCATAGCCCTATCCACAACTGAGGTTAGGTATGTCTTAGCTACTACGTGCTGCAGTCAAGTCTTATGGATCAAATCTTAACTGCTAGATTATGCACTGAGGTACTCGATCTAAAATTCCTATTCTACATGATAAAAATAGTGCAATCAATCTGGCTAAGAATCCCATTCATCACTCAAGATCTAAACATATAGATAAAAAACAGCACTTCATTAGCGACCATGTTCGAAAAGGTAATGTTGAGCTTTTCTTCATTGAAACAAAATATCAGCTTGCTAATGTTTTTACCAAACCCCTTTTGGAATATAGGCTCAATTAAATTATAAAGTTTCTGAACATGAGATCTCTAAGGGAATTAAGAAAATAAGCCATAAAAGTTTTAAGCACAATGTAAGTCAGGGTAAGACTGAGTCCAGACCTAAGACTCAGACTGAGACTAAGACTCATCTTGAGACTGAGCCACATAACAGTAACAAAATCAATCTAATTAATTTGTAATATTATTGGTGAGGGGTTTATAACGACGAGTTCAAGGTAACGGCTAGTTGCCTCAAAAGCTGAACTACTAGTCGTTACCTATTTAATCTTCAACTACCCCCAACAACCTCCTAAAAATTCTCAAGTTGCTTCTCTCCTATTCTTCCCCCTTACTATAAAAATCTCAAACTCTCTCAAACCTCTTACTCACCTCATGTGTATCAAAATCCCAGCAATCAAAAATCCCTCTTTTCATCTCTCATCCTCACCATCATCTCCAAAACTCAATATGTCTACTGATTCATCTGCTTCTTATGGTGCCATCACCTCCATCCAAGAGACACTTACTAGGTCTCCCACTCCTGATCCTAGCACTGACTCAGAATACACTCAAGCTCAATCTCAGCCTCCACCAAAGACCAAGTCACCTCCTAGAAAGTCTACGAGGATAGCTTCAAATGTTGTTTAAACCTCTGCACTCAGACAACCTAGGTCCCCAGCTCACGTGGATCTGACTCAGATTTCCCCTTCCACCAAAGGGAAAGAGAAAATGGTATAGGTTAGCAAGGAGAAGAAGAGACTATCCTTCAAATCAGACCTCTTTGAGAACGACTTGGTGGAAGCCAAGTATACCTGATGTTTTTCTAAAAGGAAGGTGGTTATTGGAAGAATCATCCTGCCTCTGGAACTCAAGAAGCTAAACTGGACATTTTCCCTTACCTTAAGAAGCAAGGCTGGGAAGGCTATCTCAGTTTTTCAGAACCAGTCTACCCGAACCTGACAAGAGCCTTCTACGCATCCTGCTCTAGTGTCAAGGGAGAATCTGAGCTCTCTCCTCACGTGGTGGCACACCTCAAAGGTGTGAAGATGGATATAACTGAAGAGATTCTTTTAAGCATCATCCAAGCCCTAGTCTCAGGGAACCGTCTCTATAATGAAGATCAGTGGTGGAGACTGATAGGGATTCCAACAACTGATGTTGGTGCATCCTTGTTTAGCCAAGCTGAGATTCATCTCTCCTCATCCTCTCTCAATCCTTTTGGGAGATTTTTGTTCCAGCTGGTAGCCAAGGCCATCATCCCTCGCACAGGGACCTTTGATAAGATGTATCCTATTGACCTCATTGGGATGTATCATTTGAAGCATGGAATTTCTTTAAACCTCCCCTATCTCATCCAAAAGAACATGGAGCACACATTCGACAACGTGAAGATGAATGCTTCTCTACCCTTTGCAATGTTGATCACTCGTATCCTCAAGTACTTTAAGGTGGATCTCTCTCTGGCTAATGAATCCAAAGAGAAGAATACCTACTTTTGTAAGTCAAATATTCGAGCTTTAAAGCTTGAAGGAAAGGTCATTCCTCCTCCCACCTTTTCTTTGCCATCCCCTGAATCATCAAAGAAGAAGAAGAAAGTAGCCTCAAGCTCAGCTCAAGCTTCACCATCATCCAAGATGTCCTGTCTTGAGACAGTGACTGAGAAGAAGAGCAAGAAGGAGAAAAAGAAGAGACCCAGAGAGGTACAAGAAGAAGACTTTCAACAGGAGGCAACTGGAGCAATTAAGAAGGATGAGAAAAAGAAGAAGAAAAGGAAGGACAAAGCTTCCGTTGCTCTGGTTCAACATGAATTGGAACCTATTGAGACTGATCTTAGCAAAGTCGTTCAAGAAGACACGCATCAAGGTGAGCCTCTGCCCTTAACTCCTCCAGCTTCACCTCAACTTCCCTCTCCTCCCATGCCTTCCCCCATTACAAGATTGGTTGCTCAAACCCTTACTGACTTGGAGAAAGAATTCTCCAGAGAACCCACTCCAGTAGCTCAGCTAGAGCCTGAGACTGAGACTGAAGGACCGGTCTCAACTGGAGATGGAAGTAGAAAAACTAGAACCCAGGAGCAATGTAAAACCCCTACAGCCTCTTCTACTCGCCAAGCTTCAATGGCTACATCTGGGAAAATCTTTGTTGATTCTCTCTTCCAGTCTTCACTAAGGTTTGATCAATCTGAACCTCTTGCACCTCCTACTCATTCCATACCAACCCATATCTCTGAGTCCATCAATATTTTTCTCAACACTCTACATAAGGAACAACAACAGCAATAGCAAACTCAACCTAGCTCATCATAGGACTCCCAACGCAAAATAGAGAAAGAACTGAAGAAGATTAGGCATAGGCAAGATCCTCTCTTTGAAGGGATGGATCTGATTCTCAAGGCTAAAAATGACTCCAACACCTATCATCATCAGGTCTATCAACATCTCTCCAGCCTGCCTCCTCTTCCTTATGTTCCTCAATTTGTACCACGCCCTGTTGAGTCCCCATCAAGCTCCACTTTGTCCCCTGCCAAATAGTTCTTCACTCTTATTTTTTTATGTTGGCAAAAGAAAGAGTAGAGTAGGTTAGTTTGTAGGGTAGAGCTTAGGATTTTGATTGCCCATCTTAGCTTGTTACTTGTTTTGTTTTCAATTTGCTTTTTAACAATCCAGAATAATGTAATGATTTATAATTAATCATTAATGACAATATGTTCTGTTGTTTTGCACACGTTTCCTCTATGTCAAATATTTTATATAAGCAAAACTTAGTTTTAAGCATAACACACACAATCTCTTCTAGGGGATCAAGCTAAGACTGAAGTATCTAAGACTTAGGGGGAGTTAAGAATTGAAGGGGAGTTTAAAATCTTTCAAATATTGCTTAAATTTTAGATAACCAAAAGCTTCACAAACTTAGAGGTTTGTCATCATCAAAAGGGGGGAGATTGTTGAGACAAGCTCATTCTCTAAGGGTTTTAATGATAACGAACCTTAAGGGAACATGTAAGTGCTCTTGGTATATCTAAGATTTATTTGTTGAACTAACTGTGTGTTGAGACTGTGTAGCTCTTAGACTACACTTTGCAGGTCTTAAGTTCTAAGAAACAATGAAAAGATATAAGGATCAACTAAGATTCAGTTTGAATATAAAAGCCAAGGCAAAGCACAAACAACAACGTTTCACTGAGCCACCATCAGGAAAGACTCGGTCTAAGCATGACAAAGAAGCACCTTGAAATATGAAGCTGAGCACAAGACAAAGCAAGAGTCAAGCTAAGACTGACCAAGCTCAGATTCATAGGTTAGACTGAGACCCATACTTACCAACTAAGACTGAGACTCATATCCATGCACTCAAACTCAGACCAAGCACCATGAGCAAGTCAACACAAGTACGCTGACACAACTGAACCACAACAGAATCCAAGTACAACAATCTCTCTCACCTGCAACGGTCATAATAACAGCTACCTGTCGCAACCTATAAAAGGAAGACTATCTGTCACTGTGCACTGTAAGAGACAATACTGTAAAATCCAGAAAAGCTCAGTCTCAGTGAATCTCAACTATCATTTGTCTATCATTATTTGTAAAACAATCATCTCTTTCATCTAAGCTCTGTTCTATAACTCCAAGAGTGATTGTAACTAGCTAAGCTCACTGTGTATACGTACTTTGTACGTAGTAGCTAGACCAACCTAATCTCATTCAATCTCACCCAGTCTTAGCTAAGCTAGAAGTTGCCTAAGCCTAGTGTGAGCAAGTGTAAGCCTAGAGAGGCACTGTAACAAGAATACTCAGACATGAGCCTGAAGAGGCAGAAGATAGAATACTTGTATTTGACAGATTGTCATAGTAGAAATCTCACAAGTTTGTGGGGACTGGACGTAGCCCAAGGTGTGGGTGAACCAGGATAAATTTGTATGCATCTTTCCTTATCTTTGTTGCTTACTATAACATATACAACTATCTGAATCTCAACGTAATTCGTGCAACATAAGTAACTGACTTAAAAGGAATATTGCTAAGCACTCAGTCTCACCTTTACTCATATCTATCTTAGTATAACTTAAGCTTTGATAACATTTGTTTTATAAGTCAATCTGAGATTCCAAGCCAATAAGCTTGAGAGCCAAGCTCAGATTGATCTTGAGTTTTCAGGACCGAATTTGAAGTCTCTATTCAACCCCCTCTTCTAGAGATATCAAGCCAACTTCATACCCTCCAATCCTACTACTCCAACTTTCCCTAAGTGTGGCAAGGGCCACAAGGATGAGTGCTTGTTGGGTCAGAAGAAATGTTACTACTGTCATGAGGCAGGTCACATGGTTGGGGAGTGCTCGAAGAAGAAGAGGAGTCAATCCAAAGCCCAAGCTACTGGGAGGGTCTTCACCCTTAGTGGGGAAACAACATCTAAGGTCAATAACCTGATGCAAGGTATGTGTACTCTGAATGAGACTCCTTTGGTTGTATTGTATGATTCTGGGGCAATCCACTCATTTATTGCTTATGTGATAGTAGGAAGTGTACGGATCTAGAATTGAGCAAAAACAACCGATTAGAATTGAAAATTAACCCAAAAATAGTAGCTGGGCAGCAGCTAGTTTGCGCAATAAAATGAGATAAAATGAAAGAAAAAGTGGAAGAGGAAGAAGAGGAATGGACGCCACTGAAGAAGGCAACCCCCACAGTAGATAAGTTCCAGTGCTAGACACCACTGATTCAGGAGAATCAGATAAGTCTCTGGTTGGTTTGAGCAAAACCACCAAGCCTTCTCTACTCACACTTGAGGAGGAATTTGGGCATAATGCCTTTACTATTTCTTTAAAGTTGTGAAATACAAGAGAGGAGCCTCCTATTTATAGGAGCAAGGGGGCGGTCAAAATGGAAGGGAAAAAGAGAAAATAAAAGATGAGTGAAAAAGCTCTCCTAGTGGGATTTGAACCATGATCCCAAGGCTAAGTAGCTAAGCCAACTCCTAAGCCATTAATCCCACCAATTTAGCGCCCAACTTAAGAAGAAAAAGGGAAAATTACAATCATGTCCTAATTACAAAATTAATCCTAATTATTTATATAATCCTTCCTAATTAAGATGAAATCTTCTTGTTTACTTGGTCAAGGGTGGTCAAAGGTTGACCATGGGAGGGTTGACCAAAACATGGTTTACCAAGGCTTGGTCCAACTCCATGTGCCCAAGTCAGGCCCGGCTCCCCTTCAGCTCCGCTGCCAGCTCAGAGTTCCATTAGCAATTGCCATCATTCCCTCCCCCTTAGAAAGGATTTGACCTCAAATTTGAAAGATCAGAAAGAAGCCATGAGAAGAAGAGGAACGGGGGTAGAAAGAAGGAGATGGATGACTAAAGTAGCAAGTAAGAAGATACTTCCCTTAGTCTTGGGAGAGTACAGTTGGACGTCCACAAGTTGAACATCTTCCTTGAGCCTAGACAACAAAAAAGAAGACCCATAAGTATTATTCCCAAGCAAGCAATTTGTAGGCTCATAACAAAAATACTTGGGGATCATAAAGATTAGCAAAAGAAATACATAGGATGTGAACAAGAGGTAATTGAGATAAGGGTTAGAAAACTCCCTCAATGAAGATTGAACCATCTTGTCCATGTACTCTGTGGATTTAGATCCTGGATCAAAGACTAATCTTTTGAAGCCCTCCCTTGCAAGTAAGACAAGTAAATGGTCACGGAGAAGGCTTAGGAAATAAATTACACACAAGTACAAAATATGTTTCAATGTGCGATATCCATCAAAGTATTCTATACTATGTTCCCAAATAAATGCACATGTGAAACTATGTGGCATAAATATCTTAATATTTTTCAATAACATCCCAACATTTTTATTGAACATAACACATGCGTCTTGAGTATGATTGTCAAAAGGATGGTGCATATGTTCATGCCATGAGGTATTCATGCAAGTTTCTTCAATAGGCATATCCATTCTAATGCACTCACTCAAGTAATATGACACTGTTTGAATATTATCATATGTGTTCATGTAAGGCGAAACATCAAAAGAATCACATTGAGCAAGCATACTCTGAAGCATATCATCAAGTGAAATGGATGTCAAACAAGTTTTCTCATATGTGATAGCTTCATCTAAATTTTTATCCTTTTTACTAACTAGTTCAAGAGCATAATACACATCTTTATATGAAAATATTATTTAAGGCCCAAAATGTGTATGCAATTTATAAACACAAACCAAAGGTACACGCATATTCAATCCAACTTTGTTATCATTCCTATCATGCAATCTAAATTGAGGAATTGACTAAACATGCGTAACACCCTCATTCCGTAACGGGTATTACTTGACTAACTCAGTTAAGATTTGTTAATTAATCTTTTAAGGAAGTGAGGAAAAATTGGTGATACTTTTTTTTAAGCATCATCTTTGATTAGTAAATCATAATTGGAATAAAACAAGAAGAAACATATTAGTACTGGAATTATCATTTCGTTACTATTCAAAATTACAACGAAAATAATGTACATCTAAGTTGAGGTTTTAGTATATTACATTACAAAAAGAAAGTAGACTTTCTATCCGGCTACGACCTATCTTTACTGTATGATGCTACTTATATATATCCCTAAACACTACGAACTGACTCATCAAGATCCGATTCAACCTGAATTCCATGTCTATCTTCAAAACAAAGTGCATCCCTCCAGAGTCCATGCCCTTTTAGGTACCAAAAGAGTGACAGACAACGAAAAAGAAAGACAAGGGGGTGAGAACACTTTACATGAACTCACTTAACGCAGGATATAATGACTAAAGTAAACAGATATAGGAATTAATGCAATTCATACAACATTAAACCCAATCATTCACATAGAGGGTCACAACATCATAAAATTACGTGATATGCTCATGCAATGCAAGCAACCATGTCATTTACCAAGGATTTCAAACGACTACCATGTACCATGCAATGCATGAGGGCCCGGGAAAATCACCACCACAGTGCACACAGCAACTGCACGACCTATATGGACAACGTATCAGGAGTTAGAGTCTGTACTAGCCCGGTACTAAGAGCCTTGCTCATATATTTTCTTTTGGCCAAATTTTCTTTTGTGAACCTTCCAGACAATCTCAACTGACCCCGCAACCTTGAGAGCGACAAACATAGTCAAGTTTTATCCCCATGAACTCGACAGTAGGGAGCTAGCCTACGTCCCCTGATGTTCAGTCTAGAACTCAACTATCCTTAGGGATGGCGTCCCTTTCAGGACCTGCTGGAGTTCTTTGCAAAACCCAATGCACCAATCCCAACCAGTTTCACACTGTACCAAAGTGTCACTGCCATATTAGGTCGTAAGGTTCCCAACCTTAGATATCATCAATGCTTTAGGATGCATGTCATACATTCAGTGCTTCTCAGCATACATAGTCCTTACTAGCAAAGCCCATTGAATCTTTCCACGTAACCACTCCCCGCGGCATGATACCGATTCAATGTCTTTCCTTCGCAAGGAAAACCAAACAATGCTTTCTCACCACACACAGTCCTTACTGGCAAAGCCCATTGAACCCTTCCACGTAACCACTCCCCGCGGCACGGCACCGATTCAATGTTTTTCCTTCACAAGGAGAACCAAACCCCATCTCGGGTTAACCCGCACTCTCTCACTAGGCTTCTCAAGTCTTATGCAAGAAGAGTGTGTTCGTTATAAGCTTTTATGGTAAGTTGTATTCATTCGTCTTTAAGACTAATGATCACTTTAACTTAAGTCCTATAGCTTACTAAGGCTTATGGTTGTGTCTTATGAATAGTGCTACACATCTTATGTATATGATTAGGGTTAAGTCTAGAAATATCTTTCTTAGGCATTACCTTAACTTAATTGAGTCTATCTTTCCCTTTATGAAAGCTTAATATGTTTAAAAACTCTTAATTAACCAATTAGGGTTAGGTTTAATCCTTAATTATGGTTAATCTTCCTTAATTAGGCTATAATTCAGGCTAATCTTTCTTAATTAAGTCTTAATCTTTACTTAAGATCCTAATTAACTTTTGATCATCCTTAATCTCTTTTCTAACCATGGATTAGACTTGTGATTAAATTTAATTAAGGTTAATCATAATTAATTAGTCTTTAATCATCATTAAGTCTTAATCATATTATTAACACCTCATTAATGATTAACGATTAAGATTAATCTATGATCTTGGATGATTAGGACTTGATTAGGTTAAGCCTTGATTAGGATTAGGATTAGGGTTAACCTTAATTAATTCTTCCTTGATCTATGAACTTAAGTGAATTGGATTAGTGGGCTTACTAAACTTAAATTTGAGTCTTGATCTTTATGGGTAGGATTAGAATTGAAGCCCAACACTAATCCAAGCCCAATGTCCATTCATTATTTTTTTTTTGGCCTTATGGTGAGTTTTATGAGTTTTTTTTAAGGTATTGAGCCTAAAATAAAGGCCTAATGGTTAGGTAACTCATAAGGGTCCATTTTATTAAGTTTCTACCAAGTAACATGAGTTTTATGGTGACTTTAACATAGGTTTATTTTTTTACCCAAATTTGATTTATCATTTTACAATGGAAGTTGTCATCTTTTACCCTTACTTGTTACTTTAAGTTTTTAAACCTTTTTAACCCATTGGGCTACTAAGGCCCATAAACATGCCAACACCAATTTCATCAACTTTTCAAGATCAAACTCATCCACTTCAAGAACACCATCAAGAACATCAAGAACACTCATCAACATTCAAGAACACCATGAATTCCACCAAATTTCAATAAATTCTCAAAAAATCTAAAACTCAAGTATGATGTTCTACAATCACCATAAAATAATAATATCATGTTATTTCATCGAAACATACCAATCTTCATAGAAAAGTTCATATTTTCACACATAGCCAAAAGTTCCATTTTCATGATCAAATCAAGCAAACAATTTTCTAACTTCAAATCACAACTTGCATGCATCTAAAATCATCATACTAACACATTTCAATCATCAAATAAATTTTCAAAACATGCATGCACACTCAAGGGAGCTTGGCCGAACCCTATTTCAAGAAAAATAGGTTCCAACAACAAAATGATAGCTTGCATGCACTTAGAATCAAAACATCAACACGTTTCAACCATCAAATAATTTTTAGCGACATGCAACCACATCCAAGCAAGCTTGGCCGAACCATTTCTCAAGGGAAATAGGTTCCAACATTCATTTTCAAGGTAAGAAAAAGGAAAAAGGGAAAAGGATCAAGGGTCACCCTTTACTCTAGCCACCAATCCTACTAGAGTTCAAGGTTCTCCCCCCTTTACCTAATGGAACCAAGCTTTCAACAATGGAGAATGATCTTTGAGAAACTCCACCAACTCCAAAGATTTTCCCCTCTTTAAGTAAAGGGTGAAGGCTAAGATTTTTGAGTTAAAGGTTCAAAGTTGGAACCTTTAACAAAGTGAAAAGGAAGAAGATGGAGAGGAGAGGAAGAAGAAGTCTCGGTTGTCTTGGAGAAAAATGAAGAGAGAAAAGTGGTTTTGCATGTAATGTGAGAAAGAATTGGCAAAGTGTAAGGTGGTGCATGACAAAGTAAGGCTTTTACTCACTTTTTGACTTTAGGAAGTGTGTAAAACAAGCTAAGGTGACTCTCCCACATGCTCACGGTTTTGGGTGGGTTTAAGTGAGGGATTTTGCTAAAATGTTGCAGAATTTTCTGATTCAAATCAATGGTATTTTGGTCATTTTCCAAAAAGTGGAGGGGTAAAAAGGTAATTTCGCACCAAAATTCCCAAAAATTGCCAAAAATTCTAGAAAAATTCCTATAATTGTCCTAACCTATTTTAAGCCTAAGAATGTGATTAGAACTCAGTTCTCACTTAAACTCTCTTATTTCCCGATTTTCCCAGTTCACACACACATACAGTCAAATTTCAACAAGAGCATGCAGATAGAAAAATTGTGGTGTTACACACAAAAATTCTATAAAGTTATAAATAAATTTTTTAATCCACTTTTAAGGTCCAAAGTATATTTTCCATATTATTCCACGAATTTTCATATGTTGGTTAGGGTTACACTGCTAACCAGGGGCATTTTGGTCTTTTTGCCCAAAAGTGCCAGAAAAATTCTAAATTAATTTCTAAAATGCATTATTAATTATAATAAGACCATTTTGTGTGTTCTAAATGTTCTATTGTTATTCAGGGGAGGATTTCTGTAGTTGATTTGATTTGTCTACCTTTGAGAGGTATGGATATTATTTTGGGAATGAACTGGTTATCTTCCAATCAGGTTACATTAGACTGTTTCAATAAAAAGGTTATATTTCCTCCTTTTCCTCCTCCTGTGAGGGAGAGACCCCCTATGCTTTTGTCCAGTATCACCCAGGTTAACCAATGTCTTAGTGATGGAAGTGAATGTTTTAATTTGTTACTCTCCTCAACTCTAGAATCAAAAATAGATTTAAGCAGTGTAGCTACGGTTAGGGAGTTCCAAGATGTTTTTCCTAGTGAAGCTTTAACCTTACCACCGGATCGAGAGTTAGAGTTTACAATAGACTTAGTGTCGGGTGCGGGACCCATCTCTAAGGCTCCATATAGGATGTCCCCACTAGAACTGAATGAACTTAAAACTCAACTAGAAGATCTTATAGCCAAAGGGTTCATTAGGCCTAGTGTGTTACCCTGGGGAGCTCTAGTGTTGTTAGTGAAGAAGAAAAATGAGAGTATGAGATTGTGTGTAGATTATAGACAATTAAATAAGGTCACCATTAAAAACAAGTACCCACTTCCTAGGATAGATGACCTTCTAGACCAACTTAGGGGTGCCTCAGTGTTTTCTTAGATCTTAGATCGGGTTACCACCAGATTAAGATTAGAAAGGAAGATATCCCTAAGACAGCTTTTAGGACTAGATATGGGCACTATGAGTATCTAGTGATGTCACTTGGTGTTACTAATGATCCTGTTGTATTCATGGACTACATGAATCGAATCTTCCGACCCTTTTTGGATCAGTTTGTAGTGGTATTCATTGATGACATCTTGATTTATTCTCGTAGTCTAGAAGAACATGAAAATCACCTTAGGACTGTTTTAGAAATTCTGAGAGAAAGAGACTGTTTGCTAATCCTGAAAAGTGTGAGTTTTGGATGGACCGGGTCCATTTCCTAGGGCATGTTATCACTAGAGAGGGGGTATCCGTTGATCCTAGTAAGGTAGAAGCCGTTCTTGAGTGGGAAAGAACTAAGACCGTCACGGAAATTAGGAGTTTCCTAGGATTGGCCGGCTACTACCGGAGATTCATTAATGGATTCTCCCGTTTAGCTTTGCCTCTTACAAGATTGACTCGAAAGGGTCAAGCCTTTGTATGGGACAAGAAGTGTAAGCAGAGCTTTCTAGAACTCAAGGATAAGTTGACCACCGCTCCGGTACTGGCGTTGCCGGATTTGTTTAAGCCCTTTGAAGTGTATAGTGATGCGTCGGGTAAGGGTTTAGGATGTGTTTTGATGCAGGAAAGGAGAGTAGTGGCTTATGCCTCTAGACAGCTGAGGCCTCATGAGGAAAATTATCCTACCCATGATTTAGAATTAGCAGCTGTGGTTTTTGCCCTCAAATTTTGGAGGCATTACATGTTTGGTGTGAGGTTTGAGGTCTTCAGTGATCATAAGAGTTTGAAATATCTCTTTGATAAAAAAGAACTCAACATGAGGCAAAGAAGGTGGATGGAATTTCTTAAGCATTATGACTTTGAGTTGAAGTATCATCCGGGCAAGGCCAATGTAGTGGCTGATGCTCTCAGTAGGAAATCCCTTCATGTATCATCCATGATGGTACATGAAATGAGTCTCCTAGAGGATTTTAGGAACCTGAGTCTTAGTGTCGAAGTGGATGAAAGCAGTATCAGGTTGTGCAGGTTAGAGATCACTAGTGAGCTTCAAGCTCTAATCAAGGAAGCTCAGGTTTCGGACCCGGAACTTCAAAGTAGAATGGGGCAATTAGGATTTTCTAGATCAGATGACGGGACAATCCTCTTCCAAGGAAGAGTTTGTGTCCCTAAGGGGGGGTAGTGTAAAATAGTCAGTTTTAGAGGAGGCCCACAGGTGCAAGTTTTCTGTACATCCTGGCACTACCAAGATGTATCAGGATTTAAAGATGTTTTGGTGGGAAGGGATGAAGAGGGAGATAGCTGAATATGTTTCTAAGTGTCTAACCTGTCAACAAGTTAAAATAGACCATCAGAGACCATCAGGAACCCTTAAGCCATTAGAAATTCCTGAGTGGAAGTGGGAGAGTATAGCTATAGACTTTGTGGTAGGGTTACCACGAGTTCAGGCTGGCTTTGATGCCATCTGGGTCATTATGGACCGGTTAACTAAATCGGCCCATTTCCTTCCAGTTAAGAATAGATATCCTCTGAAGAAGTTAGCTGACTTGTATGTCAAAGAGATTGTTAAGCTCCATGGCATTCCCTCTAGCATCATATCTGACAGGGACCCTAGATTCACCTCTAGGTTTTGGAATGCACTTCACCAGTCATTCGGGACTAAGCTTAGGTTTAGCACCGCTCACCATCCTCAGACTGATGGTCAGTTTGAGAGAACCATCCAAACTTTAGAGGATATGCTGAGAGCTTGTGTCTCAGAGGAGTCAGGCAGTTGGGATAGGTACTTACCCCTCATAGAGTTTGCCTACAACAACAGTTTCCATAGCAGTATAGGTATGGCGCCTTATGAGGCTCTATATGGTAGGAGGTGCAGATCTCCTGTGTGTTGGCATGAGGTTGGTGAGAAAGCCTTGTTAGGTCCAGAGTTGGTACAGGAAACCACTGAAAAGATTAGAGTCATTAGGAAAAATCTTGTAACTGCCCAAAGTCGGCAGAAAAGCTATGTTGATAACAGAAGAAAGGATTTAGAGTTTGAGGAAGGAAATTATGTTTTTCTAAAAGTAACTCCTGTCACTGGTCTTGGAAAATCTGTAAAGATCAAAAAGTTGAGTCCTAGATATATTGGTCCATTTCAAATCCTGCAGAGGGTTGGCCCTCTTGCTTATAGGATTGCTCTTCCACCTCATATGTCTAGAATCCATGATGTTTTTTATGTGTCTAAGCTGAGAAAGTATATCCCTGATCCTTCTCATATTCTAAACTCATAATCAATACAATTAAGGGAAAATCTCACACTTCCTTATAAGCCTACACAGATTGTAAGTAGAAGTGCCAAAACCCTGAGGAATAAGACAATTCCATTGGTTCAGGTTATTTGGGAAGGCCTATCATCTGATGAAGCAACCTGGGAAAAGAAGAAGATATTCGGAGTCAATATCCTCACTTGTTCCTTTGAGGTATTATATTCTACCTTTTGCATCTTTAATCAATTTTGGGGACAAAATTGCATTAAGGGGGGTAGAATGTAACATCCCACATTTTTTTTAGGCTATCATAATTTATAAGGTTTAAAAAGGGTGATCTGTGTATGTCTAATTGAGAAACTGGAAATAATAAGAGTTAGGGGTAAAAATCTAAAGTTTAGGAATCTTAGTTAAGTAATTTTTAGAAGTTTAAGTTGTTGGTAATCGATTACTAGCAGGTTGTAATTGATTACCTGAGAGTTATGTTTATGGTAATTGATTTCTAACAGTCTGTAATCGATTACCCGAGAGCAGGATTTTTGGTAACCAATTACTAGGAATTTGTAATCGATTACCAGAGAGATGAATTTTGGGGAATCGCCTGTCAGGAGTGTGTAATCGATTACCTGAGAGCTGAAGTTTTAGTAATCGATTACCAGGGTTTGGTAATCGATTACCAGAAATCTGGGCTTCTAGTAATCGATTACCAGGAGCGGTAATCGATTATCATATTACCAGAACGGGTTTTCAAGAGTCTTTTTAGCCTATGGTAATCGATTACAGTAAGTCTGTAATCGATTACCATCACTTAATATATATAAACTAGTGCGAAATTAAACCAGAATTTCATTTTCTTTCTTCCCCTTTTCGACCTAATAAAGAGAGAGAGAAAACCTAGAGAGAGAAACTTCAATTGAAGCTTGAGGAAGGGATTTTCGGTCAAGGAAACACTAGAAGATCATTCTCTAACCTCCTTTCCTCCTTGAATTGCTATATTTGGTGAGTATAACTCACTCTAAGAGTAGAATTACTAGTCTCTATGCATACTCCCACCCCCCTTCTCTTCCCCTTTCTTGATGCTGGATTTTGATGTTTGAATTGATAATTTCTTGTTGTTTAGATTGATTATCGAAAGATTGAGTATATGAGTATAGAATCGAGCGTCGAAATCTATAGTTTCGAAGTTATCGAAACTTACGAAACTATGGAAACTATCGATTTCCCTCGATTGTAACTCATACGAATATCCGAATTGATTATAGTTCTATGTTTGATGCTAGTTCATGAATTGAAATGGTTAGATTAGAGTTCGAATTGAAAAATTGAGACTTACGTTCGCAGGATCGAAACTTTCGAAATAGTCGAGAATATCGATATTCATTTGTAAACATTGTGTATAGAGTAATGCATTGTAACACTATTATGATTATGTATAATTGAAGTGAATTCAAGCCGGCTTTGTGCCGTGAGTAAAAATAAAAGATTAATGCTATTGAAAACATGGCTTCGGCCCAATTTGGGTGGGATTTGTCCCCGGGAAAGCCGGTTCCCGTAGTCTGAGCTTAGGTCTAACTCTAGAAAGTGATAAGAACATGCCTGCTGGGCACAACAGTGAGTGCATCATGTTGCATAATATTCATGTGTTGATTGTATGGAATTTTTATAGAATATGTATTGACATAACTATCTATTCTTTGCATTCATGCATATGAGTTATATTCACTGAGATTTTTATCTCACCACGCGTTATGTGGATTTTGTTTAGATGAACAGGTAGCTCCGTTGTCAGATTCCCAATCTGGGAAGTGAAGAGCTTGGGATAGACTCTAGTTTCTTTTGTTTTGTTCTAAGTTGAACTCTATGTAAATATGTATATGCCTTAGTCAAAATTTGAAGTTACTTAGAGACTCTTGTGTACCCTTTTGACTTAATGGACTTTACGAACTTATGTTGTATGTACTTGTTGATATTTGTAGGACCTTTAATTATTATTTAGAATGTTTCATTGAATTGTGGGAATTTCGTTGGATTTCTTGCAATTTCGTGAGGAAGTTGATATTCGAAATGTTATGCTCTAAATACTAAGTTAAGAATTTGGTTTCCAACGGACTAGATTCTTAGCTAGAAAATTAAGGTATTACATGAATATTAGTCTATCTTAGGAATCAAGTAACTTTTAGATGAATATTAAAAGTGAATTACAAGTTTACAACCTTACAGGTGAAACTGATTATTTTTAAAAATTACCATTTTAGAAATAATTCAGACACTTGAAACCAAGATATATGTGTGGTTAAGGAGGGTGTATGTGTATGTATATATGTAAGGTAATACCAACTCATAGCCTTATAGTAAATTGAATTGTATATTTTATTTCAAGTATTTAACTCATTGATAATTGTATATGCGAATTCTATATGAACACTTTTTTTTTTCTCATCTAACAACAAACTAACTTGATTCTATATTTAAAATTTACAATGGTCTATGTCTTTAGTATTAATTAGATTTATTGGTGTTGACAGATACACAAGCACATGGGAAGGACATTTTTCAACCTTTCAGAGTTCAGGAATTTAATGTGGTGGAGTTGCATACAACAAAATATGTTTTGAGTAAAAATTTTAGTGTAGGAGTTAGCAAAGAAATCTTTTTGTATTTCTTAGAATGTTAGATAAAACAATGAATTATTTGATGCATTTTTTTTGTAATATATTGATGTATTTGATATTTTAAATATTTATTAATTAAAACAAATTTTAGTTAATATCAAATTATATTTCTTAAACAAAATAAGGAAAAAATTTGTCATTTTTTATATTTTTGTCTTTTTTTATATTAGCGACCGATTTTGAGACCAATAATTCCGTCTCTGTAGCAAATTTAGATTATGCCAAAATCGGTCGCCAAATCAGTCTCTACAAAATCAGTCACCGAAACAGTCGCTAAAATCAGTCGTTAAATCGGTCTCTACAAAAGCGGTTGCTAAAACAGTATCTAAAATCAGTTGCTAAGTCGGTCTCTACAGAAACGGTTGCTAAATCAGTCACTATAATAAGTTGCTAAATCGGTCTCTAAAGAATCGGTCGCTAAACCAGTTTCTAAAGCCCGTGGCTAAATCGGTCTCTAAATCATCGGTTGCTAAATCGGTCTCTGAATTCGGTCACTAAATCGTTGTCTTAAAAATTCAGTTGTTAAATCGGTCACTAAAAATTAGTGACCTAAGGTTTAGCGACTTGGAAAAATCAGTTGCTAAATTGGTCGCTACTGTATTTAGTGACCGATTTTCCTGTATTAGTGACCGAAAAAGCGGTCGCTAACTGTCAGTTTTCTAGTAGTAGGAATTAAATTTTGAAGGAAAATCAACAATTGGAATTTATTGATTTTCTTCCAACTTTATGAACCAAAAAATAGCCTAATGGTGAGCGTTTTGCACAATCAAACAGGGAAAGTCCAATGTAGAGATAGCAGTCAATTCAATTTTGCAATCAGAATGTCAAACAGACAAACAGAACAAGAGTAGAAAATTGAACAAAACAGTGCCAGAAAAATGCGCAAAAATTGGCAAAAATAGGAAGAAAATGCACAAAAATAAATGACAAGAAAGTAAAGGGGGAATTTGAAATTAAAAGAATGGGGAGGACAGAAAGTAAATGGCAGAAATGTAAAGGGGATGACTGAAATTAAAAGGATGGGGAGGACAGAAAGTAAATGACAGAATGTAAAGGGGATGGTTGAAATTAAAAAGATGGGGAGAAGTTGAAATTAAATGGCGGAAAATTAAAAGTGGAAAGTAAAGAGATGATAATATGAACAAGTGATATGGGGGATGAACAATTAATGGTGGAATGGGGAGAAAATGTAGGTGAACGATCTTTGGAAAATGAAGACAACAATGCCTCCACTTACCACACTCCACCACAAACAATAATTATAGCAGTAAATTTGCAAGAATCACTCAAGAACAAGTATGAGCAATTAGAATATGCATTTTATCAAACACCTATGGGGTGGGAATTAGCGGCCCAAATCCCCTACTAAAGCACACAAACTCAAGCAATTCAAGCAAGCTGGAAGTAGCAGAAAGGCACCTCAGGGCCGGGAAACAGTCCAAGTCCGAATTACAAATGAAACAAGGAGATGTATTACATAATTTTGGCCGAAAATTCTGCACCCAAAGTGCAGCAAATGCAGCGGCCAAACATCTCCAAAACAACCCCAAATTTGCTCAATACAACAAAGCTCTTATGACCAATTAATAACAGGAAGTGTACGGATCTAGAATTGAGCAAAAACAACTGGTTAGAATTGAAAATTAACCCAAAAATAGCAGCTGGGCAGCAACTAGTTTGCGCAAGAAAATGAAAGAAAATGGGAGAAAATGAAAGAAAAAGTGGAAGAGAAAGAAGAGGAATGGACGCCACTGAAGCAGGCAACCCCCACAACAGATAAGTCCTAGTGCTAGACACCACTGATTCAGGAGAATCAGATAAGTCACTGGTTGGTTTGAGAAAAATCACCAAGCCTCCTATACTCACACTTGAGGAGGAATTTGGGCATAATGCCTTTACTATTTCTTCAAAGTTGTGAAATACAAGAGATGAGCCTCCTATTTATTAGAGCAAGGGGGCGGTCAAAATGGAGGGAAAAAGGAGAAAATAAAAGATGAGTTAAAAAACTCTCCTAGTGGGATTTGAACCATGATCCCAAGGCTAAGTAGCTAAGCCAACTCCTAAGCCATTAATCCCACCAATTTAGCGCCCAACTTAAGAAGAAAAAAAGAAAAAAATTACAATCATGTCCTAATTAAAAATTTAATCTTAAAATTAATCCTACTTTTATTAATCCTAATTATTTATTTAATCCTTCCTAATTAAGATGAAGTCTTCTTGTTGACTTGGTCAAGGGTGGTCAAAGGTCAAAGGTTGACCATGGGAGGGTTGACCATAACATGGTTGACTAAAGGCTTGGTTCAGCTCCATACGCCCAAGTCAGGCCCAGGTTCTCTGTTAGCTCCGCTGCCAGCTTAGAGTTCCATTGGCAGTTGCCATCATTATGATTGTGTGGAAAGATTAAACCTACATGCCACCCCTTTACCCTTTCATTTGAATGTTCTTGCCCCGACCAAAGAGGCAATCCCCACTTCCCTTGTTTGTTTGAAATGTCTTATTATGATACAAGGGAAGACCTTTGAGGTTGATCTGATTTGTTTACCATTACATGGCATAGATGTTATTCTGGGCATGAACTGGTTATCCCATAATCAGGTCATGCTTGACTATTTCAACAAAGAAATTTTTTTCCAACTCTTCATATTTCTTTGAGGGAGAGACACCACCATGTTTTCTTTCCAGTTATACTCAGATTTCTAAATTTCTGTTTGATGGGAGTTATTGTTTTATTTTACTGCTTTCCTCAACTGTTGAGTCTAAATCCGAATTGAGTAGTATAGCCACGGTTAGGGAGTTCCAGGATGTTTTCCCTAGTGAGGTAGAGTTTTAGACCAAGAGGTTGAGTTTTCCATAGACCTTGTACCGGGCACTAGGCCTTTTTCTAAAGCCCCCTATAGGATGTCACCCTTGGAGATGAGTGAACTAAAGAAACAACTATAGTCTATAGGAATTGATAGAGAAGAGGTTCATTAGATTGAGTGTGTCACCTTGGGGAGCACCAGTGCTCTTGGTTAAAAAGAAGAACGGGAGTATGAGGTTGTGTGTAGACTTTAGGCAGTTGAATAAGGTAACAACTAAAAATAAGTATCATTTACCTAGGATAGATGACCTTTTAGACCAACTTAGGGGAGCGTCAGTTTTCTCTAAGATGGACTTAAGGTCAGGCTACTGTCAGATAAAGATTAAGAGTGAGGATATTCCGAGAACTACCTTTAAGACTAGATATGGGCATTATGAGTATTTGGTGATGCCTTTTGGCTTAACCAATGCTCCCGTCGTGTTCATAGATTACATGAACTAGATTTTTTAGCCTTACTTGGATAAGTTTGTCGTGGTGTTCATCGACGACATCCTTATCTACTCCCAAACCTTAGAAGGGCATGAGCAGCACCTTAGGATTGTGTTAGGAGTGTTGAGGGAGAAGAAACAGTTTTCCAATCCTGAGAAATGTGAATTTTTTATGGATATAGTTCATTTCCTAGGGCATGTGATATCTAGAGAGGGAATGTCAGTTGACCTTACCAAGATAGAAGTTGTGGTTGAGTGGGAAAGGCCCAAATCAATCACCGAGGTTAGGAGTTTTTTGGGTTTAGCCGGTTACTACCGGAGGTTCATTAAGGGATTTTCCCAGTTAGCATTACCTCTCACTTGGCTGACCCGTAAGGGTCATGCTTTCGTGTGGGATGAGAAGTGTGAGGAGTTTTAGGAAACTCAAGGAGAGGTTAACCACCACCCCAGTTGTAGTATTGCCTGACTTGTCCAAACCTTTTGAAGTCTATAGTGATGCGTTAGGTAAAGGTTTGGGTTGTGTATTGATGCAGGAGAGGAGAGTGGTGGCCTATGCTTCTAGGCAGCTTAGGCCCCATGAAGAGAACTACCCTACCCACGACCTAGAATTAGCAGTTGTGGTATTTGCCCTCAAGATTTGGAGGCATTACTTGTATGGGGTGAGGTGTGAGGTCTTCAAGTAATCACAAGAGTCTCAAGTATCTCTTTGATAAGAAAGAACTCAACATGAGGCAGAGGAGGTGGATGGAATTCTTGAAAGATTATGACTTTGAGCTTAAGTACCACCCGGGCAAGGCCAATGTAGTGGCCGACGCCCTGAGTAGGAAGTCTCTGCATGCATCATCCATGATGGTGCATGAGATGGAATTGTTGGAAGAATTTAGGAACCTGAGGCCAGATGTGAGTTTTGAAGGGGATAATCTGAGACTTTTCAGGTTATAGGTCACCAATGAGTTGAGGGTTCAGATTAGGGAGGCCCAAGCGTTAGATTAGACCTCCAAGCCGGAAAGGGGAAACCAGGTTTTTCCGAATCAAGAGATAGGATGGTTCTCTTCCAAGGGAGAGTTTGCGTCCCTAAGGGGGTAGTTTGAGGCAGGAGATTTTGGAGGAGGCCCATAGGAGCAAGTTCACGGTGCATCCGGGGATCACTAAAATGTACCAGGACTTGAAGAGTATGTTCTAGTGAGAAAGTTCATGGTGCATCCGTTGAGTGTTCAATTTGCCAACTTTGTAACCATCATCCATTCCCTTTTTATAGGCTTCTCTTAACTGCTTATTCCTAACTGGCTTCAACCATCTCTAACCCCTCTATTGTCAAGGTAGGTAACCGTCTTTGTGCTCCAACGTCCCCACTCTATGAAGAAAATTGCTTGTAACTGCTATTGCTGACGTGTAAGTTTAGTTTCCTGGATCATGCCTTCGAGTCTCAATACTTCGACCTATGATGAATGTCCATGTGCCTTATAACTGCCAACAGTACTTGAATTATCAACCCTTGAAGCTATAACTCAAAGTCTGACTGCCTCGAATTGGACTTTCCTTCGAATTATTGGGAATGTCTTTGAATCCATACTAGATCATCCTGACCACTTCTAGGACTTAGTTAAATTTATCTTTTGCCTTAACAAAATGTTAATACAAATGACCATTAAGCGTTGAATAAAAATTATTTCAATTAAAAAATATATTGAAATCTTTCTTAATTTGATAGTATCTATTCACCTTATTTATTTAATCATGAAATATCTTTTCATATTGTTAATTTTCACATGTTAAGGTTGTTCAGCTTAGAGCTGTCAATTCGAACTATCCGATATGGTTCAGTATGAGGGTAGCAAACTTTTCCGAGCTGAGTTAAAAGACCCAAGAGTTTTTTGAGTTTTTAAAATACATGTCAAATTCCTACATTTTTACGTGTTTTTTTTTTTTTTGCAAATAGCCTAATTTTTTTACAGATTTTAGGATCATTTGTGAGTTTTTACCCATAGCGAGCTTTATCGAATCCGTCTATAAAACCTATAAATTATTCGAGTTTCTAAATAAATATCCAAACCCTACATTTTTACATGTTTTTTTAGGACAGACCAACCAATTTTAAAAGCTCTAATTTAACTTATCTTTCCAAACACAAAAAAACTTCTTATGGAATAGAGACAACTAATAAAAAATTTAAAATATATTAAACTAATAAAGATACCAAAATTTATATCAAAATTATTTTAAATTTTTTATTAATTAATATACCGTAGACAGATGTCGAAGAAAAAAGTTATTTATATACACATTTATTTGTCATTATGCGTAGGAAAATACAAAAACTGATGTTTTTCGTTGTTTTTTTCTTTAAGAAAGAAAGAAGAATCAAATTGCGTATGGTTGTGTGCCAGGTAGCCCAGTGCGTGGCAAAGAGGGAAGGCCACACAGCACCCGTTTTCATCAGCTATAAACACTCTTCTCTCCCAAACGCATACGCGTACACTACACTACACTCCCTCTTCTCTCTGCAACCCTTCAATTCCGCGTTTCCTCTCTGCAACCACCGAACGCCCAAACCCCAAACCCTAGAGAAGGTCAGTGAAATCCTCTCTCTCTCTTGCAACTTTTACTCTTTATGGTTTCAGATTTCTCTTCTTATTTAGAATATATAAATATATTCCCTCATTTGTTCATAATTATTTTCTTTTTTCATCGTATGGGTGTGTTCATATACCGTATAATATACACAATAGATGAAGCAAAAAACTAATCTAATTCTAACAATAATAATATTAATATCTCCGTGTATGTACATACTTGTATAGAGGTACGTATATCTATACTTGTATATAAATAAACAAATGTAATTGAAGAAAAAAATTGTGAACAGCTTTGATCAGATGGCTTCAAAACGGATCAACAAGGAATTGAAGGACCTGCAGAAGGATCCTCCTGCATCTTGCAGTGCTGGTATGTTTCTTGCTCTTTTTAGGCTTGATTTATGCCTTTGATTATACAATAATTATTCACATACGTTGAGTGATTTCAAATGTAATTTTATTGAAAAAAATATGTCTAATTAGAGCCTAGGTAGAGTGGTTTTATGACTTGGATTGTAGAGGATTTAAGCAATGAAGGCACTGTATGTATAGAACTGTACTGGATTGTACTTAGCAGTATCTTTTATTTTTAATTTCTCTTTTTCTTCTGAATGTTTGACAAAGTTTTCTACGATGATTACTTTAATATGTATACACACAAGCCAGTCGGCATATGTACGATGATAATTGTGTAGGTATGTTTGTCATGAACGAATTTGTTTATTGCTACTTGTCACATGAAATGATTAAGTGTATCAGATATTGTGCAGTTGATAATTCTTAATATTTTTAGTTGAAAAAAATGGCGGTGAGCATAGGATCACCAATAATTCTCGTTTGTTTAATACCTTTTTTTTTTCCTGTTGACGTTTGTTTAATACCTGTCAGAACTTTTGGACTGTTAAGTCAGTGTATGAATTGAGTTTTTTTTATGTTCAGGCCCAGTTGCTGATGACATGTTCCATTGGCAAGCTACAATTATGGGCCCTGCAGATAGCCCATTTGCTGGAGGTGTGTTTCTTGTGTCAATTCACTTCCCTCCAGATTATCCTTTCAAACCACCCAAGGTAAATCCAAAGTCTACTTTATGTGCTAACTAAATATTTAAGTACACACTTTATGAGGGACCCGGATCCTCTCAAGTTTTAAAAAAACTGGATGAGATCTCAGCCTTCCAAATTTTTAGTGTTTGGATTAAATAAAAAACAAAAATGTGATACAAAAAATTATAACCGTTAGATAGATGGATGCACCCTCTCCAGGAGAGGATCTCGGGCCCTTTATGGGACAGCTTTCTTTACCTATCTTTTGTGTTACCTATGATATGTTTCCTTTTATTAGATTTTTGCATTGAGGTGTTGTAAATTTCACTTTAAGCTGGATGGGAAATCTGGTAAATTCTAGCTTTTGCTTGGTAAGGGACAAATTTATGAAGCCTAGATACTCCAAAGTTCAAACATGTACTAGTATCGGATCACGTATCAAACGTGGATCCGGGTCAACGCTACTCTCTGCAGCGTTGACCCAAATCCATGTTTGAAACGTGATTTTGATGGAAACCAAACACGTTAATAGATATGCTTGTGATACATCCCACTTTGGCTAAATATGCATATATTTTTATATTTTTTGTCAACGTATCTATGCCATATCATATCTTGATCATATCTTGATTTTTTAAGTCTCATATCCCCGCATCCTATCGTATCGTACCGATATCTATGCCATATCATATCTTGATCATATCTTGATTTTTTAAGTCTCATATCCCCTTATCCTATCGTGTTGTACCGGTATCGTACCGATATCCTGTATCGTATTAAGTATTTAGGCTACATAGGGACAAATGCTGTATTAAAATTGATGAAGGATAGGATAAGTTTTGAACAAACACATTCTCAATTGTAGTTTGATGAATGATCTGTCATGAAGTATCATTGGTTCATTTGGTTGGTTCTTTTTCAGTCACCTTTATTTCTTTTGTTATGGGAATCATTATCCCAACTTGAACTCACGATTCTGCCCCATCGCGGGTGGCTAGTTGGTTATCTTTTTAAGGTTAAGAAAGTGGGAGATTAGAGAATATTCAAGGCTTGTACAAATAATTGCAAGGCTTGTACAGATAATTGCTGCCAATATTTTTTGTCTAAATTGTTGATTCTATTTCAGCATTTCATTTGAGCATTAGTGCCCTTAATAATTCCACCATGTGGGAGTGGTTTGTATGACATTCATTATCATCACCATGACCAGGTTTCCTTCCGCACAAAGGTTTTCCACCCTAACATCAACAGTAATGGTAGTATTTGCCTTGACATCCTCAAAGAGCAATGGAGCCCTGCACTCACAATATCCAAGGTAAATCTGATAATTTTTGTTTGTTTTGAATTTTCTTGTCAGGGAATCCTGAAATGTCAAAATTTTGCAGGTCCTTCTGTCTATATGCTCTCTGTTGACAGATCCCAACCCAGATGATCCTCTGGTGCCTGAGATTGCTCATATGTACAAAACTGACAGAGCCAAATATGAGGCTACTGCTCGGTCATGGACCCAGAAATATGCCATGGGCTAGGTAGGGTCACTAGTTAAAGTGCAAGATATTTTGCATGTTCTCTACCATAGTAGTAATAAATAGTGTTGAATTTATCTAAACAAATATGAAACTCTAGTCTCTTTTCTGTCCCTTTGAAATGTAATATTGGAAACGCAGTTTGGTACTATATTAAAGTTTATGACGGAATTGGCTTTATGTTCTGCATCTATTTTCATAGTTTCAATTAAATTCTATTTAAAGGAACATCCAAATGAATCGTATATAGTGCACTTCTTTTCCCATATATTTGATTCTTAATATTGTTGGGGAAAGTCTGGTGAGGTAACCGATCTAACTATGGCCTTTTGGTCCACAACATGTTGAATTTATGTTTCAATCATTGCTGCTATGGCCCTGTGATTTGAGTGTAGAGCCTTGTAAGAGATACGTAAAAAATTTAGATGTAGTAAATAGAAAGTGAAACAAATAAAAAGCCTGGTAGTAGGCCCAATTTGGATATAACTTCTGTAGAAGTTCTTCTAGAGGAAAAAAAATAGAATGAATTAAAGAGATAAGATGAATTTAACTTCTCCATAAGTTGAAAGTAGTTATTTAGGGAGAAGTTAATGGGAGAACTTCTAGAGAAAGTAGACAACCTGTTTGGGTGAAACTTCTGCAGAAGTACTTCTAGGTGGAAAAAATAGCATAATTCAAAGAAGTCAAATGCATTTAATTTTCTCCTTTTGGAGAAGTTAAATGGAAGAGCTTTTGGAGTAGGTGGTCTACAAAAATTAATTTTAACTTATGGAGAAGTTAAATGCATTTGACCTCTTTGATTTATGCTATTTTTTTTATCTAGAAGTAATTCTACAAAAGTTCTATCCAAATAGGCTCTATAAAGATTAGTTTTTACTTATGGAGAAGTTAAATTCGTCTTATTTCTTTGATTTATTCTATTTTTCCTCTCCAGAAGTTCTTTTACAGAAGTTGTATCCAAACTGGCCTGCAGTGAATCGCTACTTATATTAATGCAGTCTACGTTACAAGTACATTGGGATATTATTTTGACTTTTAGACGATCTGTCTACTGAATAGCCTCTAATTTTTTGCTGTGGTTGGGGGTATATATTGAATCAATGAGTGCATTATTCGTTATCTGAAATTAGCCATGAAAGAAAAATTAAAACGATGCATTTAAATATCTGAATTTTGAGAATGTTTTATTGAAATTACAAGTTCACGGAATTTACTGGACACTGATCAAATTCAACATAATCACGGGTTGGATAGTATAAATGCTTAAAATTGACCAAAAAATGCTTAAAATGCTTAAACATGTCTTAAAATAAAAGCTTAAAATTGACCAAAATATACATAAAATTATTAAAATCTGGATGAAGAAGCAATAAAAGAAAAAATGTAGCATTTTAAGTTTTAATCTTGTCTACGCACCAAGTGGTTATTCGCCTGAATAATCAAGAGACTTATTTCATAGAAGTATTTTTGTGAATACTCGTTCGTTTATTTTATAGATTTATAGAATTAATTGCAGAAAATAAGTGGTGCATGATTTATAAAACATATTGAACGGAAGTAATATAAAATCAATTCACTTAATTGATTCAAGCTGTTCATTGTAACTGTTTTTAACTAGTAACCAAATGAATCGGGTACTTAATGGTTGTTCAGTCTATCACACATATGTTTATTTATTCTTTTTGTTTTAATTTAGTAATTTCATTTTGTCTTCTTGTATTTGTGCTAATTGTGAATTAAATTTTCTGACGATGAATAATCAAAACTAATTGTGGAGATGGTGACATTTTTATTAGAATAGTTTAGTTTGTTACAATTCTGTGTACCAATATTTTGTTAAGAGTTATTTTAGTGTGTTTAGAATTAGTTTAGTGTATTCTAGTTCTATAAATACATGTAGTATGTAGTTCATTAGACATTTTTTCAATATGATAATATTTGGTTCATTTCCAAATTCCCCTTTCTCTAGTTCTCATTCCCAATTTTCTGAACCATCTTTGATTCCTAAGATGGTATCAGAGCTCCATCCATGGAGCTCACCACCTTCCTCTTGCCACAAAACTCTGTTTCCAGTAATCTTTAATCCACCTAGCTTCCTCCTCGCACACTCCATAATCTCTCATCTATAGAGGTTAGCAAAGATGGAAAAAACAATCAGCACCTGATCCGATCCCCGACCGACCGTAAACATGAGGAGACGACCATCAATACCATGAGGCGTATTTTCACCATACAAACACCACAATCCGATCGTTGATCAATACAACCGACGGCCGGAACCGCCCAGAGTCACTCTCACTGGAATCACCCCCGGAGACCCTTGAGACGATCGGTTCTCGGGTGAGGCCTCCGACCCTCACCACCTGGAGGCCTAGATGTAGGCTACCTACCAAGTCTCATCGCATTTAATGCGCCCCATGCCGCCCCCGACAAAGCTGAAACGCCTCTGGTAAAGGCAAAGACCACTGACACACACCGCGAGATTTACGGCCGGAACAGTGGGATTACGGCATGGGTGCCGCCTGCACCCACCATCCCCTTGATGTGACAAGGGACCCCTATATAAGGAGGAGCCCCCGCCCCCTCATAAGGAGGTAAGCTTAATCTAGTCATATAAACCCTCTCATATCAACCCCCTCCTCTGACTTGAGCGTCGGAGTGCCCTTGCAGGTACCCCCCGCCGCGCGCCCTGCACCGGAGCGACCACCGGAGAAACCCCAACAACCCCCAGGATTCCTCGGACCGCCATATCATCCCCATCGGACCACCATCCTCGATCTCGGTCACGATCATTTGGCACCGTCTGTGGGGACGTGTAACGAAACCCCCACCATCTTTACCCCTTTGCTGAGATTAGGTCCGTACACCCGATAAGTCACGATGGATATCACCACCAGCAACCAGCCACCACAGCTCACCAGAGCCACACCGGAGGTAGGGGCGGAAGTCATGACAGACCCCCGTCACACCCTGAGGGCAACACCTCAGGAGCCACCACCATCTGTACACACTACTGGATCCTCCACAGACAGCTACCACTTGGAACCTCCCAGAGAACTCACCAGAAGAAGGAAATCTGCAAGGAGATCTAGGAGGAAGGAGGAGACCCGTTCCAACAATGAAGAAGAGATCCCCTCTCCCCCCAAGGAGGAGGAAGGGCAGAACGGTGAGAGAACTAGAAAGGAGGATCAAGTACCTGGAATCCCTACTCCCTGTCGCACCGCGGAGGAGGTCCCGCCGGCGAGAAACCAGCTGGAGGAGCACCACGTCTAGAAGGACATGCCGCACCAGGGACCTGCCGTCACAAGAAACAAGTTACGCTTCCTCGGAGTCATCGTCAGATGAAGTTTCATCCTTGGAATATCAGACCGAACGACTGAGCCGGACGCGTGGGTGCAGTAGACGTGCAACCCCCTCGGCCCGTGCCGACACAAAAGAGGCGTCGACCAAGAGGGATCAAGAGGCGACACCAAAGCCGAACATTCCTGCCCCCCACAGGGGGACGGAGGTCGAGGTACAGCCCACCCCGGCCGTCGCGCTAGCGAACCCTGTCGTCCCAGTAACTCCGATCGTAACCCCTGTAGCAATCATGGGAACGCCCATTGCCACCACACCTGCGATTGCCGCGACGACGGTTCCAAATCTCATAACTCTACATCGGCCCTTCACACACCCGTTCACACCAAGGCTTGCTCAGGTCGAGATACCCGATCGCTTCCTTCGACCCTTTAGCACCATCAGCCTGTACACGGGAGAGACTGAACCAGGCCGACATCTGGATCGGTTCTTCAATGAAATGCTTTTCCTGGGAGCCCAAGAGGATATCATGTGCAGAAGCTTCTCTCGGACACTGGATGAAGAAGCCTTGACCTGGTTCAGAACCCTCCCCCAGAACTCCGTGGACAAATGGGACGACCTCGCAGCAGCGTTTGCCAAAAGATCCAGCATGGCCAATCAAATACCACGAGATTCCCACACCCTCGCAAAAGTCAATCAGGGGGAGTCCGAGACCTTGCAGGATTTCCTGGCCCGTTTTTACAAAGAGGTGGCCCTCACGCCAAACGTTGCAGACGTGGTGCAACTACATTGCGCAGTAGAGGCATTGCGCAAAGGGACACCCCTGGACATTTCACTCAGAAGAATCCGAGTGCAGAACATGACGACTTTCAGAGAGAGAGCGGCCCAATTCATGAATGAGGAACTACACTTGGAAGGCACGAGCAAGGGGACGACCTCAAAGGAAACGCGAGCTCCCGAAATGGATGATAAAAGCAGGAAGGAACGACGAGAGGAAAAGAAGAAATTCAGAGGACGCTATGAGGGTAACTACACCCCCCCTCAACACCAACCTTTCCAGGATCTGGCAGGAGGTTCACAACACCGAGCTAGCCGAAGTAAAGAGGCCCCCACCCATCAAATCACCACAGGGAGACAAGAACCGATATTGCGCCTTCCATAAGGGCCATGGGCATGACACAGACGACTGTTATCAGCTCAAAGATGCCATTGAGCAACTCATACGAGAGGGGAACCTGGGGCGGTATGTGAGAAGAGAGAAGCCAGAATGGAACAGCCGAGGGCAAGGCGAACGGCGGAAAGATCGTCACTCGCCACCAAGGCAAGAAAGGAGGCGACACCGCTCGCGATCGCCAAAAAGCCATGGCGCATCGGACAGAAAGCCAAGGGACAGATCCCCTCGGAAGGACCAAGATCAACAACCTCGGATTACCATTAACATGATTGCAGGAGGATTTGGAGGTGGGGGATGCTCATCCAGCTCTAGGAAAAGAGCATTGAAGGAAGTACAGCATGTAGAAGACGACCACCGCCGATCTCGCCAACATGGGACACCTCCTCCGACCCCAGCAATCACCTTTGACAGCAGCGATTTTGGGGATATCTTGCCCGGACACGACGATCCAATGGTAATCAGTGCAGTGATAGCCAACGCTGAGGTAAAAAGAGTACTGATAGACCAAGGAAGTTCGGCCGACATCATTTATGAAAATTGCTTTGAAAAAATGGGGATCAGCCGAGAGGACCTCCTACCTTATGACAGTGACCTTGTCAGCTTCTCAGGGGATCGCATCCAGCCCCTCGGATACATGGAAGCACTTGTCACGTTGACAGGCAAGGGCGGCAGCAAAACAATCAAATCCAAATTCATTATTGTCCCATGCAAGAGCTCCTACAACACCATAATGGGTAGGCCAAGCCTCAATGCAATAGGAGCAGTAGTATGTACAGTGCACCTCGCCATGAAGTTCCCGACGAGGGAAGGCCGTGTAGCGACTGTCAGAGGAGATCAACTGGTCGCCCGAAGCTGCTACATAAACCTGAGCTTGAGGAAGAACCCCCCCGCCGAATACAAAAACCCAAGATCCAGAAAGCAAGATACGACGTTTCCTCCCCTGTGGATCTAGATCCAAGAATTGATTCTGGAGAAAAAGGCCGAGGAATGGAGCGCCCTTCCCAGAAGGAGAAACTATCCCCGTACACGTCGGCAAGAAGGAAGGACAAAACACCAAGATGGGAAGCCACCTCCCACCAGAATTCAAGAGAGAATGGAAAAACTATTGCTGGACAACGCCGATCTGTTTGCATGGACAGCAACCGACATGCCAGGGATCGACCCCGATTTCTGCTGTCACAAGCTGTCGGTTAACCCCGGTTGAAGGCGATCGCCCAAAAGAAAGGAGAATGGGACCAGAAAGGCAACGAGCAATCAAGGAGCAGACGACCGAGCTATTGAAAGCAGGATTCATCAGAGAAATCTAGTACAAACCCACTTGGCTGGCCAACGTCGTCCTAGTAAAAAAGTCGAACGGCAAGTGGAGGATGTGCGTGGACTACACTGACCTTAATAAAGCATGCCCTAAGACCCATTTCCTTTGCCAAACATTGACAGGTTAGTAGATAACTCCTCTGGCTATCGTTTCCTTTCGTTCATGGACGCCTATTCTGGTTATAACCAAATCCCCATGTATGTACATGACGAGGAAAAAACGGCATTCCTGACGGACGAAGGAACCTACTGCTACACCATGATGTCGTTCGGCCTCAAGAACGCCGGAGCAACTTACCAGAGAATGATGACCAAGGTGTTCGAAGGACTGATCGGAGAAGTTGTAGAGGTACACGTGGACTACATCATCGTCAAAACACCCGAAGGAGGAGATCCCGTAGCCGACCTGGCAAAAGTCTTCCACCGATTGAGGAATCATAACATGAGGTTAAATCCCCTCAAATGCACCCTTGGAGTTCGGCCGGGCATTTACCTCGGATACATGTTGACGAGCAGGGGAATGAAGCCAACCCAGAGAAGTGCAAAGCATCCTGGAAATGAAGAGCCCAGCGTCGGTGAAAGAAGTTCAGCAACTAACGGAAGGATAGCGGCCCTAACCCGCTTCCTATCCCGGTCGGCACACCAGGTCGCTCCTTTGTATCAACTCCTGAGGAAAGGACAGAAATCCGACTGGACCCCAGCTTGTGAAAGGTTTAAGAGGCTTTAAAACAGCTTCAAAGAATCACTCACTAAACCACCAATCTTGGTGAAGCCCCATCCTGGGGAAAAACTATACTTGTACCTGTCGGTTGAAAGAAGCATTCAGCTCCGTGTTAGTAAGAGAGTCAGGGCAACCAAGTCCAGTGTACTTCACAAGCAAGAGCCTACAAGGGCCAGACAATCAAGTATCAGAAGCTAGAAAAGGCTGCATTTGCAATCATCTCGGTTGCACGATGCCTCCCGACCATACTTTCAAGCCCATCCCATTACGGTCAGAACCCATCTACCCATCAGATCAGTCTTGCACAACCCGATTTGGCCGGCCGAATGATCACCTGGGCGATCGAAACTTTCAGAGCAATGATATCTCTTACGAACCCCGAACGGCTATCAAGGCACAAGTCTTGTCTGATTTCATCTCGAGATGACGAGAATCAGAGGATAATCAGGGGTCACATGGACAGTATACGTAGATGGGTCATCAAACACTAAGGGAGCTGGAGCTGGGTAGTACTGGAAGATAGCACTGGCGTGACCATTGAGCAGTCCCTAAGTTCGAATTCAAAACTTCGAACAACCAGGCGAGTACGAAGCCTGCTTAGCCGGGCTCAGCCTGGCCAAAGACCTTGAGGCCGAGACGGTCGTCTTGTGCAGCGACTCACAATTAATGGTTTCACAGATCAACGGGGAGTACCAAGCCGAGAACCCATTTTGCAGCAATACCTCACTAAGGTAAAGGAGATATCAGAAGCCTTCAAAACGATCGAATTCCGCCACGTACCGAGAGAACAAAATACCAGGGCCGACGTCCTGTCAAGGTTGGCGAGCACCAAGAAAGTCGGGAATAACAGGTTCGGTTATTCAAGAAACACTGGCTGAACCGAGCATCAGCGAAAAGAAACACATCATGCAAGTCAACCAAGAGAATAGCTGGATGAGGTCTGATCATGCAATACTTGCGAAGTGGGATACTCCCAGAGGAACGGAAGGAGGCAAAGAAAGTCGAACGCACCTCGGCATGGTACACCCTGGTGAACGATCGGCCCTATAAGAAGGGATTCTCTTGTCCCATGCTAAAAGGTTTATCCCCCAGTGAGGCAAACTATGTCCTAGCAGAAATCCATGAAGGAAGTTGTGGCCAACATCTGGGAGGAAGAGCATTAGCAAAGAAGACTTTGTGGGCTGGATATTATTGGCCGACAATGGAAAAAGATGCTGCGAAGTATGTCCAGAAATGCGACCCCTGTCAGAAACATGCAGACTTCCACAATGCCCCGGCAGAGGAAATGACGACATCTCAACCCCATGGCCTTTCTTCAGATGGGGAATGGATATCCTCAGACCATTTCCCCGGCCCCAGGCCAAGTAAAATTCCTAATTGTGGCAATCGACCATTTCACTAAATGGATCGAGGCCGAACCACTAGCAACCATCACTTCCGCTCGATTCAAAAGTTTTTCTATCGGAGCATCATCAGCCGATATGGGATCCCAAAAGCGATAGTCACGGACAATGGCACCCAGTTCACAGACAAAGGCTTCAGGGAACTGCTAGAAGGACTGAAAATAAAGCAACACTTCACCTCGGTGGAGCACCCCCAAACGAATGGGCAGCCGAAAGAAAACGATATCTAGCCGAGGCAGCGAATCGGGTATCCTGCGAGGACTAAAAAAGAAGGCTGACGAAGCAAAAGGGAGATGGCAAGCAGTTAGACTCATGTCCTTTGGGCGTATCGAACAAACCCGCACTCGTCACTGGAGAAACCCCCTTCCCGGTTAGCCCATGGGGCCGAGGCTGTCATTCCGGCCGAAATAGGGGAGCCCACCTGGAGAACCAGCACTCATGAGAAGTCAACAACAATCGCCTCCTCAGAGAAGAAATTGGAACTTCCTCGAAGACGAAGAGCCATCGCCCATGTCCGAGAAGAAGCTAGTCAGGATGAGGGCGGCGGCCAAGTACAACAAACAAGTGGTTGAAAGGAAATTCGAAGCCGGAGAACCTTGTTCTCCGAAGAGCTGACATTGGAGGAAGAAACGCACAACAAGGAAAATTAGCACCCAATTGGGAAGAACCTTACCGCATCGCCACTACAACAGGAAAATGAGCCTACCGCCATGCAGACACTAAGAGGGGACGACATCACCCGACATGGGAACGCCCAGAATTTGAGAATGTATTTTAGCTAAAACATGTATCCGACCATGGGTACACTTTATATTAATCAATACCTCGGTATGAAAAACCGGGGCTTCCGGCAACAAGCAAGATAGTAGAATCTCCACAAAATACATTCGTTTCACAACCGATCGAAACAAACCCGTCGTCACGACACCGACGGATAAAATCCACATAATTACGATCGGATACATACATATATAAAGACGATTACGATCGAAGATGTCTAATACGCATTTGCGATCAAACAAAATAAAAATACGCAAGAAACCTGCAATCGGATATAAGGGCAAACGCGAAGGATAGCATTTAATGAAAAGCAAGAGTCACACAAAGTAGGACCATAACCGGCCATAAGCAAAATACAAAACTTAATTGAAAAACAAGAAAAGAAAAACAGCAAGATGCCTCAAGCATCGGTCTGAGCGCCGGTTGCTGCAGGGAGACCCTCGGAGGAACCTCAATCTTCTTATCACCATCAACCCAGACCACGGCACCATCAATAACCTCGTACTCGTAAGAGAGGCTGCGGAGATCCAGATTGTAGGCCGTGGTGCGGACTTTCACTTGTTCAATGGCCAACATCAAAGGCCTTCTCCACATACCTCAACGTGTCGGACACCGACTTGCGCTCCCCCTCTATTGGCAGCCTCCAGTTTCCTCTTAAGTTCCGCCACCTCGCATCATAAATTTCCTCTGCTGCTTCCTCAGATCCTCTTTCCGCCGCTCCTCGGCAGCAGCAAAATCCTTGCCGAGGTCCTCCACCTTTCTTCTTTCAACAAACTCCATCTCCCCCAGCTTCTGCTCCAGGTCCGCCTTCTCCTTCCGATCGTCCCCAGTGACAGTGAGAGCTTCTTCTTTCTCCATTTTAATCTTGGCACACTCCTCTGTGGCCGATGTTGAAGCTTTCAAAGCCTTATCATAATTCTCCTTAGCCCGCTCGGCAGCTGGAACACATCCTTCTGGAGAAATTGTAATAGGCTGATCTGCTGCCAAGTAGGTAACTTGAGCATCTCGAAGGCACTGATCAAGGCTGAACTCGCCCTCTTGATGAACTTATTACGTATCTCCTCCTGTATAAAACTGCGAGACCACAGCAGGATGGTCCGGGGAGAAGTATCACCGAAAATCACTGCCCTTGTTAAAAAACAGGAACCTCGGAGAAAAGGACCCCCAGCAGCCTAGGACGATCGGTAGGACCCTTTGGAGGGACCTTACTCTTCTTCTTCTTCTTCTTATCACAATCGACCTGTTTGGGATCATCTCCCCGGAGGATCCGAACCTGCTCAGATTCCACAGTCGACGGTGGGGGAGGAAGCTTTGGCTGTTAGAAGGCGTCGCAGCCGAATCATCCACGACCTCCTTTTCATTGAGTCCTTCGCCCTCGGCTCATCAGCTCCGATGGCCTTGGCTTTCTTTAGGAGGTCTCGAACATTCATTTGATCTTTTTCTGCAAAGCAAAGGGGAAAGCAAAAAAACATCAGTCAGATGTAATAATACAATGTAACAAATCAAAGTGTCATGACAACAAAACTAAGGCGAC